>BTRK01000006.1:51753265-52106080 GCA_036245805.1 Pristionchus mayeri
CGGTTTTATTGACTGCAGTGATCTACAGCTTCAACGTCTTGTCAGAGAAAGAGCCCAGTAGGTCAACTGCAACAACACGAACAGTGGAAACGTCAGAAAACCTGAAACCATAGTTCGTGTCAATGATGATGCAGTGATAAATACACCCTCCATGGGTTTCGTCGAAGTTTACTAATTATCACTAATTATGTTTTTTCCATCAAAATTTGTGAGATGTGGCTGCTCTGACGATAAAATCACGCGTTCTTCGCTTGTTTATTCTGGAGTTGGTGTCGAGAATTTCGAAATGCATATTCAAAACTGAACGGTTTTCAAAAGTTTGAACGGATGGAAGAGATAAGGAAGATTAGTAATGAGATGCTACATAGCATTTACATGTACGAATAATGTTCGTACACGACATTCTTCATATATGCACGTACATTCAAAGGGCATCTGTTCAAAGGAAAAGGGGCCTTTCCTTGCAAAGATGTGAGATTGAACAAAGAAGTTTCGAGGGAAGAAGAGATGGGAGCACTGTAAAAGAAAAGGCGTGTTGGGTAAGACTGGTATGACATCACCATCTGCGCAACTGCTTTTTGCGTTTACTCAAAAGATATTACAGATATTATCCTCTTACCTTTCGATTTTCAGAAGTCCTATCATTGGATGTTCATCAGTTTGCGGGATCTATTATCCAATTTTGTGATTAGCAAATACACTATTAGACATATTTTCGAACTGATCCATAAAAATTCATCTCATTTTTAGATCTAGCCTATCTCTTCCCAACACTTTCTCTCTGTCGGCTTTTTTTCTCAGAATCTCCCTCTCATTTGCACAGTCTCAGACCCCTCGTTAACTCTTTGAAAAGTCTCATTCTGTGCCGCGTCTATTCATCTGAACTAGCCGCTCTTCCTCCCTTGCACACTGAATTTGTTCTAATCGATCATTTAACTTCACTCTCACTTTCAGACCATACATTTTAACGACATTCTAATTTTCTTCATTCTTTGATCTGTTAAATTCAAAAACATATAAATTGCAGATGCTCTATCGTTGTTTCTTCTCTCTTCTCATGTTACACTCGGCGTATGGAAATCATGATGATTACGAAATCGAAGATCACTCAGCCATTGGCAACTTTTCGACTCCTTCTCCCAACTCCACATTTCCCAATTATTCGAGTACCGCTACGATTCTGACGACATCGCCATCAACCGATCCAATCGACGCCTCGACCGCTGCTTCTAACCCTGAACCAATCCCAACGTTGCCTCTGCCGACTCTCCGCTCTCTCGAACCGGCAACTACTATGGCTGTCATTAGTGAGACTGACTCAAGTAAGTGAGGCAAATGAGAAATTCCACACTTTTGTGACCAGATCATTTTCCCATTTCATTTCAACTACTGTTCGAAATTCGGGCTTTGTGGCTTCATTCACAGACTCTCGAGCGGTAGAGGGGTGGTTTAATGTACAGAATGAAGAGAGCGTAGTATAATTTCACCAACTATAAAATACACCTTGTTCAGCCCCGACGCTTCAAACGTACAACGACAACGATCTCTGCAGAGTGCGCTGCAACATCAAGTGCGAAATCGTAGAGGTGGGCAAATATGTCCTTCCAATGATCACCCTTGTTCCAAGCTGGTTTGTATGATATGATATGATGTTCAATAGAATCGGATTCGATTTCGAATTTCACATATCCTCATGCAGCTCTTGACCTCCCTCTCCCATCAGTGCTCACGTTAGACCCGCGCTCTCCTCCTTTCATCTATTGAACTTGCAGGCCTCAATGGAGGAGGGGTCGACAGCACTAGAGTTCATCTGCACTCGGCCAAAGTACATTGAAGTAAGTGCTGAACAGTCAAAAGCAGGGAGAATTGGGTAAGATGTCAAGTATCGTTTGGAATTCGGGAAATCGTGTCTCACTCACTTGAACTCACTCGAAATATAGAGTAGATATAAGTCCAGTGTGAGCTATTGACAGACATTGGTTGAGTGCAACCTATGACGAATATATAAACATCCTCATCTGAATGTGAGCATACTTGCCTGAAATGGTTAATAAATTGATTGATTGATGAGTCCATTTAAGCACCAATCCCTGCTTTCCTCCATCGAGCGAAGCCCATTCCTCCTTTCCATCCTCACAGTCATCGTAATCGGATTTGTCTCTTGCCTCATCATCACGTGCTTCCTTCTTGGATGCACGAAAATCTCGTGAGTGATTGATTGTATTTCATCGATTTTGTATTTCAAATATTCATTTTGTATCACATTTTGATTTGATAATCTGGGTAGTTTATCTAATTCCCATTCAATACAATTCCAATAATTTCTAAAATTACAGGACAATGCGCCTAAAGTACGCTCCCGTCTGCAACAAGCCCTCGCTTATGCGAGTTTCTCAAACGTATAACACGGATCTCCTGTGAAAATGCAGGAAAATAAGACCATCCTACGACAAAATTATTTTTCGGATCATGGATTTCGCTGTAAACGTGAGACGTACCAAAGTGAGGGCGGGGAGAACGCCTATCCACTTCATTCCTCGAAATTTGCATGTTGAACGGAGTTATGACCTACCGCGTTGGAAGGCCTTTTCTCAGTCAGTTTTTGACCTACAGAGAGCGGATTTCTTTCAATCGACTCGTAATAGAGAAATCTACAAATAAGTTCCCTTACGCTCTATGCGGAATTGACGTCTTTACATAATTTCATGCAAAAAACCGGTTTTCTCATCATAATATGCTAACTTTCTACCTTTCCTGATCAAAACATATCGATTTTTATTCTTAATTCGGATTCCCCATCGCCGAAATTTGGTACGTACATAGTTCATTGGTCGTCGTAGGTCGAGGTACATAGCGGCACTCAGTAAGAAGAATTTGAACATAGTGCAATTTTTGAATGAAACATGTTTTGGTACGTATCTCCTCTCCAACTTATGCAAATGGAAGAACTTATACCACTTTTGGATACCTCTCAGTAGGTCTCCAACAATGACTCAGGGGTACGAAACACTGAAGTTATTGAGCGGTTCTTCAGAAATTTGAGGTGAAATGGTCCCAAAAGTCCACTATAATATTGTATCTTCTCGATTTTTATGATTGATTCGGATTCCCCACCTTGAAATGACTTATGTACAGGGTGTCCCAAAATTATTGAGACTCTAGTTCAACACATTGCCTTAGAACTTTAAGGTGAAATTTGATATAGGCAATGATATTATTCTTAAGAGGGACCAGTGCGCACACTACATTAGAAGTTTCGTGTCCATCGGCCTACCAGTGAAATAGTTGTAACTCCGAGAAAAGTATAATATTCGGATTCGAGCTTTCATAACCAAACGGAATTTTGGCGATTGGTCTGCTTGCCTAATTTATGCGAAGCCACATGTTGTTTTATATTATATTTAGGATATGTGTGTCAAGTGGTATTAGGTAGAGACGTGACCAGCCGCTCTCTTATTTCCGTGGTTCATGAGAACATCGTAAATAATTACACTGAAATATGCATCTGGGAGAGCTTTGAATGGGATTAAAAGCTCTTCAACAAAAGGTATATCAATGATACTTTGGCTGAATAATCATCCAACTAAATACATTACTAAATTATAATTAGAGATGAATTGGTAAAGGTTTTGCAGAATACGATGGCCACAATCATTGCTGGAAATTCACAGGGCCGCTGTTTCAACATCTGATGGGTAAAAAAATGAGTACTCTAAAAAAGGCATAGCCGGAAACGAAATTTAATATTCATTATATTTCATAACAGTTTCTGTTTATTTAGGATAGGTTGCCTGGTCAAGAACTGATCATTGAAATTCCATTTTTCAAATAACACAGAAATAAATCGATTTTGTATTATTGGAATTAATTTTCAGTCCCCTCATACAGGTACTCCCGTACACTCCTTTTTAATTGCAAAATTGTGAAGTACTTGAGTGTATGTGTTCAATCATCCAACAATGAAAAGTCCTTAGGCATTAGAGAAGGATAACACAAAACAGAAACTAAAATTACAAAATTACTGTGAAAAATGAATATTCGGACTCTGCGAAATAGACTTGGTTCTCCATGATTTGTAATATGGCACCAACATTAACAAAAGCACTATGTAAGTCCATAAATGTGCTACACAAGTCCTAAATTTGAGAGCCGAATCTCTCATAGTTTAAAAACTATGGTCAACAAAACTTTGAAAAAGCTACGGCGACCCTTCATTCGAATCAGTCCTGTTTAAATAGCTATATCAAAAACCGCAGGCAATACAAGTCAAGGCCAGTTTTATATTACAATGCGGTATTCGGCCTGTTTAATCTGTCAGAAATGTGCGAGAAAAAGTTGCGTAAAAAGTTCGCGAACTTCTGATTCTCTCCATTTCGCATGCTCTCTCTCTTTCTCTAACCAGGTCGATGAAAAGTTCACGAACTTTTCGACGAACTGTGTTCGAAAATCATACTTTTCTTTTGTTTTACTTACTTTTATAAACTATTTTTGCTTTTAACTTATGATTTCTTATAATGACAACCTTCCCTTAGCTGGAATAGCTTCAGAATACAGCGTAGTGAAAGTAAACACGGTTGGAGTATTTTTTTTCGAAAATGGGTCACCACTTTCCCCACCCTGTAATGTCAAGCTATTCCATCAGAGGGAAGGTTGTTCTTATAAGCAGTCATAAGTTAAGAGCAAAAATAATTGATAAAAATAAGTAAAACAAAAGAAAAGTACGAATTTCGAACGAATTAATGCCGGTTTTTAACGAACTTTTCAAGGAGCTGCGTGAAAAGTTAGAGAAAGGCGAGAGAGCACGCATTCTTGAGAGAGGGAAAAGGAAGTAAACAATCACTGCTTCCTTTTCCCTCTCTCAAGAACGCGTGCTCTCTCGCCTTTCTCTAACTTTTCACGCAGCTCCTTGAAAAGTTCACGAACTTTTCGACGAACTATGTTCGAAATTCGTACTTTTCTTTTGTTTTACTTATTTTTATCAATTATTTTTGCTTTCAACTTATGACTGCTTATAAGAACAACCTTCCCTCTGATGGAATAGCTTGACATTACAGGGTGGGGAATGTGGTGGCCCATTTTCGAAAAAAATACTCCAACCCTGTTTACTTTCACTACGCTGTATTCTGAAGCTATTCCAGCTAAGGGAAGGTTGTCATTATAAGAAGTCATAAGTTAAAAGCAAAAATAGTTTATAAAAATAAGTAAAACAAAAGAAAAGTATGATTTTCGAATATAGTTCGTCGAAAAGTTCGTGAACTTTTCAACGACCTGGTTAGAGAAAGAGAGAGAGTACACGAACAGGAGAGAATCAGAAGTTCGCGAACTTTTTACGCAACTTTTTACGCAACTTTTCTCGCACATTTCTGACAGATTAAACAACACGATTGTTGATATACATGTTGTAAAAAAATGACAGCTTCAATCTTTATTTTGTATGAACTGGGTTAGAAAATCCGAGTCTCAATAATTTTGGGACACCCTGTACATAGTTCGTTTGTCTTAACATGGGGATGTAGACATCGCTACTCAGTACGGAGATCTAGGACTTGTAATATTTTTTGAAGAAAATGCAATTATCTGTGGCACTCAGTAGGGAGAATTTGAACATAGTGCAATTTTTGAGTGAAACATGTTTTGGTACGTATCTCCTCTCCAACTTATTGAAATGAAAGAACTTATACCACTTTTGGATACCTCTCCAGTAGGTCTCCAACAATGACTCAGGGGTACGAAACCCTGAAGTTAGCCGTTTTCGAGATATGGAGTAAAAACCCTTTTCAGTGGATCTCACACAGATAATTGAATTTTCTTCAAAAAATAATACAAGTCCTAGATCTCCGTACTGAGTAGCGATGTCTACATCCCCATGTTAAGACAAACGAACTATGTACATAAGTCATTTCAAGGTGGGGAATCCAATCCTAAAAATCGAGAAGATACAATATTATAGTGGACTTTTGGGACCATTTCACCTCAAATTTCTGAAGAACCGCTCAATACAACTAGTTTTTACTCCATCTCGAAAACGGCTAACTTCAGGGTTTCGTACCCCTGAGTCATTGTTGGAGACCTACTGGAGAGGTATCCAAAAGTGGTATAAGTTCTTTCATTTGCATAAGTTGGTGAGGAGATACGTACCAAAACATGTTTCATTCAAAAATTGCACTATGTTCAAATTCTCCCCACTGAGTGCCGCTAAGTACCTCGACCTACGACGAACAATGAACTATGTACGTACCAAATTTCGGCGATGGGGAATCCGAATCAAGAATAAAAAATCGAGATGTTTTGATCAGAAAAGGTAGAAAATTAGCATATTATGATGAGAAAACCGGTTTTTTGCATGAAACTATGTAAAGACGTCATTTCCGCATGGAGCGTAAGATAACTTATATGTAGATTTCTCTATTACGAGTCGATTGGAAAAAATCCGCTCTCTGTAGGTCAAAAACTGACTGAGAAAAGGCCTTCCAACGCGGTAGGTCATAACTCCGTTCAACATGCAAATTTCGAGGAATGAAGTGGATAGGCGTTCTCCCCGCCCTCACTTTGGTACGTCTCACGTTTACAGCGAAATCCTTATTCAAAAAATTTTTTGTCGCATCGGTTCCTGCATTTTTACAGGAGATCTGTGATAATATTTGTTTTAAAAATCTCTGAAATATTATCATTAACACTTGCTTATCAGTGTTCTGCCGTGAGCCGTTTCTCGGAGACGATACATTAGTATTAGCTATAATAGCATTTCAGAGAGGACCGCGGTGATGTGGAAATGCAAGTGCTGCAAATCAAGAGGGATAAATGGATCACACCCAACCAATCCCTGAACAGCCTCGATCATCAATGATTTCATATCTCTTTTGTGAAACATGTTAGAATATTTTTATTTTAGTGCTTGCCAGTTAGCTCGAATATATATATTGTGCGCTTGCTCCCTTCTCAGTCGTATTGCTAGAGAGGAGCAGGGAAGATAGTTAGTGGCCTACCATTCACATAAGGGGAACTCCGCCGGAGCGGAAATTTGAAAGAGGAGGGTCGACGCATTGTGGCATGGCTCTGCCAACGAACTATACAACTGCACTTATCATGTTACCTTTCGTTTTCGTTTTTTTATTACATATTACAATAATCGAGCATTGCAATCATCAGATAAATTTACTATTATAAATTAGATGTTGGTACCCGTATCTCTCTGATATGTTGTACTCAATTCCTCTTTGGACTAGGGTTGTCCTCGTGGTATACGGTTTCCACATTCCACATTCTATATCGGCAATCTGATCGTGAAAGCAAAATCAGAGTGAAGAGTAATCTCCCATGACGCCAACCCCACTTAGGACGTTTTTCCCACCTGGAGGGGAAATGAATCAGACTGCTCGTACTGTTCCCTGCAGCATCGATTCCCCTCTCTCCTTCTGTGATTCATTTCGCCCCTCCAGCTTCTTCCCCTCGCCTTTGTACAACACCGCTGACCGCCCCTTCCCAAATGCTAACTGTTAGCATCATTTCAGCTCATAATGTAATTGCAAATTAGCAATGCACCATCGATTTATGTCGAATCTGTGATTCATTTCACCCCTCCCGATCCTTTACTCGCCTTTGTGCAACTGACCACTTCCAGATGCGAAATATTAGAAAATGTTTATAATTTTGTTTGTGTGCAAATTTATTTTAAAAAATATAAGTAGACTATTCTGACGTATTTTCGATATGGCCACGATCAAATTTCAATAATAACCATCACTTCCCAGATGCGAATTTGCCTTTTCCACGTCGTCTTCCTGTTAGTTCATTCCCCTCGATCGCAATCTCTCGATGATGAGCAACCGACCGATTTGTCACGTAATATGACGTTAGATATCGAATTTAGGATCGCAGTTTCTTAACATTTTTCTCATTCTCTTGACCGGATAATAGGGAGTGAGTGAAATTTGGTGGTCCGACTTTCAAATTCTAGGCACTAGGTTAGATGATCACCGTCGGATGATAACCTACTGGATGATAGCCATAAAATGAACCCGTCTGTAGAACTTTCCCAGTATCATTTTTGACACTTTGGGAACACTGTGAAAGTACCGAAGGGTCCAATTTTTGGTTATCATCCAGTAGGTTATCATCCGACTGTGATCATCCATTCTAGTGCCAAATTCTACCATCAACATTTAGAGCAACCGGAAATTGCTTCGGCTGCCTACGAAAAGCTCGAAGTATGCACTGAAAGCTGCAGTGTTGCCTGCACCGACACTACGGTATGTCGATCTTTAATCTTCAACCATAATTATTGATTTTTCTAAATCAGATAAATTGGGAGGACGGATCGGCGCGTAATATGTACTACTGCGCGATCAAAAAATATGAAATTGAGGTATTCGAAAAGAGATCAGACATTAGCTTCCAAACCGGTTTCACCGTTGTAAATGGCTCTTGAAACCGGCTTCAAGTCAGCTAAAATCTCCGTTTTGTCATCACTAATTCTGACAGTAGCGTAATTACAGGGTGAATCGGCGATAACAGCCATTGTCGCCAGTCCCTTCATTTTCTTGCTTATTCTAATAATTTCCATCTCGCTTCTAACCTTCATCTTGATCACGATAATCTTCGTTTGCTGCATGTGCTGCAAGTTTGTGGACAATTTATTGATTTTCAATGGCGTCCTTTTATAAAAAAAATTTCGAAAAATATTCAGGAAACGACGATTGGAGGAGCAAATATTTGACGAGCCAGGACGAATCGTTTGCGATTGAGTGATTCTGTGATTGGAGCAATGGTCTGACTCTCCAAATGTCGCACACTCTCTCGCCGGTTAGAGAAAGAGAGAGAGCTTGAGATTTGGAGAGAGTCAGACGATTACTCTGTGATTGGTCTAAGAAATATTATTTGTCAAACTAGAGGCATTGCCATAAAGTTCCCATGGTAGTAACTCCGTTCGCTTAATTTACTGTTAGACTGGATACAATTGTACACAATAAAGAGAGTTTATACACTCGGATGAGTATACAAATTGTGTTTGCGGCAAGGACAACGGAAAAAAAAGAGATCAATGATTTTCAAAAACATTGCAATCACAAGTCAAGAATATTAATCATGATCAATTTGCTGACATACGTAGGTAATACGATATCACATTTTTGTATTGCATAGGCATACGCTGGAATAAAAGGACCATGAGAATGAGTGAGATCGAAAGATTGGGGAAATACAGAATAAATTTGAAAATCGCCTATTCGGTGATTATCTCCGAGGCACTTATTAGCTCTTCTTCCATCAAGACTGTCTCTCCTCGAGTGGCCTGTAGAGTTCGAAATTACGATAATTATCGCTTAATTATGCATATTCCGGTCGAGTAGCAGGAGAGTGTATAGAATTAAGAGAAAACTTTCGGTTTATCGTTTCTCTACTAACCTTGCGTAGTTTGGATCGGAGTACGAGACGAAAGCGAGTATCTTTGACGAGAAGACCCACGAAGAGCACCAGACAGAAGGCGTCCCCTCGCGAGAAGAAGGCGTCCCAGAGGTACGAGTGCCAGCTCTCGGCTGAAATATGTGTTCGTTATTGTTTATTAACCAACGCTTTCGTGGAGCTGGAGTGACGCGATGAGGAGGTTAGGTGGTATCTTGCCCCGGGAGCGCTTGTGGGAAAATAGGGAAATTTGTTCAATGATGTGCTTGTGACATTTTATTCCATCACACTTCTCAACAGATCGAATTTGGTTGGCCATCGTTGATGCTGGTTTGCATGGTTCTGGCGAAAGTGCATGACCTACCGGCTGTCCTACCGTACCCAGTGTGTCATACTGTAATAAGAATCTGGATAATGGATCTCTGATTGTGATAAAGTGTGCCTGATTGAAAATGCAAACGCATTGTCGAGTATTCTGGGAGTGAGGCTGCATTCACTATCTGGCTATTTGCCTCTATTTTCAGAGAATCACATGCGGAAATTGCAAAAGAATGCCCAACTAATGGCTATTCTGATTACGCAGCATTCCACATGCCAAACGACGCAATGCACCTCTATTTTCAGACATTGTTATCGTGCAAGTTCGCAGGCTCGGACCGGTAATCGAACCCAAGTCTTCCGGCTACAAGGCAGATGCCATAGACAAATGTCTCTCAATCTCAGAGCAGATGCATCGGCCCGGCCGGTCTAGTGGTCTAGTGATTATTACTTTCAGGTTTATTGTCACATACTTTGCAGCAAATTGAACCAAAAAATACTTTTTTCAGATCAGTGGTTAGTAATTTCGAATAGAATATGCATTTAAAAAAACGTACGTTTTCTCCTTCCGGTGTCGAAGTCGGTAATCCAGAAATCGGCGAATACGTAGGGGAACGTAGAGATGCTGAAGACGAGCAGAGCGAGGGGCACCACACGATGTACTCCTGATCATTGATATTTGAATGTTTCAGTAGATTACGGTAGATGAGTAATCGCGCCATAAACTGAGAGGAACCACTCGGTGAGCATGTGATGTTTGGGCACTAGGTCGGATGTGTACAGTCGCGCCGGAAAGTATCCGTACGATTTGAAGTTTTGCCATAACTTTTGTTCTAGATTAGATCTAATTCCGAAATTTTGCAGATATGTAGCAAATTCATCGAGGATTACGATACACATATTTCGGTTCCACAAACATTTTTTTAAGATTGCATAGTGATTACGAAATCGAATGTCACTTTTTCAAACATGCATTATTCTTACACAGATTTTTACCAGCTGGCCAAACTTTCTGACGTTGGAGATAGGACCGAGGCCTAACCAGAATAAATTTTTGAAGTTGCTGCTCAGTCGCACATTCGCTGTAGCCGTCCTGCAAAAACGGGGTCTAAAATTCTGAACTCTGCTTCCAGAGTAGTTAGAGACCCGTTCAAAGCGTCAAAATGATCGTCATCATGAGTCCAGATGATCCTGAGAATATGAAAACAATATCTCAATATTTGCCCTCAGGGCATGAAAAAATCACTTTTTCACATGGGCACTTTTTGGAGGTTCATAACTTTTCGGGAAATGCATATTAAAATCTGATTTTTGCTTAGTCATGTTCACAATGTCCTAGATATGTTATTTCCAATTTTTTAGAGTGTTTAGATATCTTTCCTGGCCGCGGCGATCGTCTTTCGGAGGTGCACCGTGGCCCTGAGTACATGGCCCTCCGAAAAAAAGTTTGTGGAAAAGTTAAGGAAACCATTTGTTATTGTGTGTACAAGTCCATCATGTTCTGGAGAACTGATTTCCAACTTTTTGAAATGTTTTATTAACTTTGGGTAAAGTTGGAGATTGAGTGCTGACGAAAATTGTGGATCGGGGACTCGATAGTGCCTCCGAAAACCGATCGCGGTGGACAAAAAAGATATCCAAACGCTCTAAAAAGTTGGAAATCATATATCTAGGACATTGTGCGCATGACTAAGCAAAAATCAGATTTTAATATGCATTTCCCGAAAAGTTATGAACCTCCAAAAAGTGCCCATGTGAAAAAGAGATTTTTTCATGCCCTGAGGGCAAATATTGAGATATTGTTTTCATATTCTCAGGATCATCTGGACTCATGATGACGATCATTTTGACGCTTTGAACGGGTCTCTAACTACTCTGGAAGCAGAGTTCAGAATTTTAGACCCCGTTTTTGCAGGACGGCTACAGCGAATGTGCGACTGAGCAGCAACTTCAAAAATTTATTCTGGTTAGGCCTCGGTCCTATCTCCAACGTCAGAAAGTTTGGCCAGCTGGTAAAAATCTGTGTAAGAATAATGCATGTTTGAAAAAGTGACATTCGATTTCGTAATCACTATGCAATCTTAAAAAAATGTTTGTGGAACCGAAATATGTGTATCGTAATCCTCGATGAATTTGCTACATATCTGCAAAATTTCGGAATTAGATCTAATCTAGAACAAAAGTTATGGCAAAACTTCAAATCGTACGGATACTTTCCGGCGCGACTGTAGGTTATTTTTTTCTCTCACATTTTCAAAAAGTCTTCTGTGAACTTGATACGGAAGGGAATTGTTGTCCGTTTTTTCATCCGACGATTCTCATCCGACCTGGTACCGATGTTTGATATTCGAATGTTTCAGAAAATTACGGTGATCACTAATCGCATCATAAACTGTATCGCATTAGATTGCGAGGGTGGTATTTATCGCATGAAGAAATTTGATTTAAATTCGCTAAATCGCACATGAATAATATTTTCGTAATTTAGCTGCGGAATCGTACAATTTGTGGCACTAGGTCGGATGAGGACTATTGCGTCATGCCGCCTTTGATGTATTAAAAGCGGCATTACGCAATACTTTTCATCAGACATATTTCTTTATTATTAGAATGTTCAATCAACTAGCGAGAGGGAGCTAGTCACAACATCCCCCAACATAGTTTATATAATTAGGATCAGACTAAATGTATTTCCAGATTGTTGCTACAATAGATAAATCAGCTTGCAACTAGCGAGCAAACACTAATTCCGTCACGAACAGACTCGGAACAGTATTCGAGAATAAGGCAGTAGGTCGGATGAGAACTCTGACGGTCATACCGCCTTTGATATATCTCATACGATCTAGTGCCAAGAATATTTGCTGAATGATATGCGTGAGAATCATGCCTGTCGCTCGGAAGAAACTGTAGAGTGAGAGGACAACGGCAGCCGCATGGATTGCAATGTCCACTAAGGCAAACATCTGCAACATGGAAATTGAATATTCGACTAATTAATTACAAATCATTGTGACGACTCAAAAAGTTGTTGGCAGGTTGAAAGCGACTGTTGTTTTCTGCACTCTAATGGGAACTGGTCCAATACGACTATTTCTTTCAGGCCCACATATCCTCCAGTAACCTAATCGCTAACCGAATTCGCTCTGATGTTGAGCGGGGCACAGCAGCAATTGTAGATGGCGTATTGCTTACCCGTTACAGCGTGAATCAGAAAAAGTAGAATCTGAGAAAGTGACGTCACTGATTATCGATTTTGTCACGGTGACCTACCGCTAGTACTGTCGTTACTCCCATCCAGATCGTCTGGGAGAACATCTTGGCGCGTCGAGCTTGCTGGAAGTGTGCGATGGCGAGATACTGAAACGGAGTCAAACCTCGTATCCATCAAAGCCGATCAACAGTTGTTGAGTGCCCCCATCGACTAAATGTCAAGTCACCCTGTTATTTTGTATCATCAGTGAGCCACTCTATTGCAGCAACTATATCTGCAACTAACAACAATCGCGAATTGTACACTGCCATAAATTGCATGTGACCAATACATTCGGAACAGGAATTATATTTATAGTCTTACCATAGCGTAGGCGAATCCGATATGATACAGTAGACCCTGAGACATGTAAATAGCCGGGCAGAGCAGAGGATGGACCGGGAGAGAATCGTTCTGAAAGGATAAAAATAATATAAAAATCGCTGTTATCTCACTGCAGCATAAATACGCTCCTTTTCTATAGCCATTGAATTAGTTCTCGAAGAATACGTCCGTAGTACCATATTTGGACAATGGATATTGTATTACTGAAAGTGGAACAAAGGGAAAAACACAACAATATTTTGTACCCAACTTGTATTTGCTTTTTGTATGTAAATGAAGATAGATATTTTAACAAGGTATCTTCTATTTTCCCGCCTATTTTCTTGTGCCAATAACATGATAAATTTATTTATTTATTTTATTTAAGGTGCGTACTTTCGGAATCATTGCTTGGAAGATATCGCGAGTGACGAAGGAGATTCTGTTGGCGAGTAAGAGTCCGACGAAGACCATCTCTTGCTGGTAAAAAGCTTATTAGCACTTGGGATGGTCATTCGTTGCGAGCTACGTCTTTTCACCTGACTTCGCAATTCGATGAGGAAAATCGCTACCTCGCATCGTATTGCCATCCCTAATTAGCACAAATTTAAAAACATTTATATAATGTTTAAAAAAATAAGTATGCATTCTTTAGTTGGAGGGGAGCATTTAGCATGCGAAGTTATCCACCCATGCCCGTCCTCCTTCCCAACGTTAAAATATATGCATGTAACTCTGCGAAGGAAAACTCACGTTGTATCGTTTGGTCAGCACTGGATCGGAGCAAGCCGCTGCCAAAAGGAACACCATGAGCACAGCTCCAGCCGAATCACGAACCATCCGAAAGGCCGAGTAGTCCATGTAGCCGATCGAAGGAGCTCCTGAGCAGAAACATACTATCCATGATGACAGCGCCCTATTCCCACTATGTTCGGCGAAACGACAACTACATTGGGGAACAATAGATTTCAATAGTCAACACTACTTACTGAATAGAGCTCCACAAGATATACACTGCTGTTGAATGATAAAAGATACTTGGTCGGATGAGAACAAAACATGAGCAATTGTCTGACTCTTTTCAGTTTGTACGCTCTCTCGCCGGTCAGAGAGACGAGAGAGCGTGCAAATTGGAGAGAGCCAGACGATTGCTCCAAAAAACTTTCTTTGGGCAAATCTCATGTGAAAATGCTGGAGAAGGGAACTTTTGGTTTTCATCCGATCTAGTACCTGAAGAGTAGTTTGAACTCACTTGCCATTGCTGAGAAGCGCGACCCAGAAGCAAGATGAAGCTTCAGCTCGGCCCTTCACTTTATATGCATCCGTATCCCTAGGGCAACCATTTTTGCAGCTTCCAGAGGCGGAGCGACAAGAGGAGGAGCCCCGTGGAGAGGGAGGGAGAGAGAGAGATAGAGTGAGGGGGGAGAGAGAGAGAGGGGGGGAGGGGGAGGGATAGAGAGAAAGAGAGAGAGATCTTATGAACCATTACCAAACTCAACAGGAAATAATTTATAATATCATACATTAACACTGAAATACGCAGATACAGCCGGAATGAGAGATAACGATTGTTGAGATTTAAAGTTGGACGTCACTTGCCTTCGTCAGAAAGTGGTCATTGTGACATAGCGTAGGTAATATCTGGTAGGATTTATTATTTGCTCGAGTTACGTCAGAATCAGTAATTGAGGGAATGAAGGAATGGTGCGCAGGAAGTGGTCGGAACGATGGATATTCGCCCTTCTCGATCAGTGATTATCACGAACAATGGTCTGACTCTCCTCCTATTGTGACACTCTCTCGCTGTTTAGAGAGACCGAGAGAGCATGGCATTTGGAGAGAGTCAGACGATCACTCACTATCACAAGGCGTTCCGTTCACCTCATTCCGCTCCCGTTCGCTAGATTGGGCGTATGTAAACGATTAAGGGACACCAAATTGAAAGAACGTGATAATGTGAATCACCCTTGCAGGTGTGACTTGGAACAAAGAGGTTGTGTTACTATCACGAGGAGAAGAGAAACCTTCCGTTGGCACTCCCTCGTTCCGATCTAGTACAGAGTAGAGTTCGAGAAACGATACCACACTCTCTTCATTCTACACACTCTCTCGCAGTTCGACCGATCTAGAGTGCATAGAATGAGGAGAGCGTGGTATCGTTTCTCGAACTCTAGTACAGAGATTGGTATGACGAATTCTGCGATCAGAGTTAGTGTGTGTTATTGAATGTAGGCTGCTTATCTAGGTGTGTCACACCAAAACACATAAGGAGAACCGAAAAAAGTTTTAAAAAATGGCATGTGTGACTTGTTGGCATATCAATGTATCGAACTTGCTGATGAAACAAAAATGAGAACGGAAACGATAAAAAAGCAATTAAAAAATCAGTTCCAGACAGAGACAGAGATCGTTGCCTATTTGCTGGTTTACCGGACGCGGTTTTGGTGCGCTGCCCGAAAAAGTCGGCGGGTGCGCACGCACACTCTCTCCCCCCCGTGGCGGCGATTCTTCTCGCTTTATTGTTATTCTAACACAAATTTGTTTCCTAATTCCGTTCAGAACTCTATTCGCGATCACATTTCCTCAGTTAATACTACTGTCCGTTCTCGTGTGATTTTCCGCGTAAATCGCGCTGAACCGGATTTTATTCGCCGGTTTTTTGCGATATGTCGGGTTAATTATGACCATTTTCTTGCAGGTATGGACAGCCAGGACGTCTCGCTGTTCAGCCTCTCGCAGGAGGGACGACTCGGCGACATTCTCGTGCCATTTGAATACGTGAGTCTACCTTTTCCCAACTGCTTTTGATATGTTTACACTAGCGTCGCCCCAAGCTATCGTTTCTGTTATTGAGGCTCATTTGTTAGTTATGACGATTCTGGCGCTTGTCCAAAATTGACAGAGTTTGTATCTAAGGGGTGACAGTTAGATCATTATTCTTCCTCTCCCGAGAAAATCGGTTTATAGCTTCTGACTTGTTTAGATTTGGTTCGATTCATTTATGACAATAGCGTGATCGTTAGGAGAGAACTGACTAAGCAAAAATGGAACAGTCGCTTTCTTTAGCTATAAAGATGCCTTTACGCGGACTGTTTTGCGACTGAACCCACATCAATTCTTCGCAAATCTAAAATATTATAAAATACCTCATCAGGTGCTCTCCGTGACTGCTCGCGGCTCGACGCTCTTCGCACTCACGAGCAACGGCCGCATCCTCACGCTGGACGAGGAGTTCAAGGTGACCGGAGAGGCGAAGCTGCCCCCGCAGGTCAGTGCGAGTACTATTTTCCGGTCTAAATACTTATACGAACGCGTTGTAATTCCATTAATTCATCTGCCTAGCTTAGAGTCTACTTTCGCGAGTCAATCGATTGCAGAAGAAGCAGGTCTCGGAGCACGCGCGCATCGACTACGTCGACATCTCCGGCCTGCTCATCGTCCTCTTCGCCAACACCCTCTACTTCTTCCGCATCGAGGACAAGAGCGCCGAGGTGATCAAAACGACCGGATTAGACCTCATTTTCGAAATTAAATACCTAGCTAGGACTGGGTAGAATCCAAACATTGCTTTTTCGACTTGGTGTATGTAGCAAGCAAAATTGTTAAATCGGATTAGAAAATAGAGCTATTTTGGGCCAGAAGAACATCTGTATCGTACAAATGTTTTCCTTGTCGCAGTCAGCATCAGCCGTCAATGTTGAATAAAAGTAGGCAATAGAGAGACATTGGAACTTCCCTGATTTTAAAAGTTGTCAATTTCTAGAGTACATAATGAGCAATTGCTGTTGGAGGACATGAGTAACGTAAATATGAAAATAGAGCTACAACGGATACGGTAGCAGAGTGATGTTGTTGCAGTACCGGATATTGTAGCAGTCTCAAATAGTACACTGTAGCACACGATACCGTAGCTGAGTCTGGAGAATGCACTTTTCCAGTTGCTGTACTCGAAGACGGACGTGCTTCGCTTCGACCTCTCCGCGAGCGGCACCCAGCTGGTCTTCCCCGACCACGACCTCGTTTACGTCACGACGCGAAATCAGGTGGATTACTGTATTCGAAAGTGGGCTACCGTAATACAATTTTTCGAAATTGGTGCCTAGATTTCCGATGTATTTCCATTGTGTTGGAGAAAGTGTATCATCTAGAAAATTCCTGAAATTGTCGCCTAGATTCACTGGATTTGGTGCGATTTGGTGCATTATCTTGCAAAATATAAACGCATCCACTACAAATTCCCGAGATGGTCGGCGACCATTGGTCGCCTATATCTGGCTCAATTGGGATTTACTGGATTAGCATGCAAAACAGTCCGCAATTCCGAAAAACAAGTGCTTAGATGGTGATTTGTGCAAATAATATACGAGTAGCTGTGCCTATCGCGTAGGGACTACTTTCGGCTTCTTGATATTCAGCGAGCAATCGGCGTTCCTTCCCAATTAGTGCCTGGAAATGCCGTGTTGCCTGAATTGGAAATGCGCACTATCTATTTTATCCTCTCGTAAGGGCTGCTGTATTCGAATCCACTAGAGAGCTCGCGAATTTGAGAGTGTGATTAATGGCTTCGCTGGGCTAATCCAATCGTGAGATCGTGAAACGCATTCATAGTGCACGAGCCGTGCGGGCTTCACTGAATATGTGTTGATAATCCAATCAGATCCGCAACGAATCGGCGTTCCTTGATTGAAATAGGCACGAGGAAGTGGGTTAGGACGAGAAAGAGTGAACGATTCGGAGAGACCTCGACGGGTCTTCCCTAATCCAATCGCAAGTCCGTTCTATGATTTCGTGACGCAAAACTAAAAAAAAATGTTATGAGAAAAAGGGGAAGGTAGCTGCAATAGACTATTTGTTGTCAACAATTATTTGCGTACAAATGAACATGTGCGTTTGTGTGGTAGTAAATGTGAGAGATGAGATACGATCTTCAATAATACAAATAATTCTCACCCGATTTGTTGAAGGATTCCCTTAATAGATTTCTACAGGTCGTTCGGATCCTCCTCTCGATAGGCGAGCAGTGCAGGGAGCGGGTGCTGTGGAAGTGGAGGGCCGACTCGCTCGTCTCCGCCATCTCCTTCGATGGGTGGGTGATAAGGATGACGAAATTCGGATCGCCAGGAATTTTGTAGAGAAAATTCGCAATTAGTCGTTGCGGCGCTCTGCAAGAGTTCTCATTCGAAGGGTTGATGAAAGGGATAACGAAATTAGGATCGAAACCATTTGTGTATAGAAAATTCGAAATTAGTCGGTGCGGCGCTCTGCAAGAGTTCTTACTCTACTAAGGGAACACTTCCATATGTGATAGGGGGATACTCGGACTCGAAGCTGGCTTGGACGAGCATCCATTTTCACTGTAGAAAATGAGGGGTTGAAGATTGATGACAAAGGACGCTAGTGCGACATAGTATGTGCACACGTTCGCAGCTCTTGAGTCATCCTATCTCGACTAACCGTGTCATTTGAGATCAAGTAGGGTCCAGAGTAGAGTATTGCGTAGTTCCACTGAACATTATGTCAATGAATAATAGGGGTTTGTGAAATGGTGTTCATGTTCAGGGAAGGGAGAAGGTGAAAAGGTTTAGAAAAAGTTCATTGTGTACGTAAATAAGAGGGTGTCACACGTCCACCTCTTTCGTCACGGTTGAAAAAAAACAACAACAAAACCCGTTGCATACAATATATTTTTTATGGAATTGTGGGGGGTTGTAGTCTCGTAGTTTCGGGCATGTTAGTTCTATTCTAATAATCCTGCAATAGTGGGTCAATACTATTAGGGTCAATAGGGCCAGGGGGTCTACTCATGTGAACTTCCTCAATTCTCGGAGTTTGATAAAACCTTTTTGCTTGCAGATCGGCGGTATGTCTCACCACGCAGTCCGGGTGCTACGTGCACCCCTTCGAGTCCTCCTCCTCCGCCGACCCCATCCTCGCCTTCCCCATCGACCGTGCCGTCCTACCGCTCAACGCGCCCCCGCCATCCATCTGCCATGTCAATGAGGCAAGTCATGCTATTTTATTTGCAATGTTTTAAGTAGTCTTTTTACCAGGTGATTGTTAGCAAAACAAACAACAGGAAACAACAGTCATAGGCTTTTCTATGGGAATCAGGAATGTGCTTCTTCCGAACAATTCCTCGGCTTTTCATTTTATTTGCACTACTCATAGACGGTAAAAATCATGGATTATTTTAAAAAATAATAACGATTATCGATCGCCCTGATTCAGGGCGACTTCGTGGTCGCTGGCTGCATGCCCGACATGGCTCTCTTCGTGGACGGCAGTGGATCTGCAGCACGCCCTCCGCTCATATGGAGTCACGAGCATCCGAGGTTCGCAAATTCGAGTCTTCGCCAAATTTTATGTACAACATTTGCAATTAGTCGTTGAGGACTCACTGTGAGAGTTATTTAGAGTTCGATCATGTCAATCTGATTCCAGGAGCGTCGTGCGCACCGACAGCTGCCTCGTCGTCATCGGCGAGACGAAGCTCATCGTATTCGAGTCAGTTTGCGATCCGTCATTGCAGTTGGCTACCGAATCGTTGTGATACGACGTATTTCGCTGCCAGTTCTCAGTTAACAAATTATGACTAGATTCGACTACAACTTTCCACTTGATTTCTTCTTAGAAGGCACGGCTTGGGTATCATCGCGATTAGCGTTCGATGACGTCACTCTTGCAGCAACGTCGGTCGCATGCGGCAGGAGCTGGCGCTGCCTTCTCACCCGTGCGCCTCGGGGCTGGCGGGCGACTCGACTGTCGTCATCTTCACGAGATCCGCCGACGCCGACGTCTTCTGCGTGCGGCAGATGAGCTGGGCTCAGAAGGTGAGTGGAATGCGAAGTATTTGACAAATAGTTCAAATAGAAATAGTTTCCCTTTTCCATCATGGATTCATTTCATTCATTCATTCATTCATTCATTCATTTATTCCGTTAGGTGAGATTACAAAAAAAAAATAACGAGAGGGTTTAGAATAAACGGATGTCCGTCGATTGGATCGAATCGGTTGAAGGTTGCTAGGCAGCAAGGGTATGGGGAGGGGAAGGGATCAGAGATCAAGCCATTTGGCAATAATAGATGGGGGGTAAAAAGTGTGGGGTTGTGAACGGATGTAACTAGAAAAAACATTCTGCGAATAACTAACACATTCTATGGGAAGTGCATTCCAAATCGACAAAGTTCTAGATACAAGAGTAGAATTAGAATTATGCGGTAGTGACATACGAAGGGGATGAGCATTTCTGAGAGGTCGAGTGAGAGGCGCGCGAGTAAGCAGGGAAGAAATATCAAGAGAATATTGGTTGTGGACAATGGAATGAAGAAACAATATATCAATTATGAATCTACGTTGTTCTAAAGTCATTAGATTAAGCTCATTGACAGATGCTTATATGATACAGAGGGGAGGGAACAGCGTACATACATTCTACGGGTAAAATCGCGTTGAACTCTTTCAAGCTCTTTAGTCAAAGACACACTATTTACAGGATTCCATATAATGGAGCAATATTCTAGATTTGGGAGGATGAAAGTATTATACGATTTGAAATATAACTCAATGGAGTTGCTACGAAAGGATTTAAAAATGAGATTAGATTTGGCGCGGGCTTTAGAAATAATCTTAGTAATATGGGACGAGAAAGAAAGTGAGGGGAGAAATGCACTCCAAGATCCTTAATGATACATTTACTGGGGTCATTGCTAGGTTCGTTTAAAATAATACCATTAATCGTGAATTGTCTATGGGGGTTATGTCGGCCATAGTGGACAATGTGACATTTGGTTTCGGAAATGCCAAGATTCCATTGAGAGGACCAGTTAGCAACAATATTTAGAGCGGATTGCAAATCATCTGAGAACAAAGGGGCTTCAGCGAACAACTTAAGGTCATCTGCATATACTGAATAATAAATAGAGTTAGGAAATTGCGTGCAAATATCATTGATGAATAAGATAAAGAGGAGAGGCCCGAGACAAGATCCCTGTGGCACGCCGGATATGACCGGGGACGGAGGGGAAAAAGAGGTGTCAATAAAAACAGATTGCGTACGACCGGAAAGATATGCGTGGAACCAGGATACAATGCGATCAGAGAGGCCTATTTCCCACAATTTGTGCAGCAATAATCTATGATCAATAGAATCAAAAGCTTTTCGGAAATCTATATAAATTGTGTCAAAAGGAGTTCCATTCCTGGAGATGCGAAGATAATGTGAATGTGATCAAAGTTATTGTAAAATTCATTCGATAAGGTTTGCATTTCTCTGTTTACCTGAACCCTTCCGCCCAGTCCATGAGGCGCGAAAAGTTTTATATAAAAAGCAGATACAACATGCGACGAGGGCAAATTCTGTAGCGCGAGTAACGCTAAGTCTTCTCAGACTAAATCTTTAAATACAATTTTTATATTCCAGGCGAGTGACCTACTCGAGAAGGGCGAGTTCGAGAGCGCGCTCTACGTCGTGCGCAGCAACGAAGTGAAAACGGACGAAGATCTGATTGTCAGTTATCTTTAATTATGCTTCGATTAATAGTATTATAATAATACGCTCAGAACATTGCATGTATGCTGCTGGTGTTTCTTTTAGATATTGTACAGAATCTTGCTAATTGTAGAATGAGATCAAAGCCACTTGAAGTGATGATGAGTGTCCTTAGATTTACAATGTCATCTTTCGCAGGCCTATCGACAAGTGTACGTCCGTCTGGGGTTCGAGAAGCTGGCCAGCGACGAGGAGGACGCCATCAGCATGCTGCTAGAGGGACAAGTGACGCCGTTCGACGTGAGCTACCACTAGTTGAATCTCTCCCACTTTTTTCCTATACCCTTCCTAAGCAATCGTCCCCCAATACTACCCTAACGTAGATGCACTTGCATAATTGTGAGGTGGATGTGTATGATCTCATCATCTAACGATTGCAACCCGACCGGAATAAAGGAAGTGATGCATTAACCAATGGTTTATTTTCAGGTGACGACTCACTTCTCGGCCATCTTCGACAAGTCAGACTCGCCTAGGGACACGATTTCGGACGTGATCCTCGTGGAGAAGCTCATCTCGCGCGTGCTCGAGCAGGAGTGGTCCGAGGAGCTGGCCAAGGTATACGTTCTCGCAAATTTATCCCATAATTATTAAATCTTTCCCTCGCACGGAAGAAAAGTGCTATGCGAAAGATAACTTCATTAGAGACAGCGTTGATTGCCAGCTTTTTTAGCCAACAACGATTTAACTCTAGTTATGGAAAAACGTAAATTCCGAGCGGGCCTATGAACGTGCACAACGATCCGTATTCATTGCAATTCAATTTAGAATTGTAGGTGAAGTATCTTCGAAAATACATATTCACATTTAAGGACTGGGCGACGCTGCTCACTCTCGCGCGTGCTCGACTGTGCGAGTCACCTATCGAGCTCATCGACGTGCTCGAGACTTCAGAAGACTACGATCACCAGGCGGTTGCAGATTACGCCGATGGAAGGAAGGTGAGCGATGAGAAGATGGCTCTACACTCACAATGTGTCTCGACGAAATCCAGATCCTCATACAAAAACGATTTGAACGATTTGTTACGATATTTCTAGGTCATTTTAGAAATGGAAATATTTTAATTTTATGATCAATTATAATGTTAATTATTTGAGATGGTCAACGCGCAACTCGTGCTCCGCACCATTTCGGGACCGCTCAACGAAGCGCTCTCGATGGATTGGCTCGATCCCGCGCTGTCGCCCCTCGTCGATCGACTACTCCTTGCCACTCTGCTACAGAGGTACTCCTTCGTGCCTTCTTTCTTTATTTTTGTGTATTGATCTACGAAAGTAAACAGACTGCGAATTGAACGCAGTGAGCCGGCTGATGTGCATTCATAACTGCTGTTCAGGATCGACTCAACCGGCGTCGCTCTCGTGTACAAATGGCGTGATCTGATGATGGAGGAGGCGGAATCGGAGCAGCTGTTGCTCGAGTTGGTCAGGAAAAGGGCGGCATGGTTCAAGGAGGACACCGTCATCGATATGTTTGAAGGGAGGAACAACGAACTGGATGTGAGCATTTTCGAATATGATAGCTTTCTTCCATTTTAGATTGCGAAGCGAACTGACTAGATGGTAGCGCGCAAGAAATCCCGTTTCTTGGTACGCTTGTTTCTTCCAATAGTCCAGATCATGAATCTTTCATGAATCTGTGCTTTGCTTTTTGTACTTCAACATTTGCCACTCTTCGCTCTGACCACCAGAATGGATGGAAGGCTAATTATCAAAAGAAATGTGGCAAGAAAGATTGAGACGGAACCGTTTCCATGGAAATGCGATGACCTTATCATTATAAAAATGAGCAAAGCACGATTGAGATTGTTTCTTGCCTAATCTGTCTGGGCTAATCTCGGAAATTGGTTCCGATTAAGAAATTGAGCTGAAATTGGTGGAAATGGTGGGGGGGGGGGTGAATCAGATCAGAGATGAGAAGTGGGTTGCCCATTGCGAGATTCTTTTCTGGGGATCCTCTGGTAAAATAAATTAAGGGGTAATAAAGGGAGAAAACCATATCACTTGAACTTTCCAGAACCATTAAAATATGGATAGCTCACTGAAATATAGTGATGAAAAATTTCCACTCAGGTAATTCTCCCGCTCTACCACGACGAATCGTACGCGCACTCAACGGCACTCACGAATCGACTAGCGCTGCTTGTCACAGGTCTGAGAACTACATGGACTATTCTACGTTCAATACATCCCGAAAAGCTATGCTCCAAGTTCATGCTATGATTATGTATCAAAAGCGCTAAGTCGTATGATCACCATATAGAATTTTCACATAAGTTGTAGTTTAAATGTGGTAACCAATTGTGAGAGTACTGTTGAAGAGTGCTGCTTTTGGTTCTAATACATGAGGTGTGCAATAATCAATTACCTCTTGCAGACCGTCTCTCGCCCGTTCATCACGAATCTCTCACTGTCGACGAGGGCTCGCGTCTGCGCAAGCTGCTCATCGAGATCATCCTGAGGGAGAAGGAAGTCACCGTCGAGCATCTACTTATGGGCGAACACCTCACCGTCGAGAGGGTAGTCGCTGCCAATCGAGTGAGTTGCCTATGTTGCGTCAATACGGCATAGCTTTTGAAGACCTTTCGAAACAGAATCATCTATTGTGCTTTGCCTGTACAGTGTCCGGAGTATAATCTGGTCATTGTCGAGAATCCTTTGTAATATTACTCAAATATTGTGCCTACTGTTCTTCTGATGAATGGCATCGCTATTTTTGGAAAATGAAGTAATCAATCTCAGACGGACCCCGAGAAGGCGATCCAGGGCGTCATCGAGAGCGTCGAGTTCCCCGGAGCACTGCAGGCCATTCAGCAGGTACAGTAGCGCCAATAAGTATTGAAACGATTTGTTATTTTGCTATAACTTTTTCGCTGATCTATTTAGCAATTTGGATGTTGTGGTACTATACGCCAAATCGATCGAGGAATACGATGCACATATTGCATCATCACGTGCCTCATAACTGATTGCGTAGTGATGACGCATTCGAATTTCACTTTTTCAAACAGGCGTTATTCTTACACAGATTTTTTCCAGCTTGCCAAACTTTCTGACGTTGGAGATAGGACCGAGACCTATCCAGAATAAAAAATTGAAGTTGCTGCTCGGTCGCACATTGGTTGCAGCCTTGCTGCAAAATCGAAGTCGGAAATTCAGATTTCGGCATCTAGAGGACCTAGAGACTCGTTCAAGGCATCAAAATCATCGTCGGCATGAGTGCAGATGATCCTGAGAATATGAAAATAATAACTTGAAATTTGCCCTCAGGGCATGAAAAAATCTCTTTTTCACATGACCACTTTTTGGAGATTCATAACTATGTAGGAACTGTATATAAAAATCTAGTTTTTGCTTAATCATGTTCACAATAATGTAGTTATATGATTCCCAACTTTTTACAGGGTTTGGATATCTTTCCTGTCCACGGCGATCGTGTTTCGGAGGTGCACCGTGGTCCTGATTGCAGGACCCTTCGACAACATGTTTGAGAAAAAGTTGTGGAAAACTTTTGTTATTGTGTGTGCATGTCCAACATGTTATGAATAACTGAATCCCAACTTTTTGAAATGTTTCAATAACTTTGGGCACAGTTGGAGGGAGGGTGCAGACGAAAATAGCCGGTCCGGGATTCGAAAGTGCCTCCGAAACACGATCGCCGTGGACAGGAAAGATATCCAAACCCTCTAAAAAGTTGGGAATCATATAACTACATTATTGTGAACATGATTAAGCAAAAACTAGATTTTTATATACAGTTCTTACATAGTTATGAATCTCCAAAAAGTGGTCATGTGAAAAGGAGATTTTTTCATGCCCTGAGGGCAAATTTCAAGATATTATTTTCATATTCTCAGGATCATCTGCACTCATGCCGTCGATGATTTTGATGCCTTGAACGAGTCTCTAGGTCCTCTAGAAGCCGAAATCTGAATTTCCGACTTCGATTTTGCAGCAAGGCTGCAACCAATGTGCGAACGAGCAGCAACTTCAATTTTTTATTCTGGATAGGTCTTGGTCCTATCTCCAACGTCAGAAAGTTTGGCAAGCTGGAAAAAATCTGTGTAAGAATAACGCCTGTTTGAAAAAGTGAAATTCGAATGCGTCATCACTACGCAATCAGTTATGAGGCACGTGATGATGCAATATGTGCATCGTATTCCTCGATCGATTTGGCGTATAGTACCACAACATCCAAATTGCTAAATAGATCAGCGAAAAAGTTATAGCAAAATAACAAATCGTTTCAATACTTATTGGCGCTACTGTACGCATTTTGAACTTCTCCCCTCTCCTCACCATTCCTCCCACGAGTTTTAGTGTTCCGATCATACCTTTGGCTTGTATTATAACGAGCAAATGTTCCTAGATGTCATGGCTTTGCCGCAACTTTTTACCGATTGTCGAACTTTACTGGTATTTACTGCCAAAAAGTCATTGCCACTTGCTCTTCCAAGACGTGTGTTATCATAATTGTATTTCAGATCCTCCACCACTTCGCCTCCTCTCATGCCTCCCTCTCAACTCATTTCCTGCATCAGCTCAAGAGGAAGTGGTGAGTAGCGAGATCATTTATTTGCTATCAAGGAATGAACCGGAAGAATCGGAAATTTGCTAGACATCATTGGAAGGGGTTCCCTGAATTCATCAAGGCATTTTCCCAAAATGATGCAGTATGATATTTGTTTGTCTGTGACCAAAGTCTGACTCTGTTCTTGCAATATCAAATTGACATCCTATCAGACACATCATCCAATTTGAGTAGGGAAACAGGAAATTGGAATAGTGATACTAGCCGGGCAACCGAATCAGACCCACATAAGCGAATTGGGGATGCATGTAGGGAACTGTAAGAACACAGTATAGAGATTTGTATACACTATTTTGCTATATTCAGGGAACAATATCCTCAGTGAGTATAAATTTGTGTCAAAATTGCTAACAAATTAGCTATTGTCAGGAAATGAGGGAAATTCATAATAAATGATTTATTGTTTGACTACCGACTGACTGCTTCTTGCAGTGAGTCCGATCCGCTGGCTGGTTCCTCGCTTCGTCTTCCCGAAGTGATGCGGACAGTGATCGAGGCGTCGCCGGCGCTGCTCGCCTCAGGCGCCATCAAGTTCATCCCGGAGAACTCCCAGTTGGTGAGCGAATGGCAGTAGGTCGAATGAGAACTGATATAATTCTGCATTTCGTAAATCACAAGCTGCATGACGTCATGGTTCTCATCCGACCTAATGCCTGAGTGACGTCACTCTTTAAATTGTAAATTTCTCTAGAAAAAAACATTAGCAATTTGAAGAAAATTTTCCGTTATTCTTACAAAAGAAAGTAAAATTTCGTGCATTGCGGTTTCCTAATTTATTCCAATTCTTTCCAGGAGACGTTCGCTCCGCTAATCTTCCGCGAGGTGCAGTCGGTGAACGACAGGAGTGTCGCCAGTCGACTTGCGAGGTGAGTCGTGAGTAGATTGAAGTGGATGGATAAAATTGAGCCAGAATATCTGAGCTAAATTGCTTCTCACAACAATGCAATTTAATTTTTTTCCCTTTTATGAATAAGCACGTGAAAGTGACGGCTAAAAGCAAATCGTCGACCTTCCAGAGCACTCGGCCAGCGAGCGACGCAAGTACTGGAGGACCCGCTGGCGACGCAATACTTCAAGGTAAGAGGTTACATTACTTCCGGATTTCGGCTCCGTGGAAACAGTAGGCACTATTATTCATAGCGTCTCTCTAGGAATTTTGAAAAAATGGCAAGTAAATAATACAATATTTCATTACCTTCGCAAGAATTGTGAGCATAGCTTGTTTTTATCAGGAGTTAATACATTATCACAGATCGTCTTGATAATTTGAATCTTTCCAGGTGACTGAGTCTTCTCGATGCGGCGTGTGCTCGGGTCGATTCGACAAGCTCTCCGAGCTGCACTTCCTGCCCTCGGGCAAGATCGTGCACCCGCGCTGCCAGCCCCACCTCAACCTCTGCCCCATCACCAACCAAGTCTTCAGGGGATAAGCCTAAGCCTAAGCAGATCCATCGGTCAACTAGTAACCAAAGTACTTTTACTATAAATTATCATTAACAAAGTCTCAGTGTCTAGCGAACTGCGTTGCTCCTTCACCAACCAAGTTTTCAAGGATGGGTAAACCGATAGAGTAACTAGGGAGCGATTTTAATGAATATCTGATCAGACAGAGAGTAGTTACTGTATATGTAAATATCTATTTCTTATATCCCAATATTTTGCCTCATTGTATAAGTTGACAAAGAGTATTTTCTGTACATACTGTTCCCAGTGCATAATTATTGTAAATCGGTTGCTGTAATTGTGTGCTAATGTACGTCTCGTATGTTGATAAATGAGTAAACGTGTTCGGAATATCAAGCAATGTGAATGGGAGTCTGCCCACACATGGAGTGATGAACAATGATCCGATGAAAATATATTTTCATATATGTGGATATATGTAAAGTAAACAAGTGATCATTATTAATAATTTGAAGTTAATGAACATTAGAGAAAGCGGCTTCTGAATATTTTAGGAAGGCTCATAGTAAGATGTCTCCGACATTATTATGAATGCTGAAATAATTGAAAACGTAAGTGGTTTTAGAACTATTCGTTTCTCAAGCATAATATGTTTGTGTTCAGCAGAGAATCCAATGCACTCACCCATTGGTCTCTTTCTTCGACTAGCTCTTTCGGCTTATTGTCACGGAAGGCTTTGAGATTTCTCTGCATAGCTCTATCAAGGAGCATTCCGTGAAGTTTGGGAAGTAAGTATATGAGCAATCCGAGAGCAACAATCACACATACTATCTCAAGAATCATTGATAATCTGAAAAAAAACAATTAAATTTTAGTAAGGAAATCAAGCTTATCGATTCAAAGAAGCAGCTGGAACAAAACAATAAAGGAATGGTGGAAGAGAATAGAGATTAGTCATTCCTAAATTAGAGAAGGGGAGGAGAATCATCGAACTTAAAAATCTAAAGGTCCTTTATTGCAAAAACATTGAAATGAAATACCACCGGAAGAAATTCATTTGAAATATATTCAATGAAACGTCATTAGTTGTATCCCAAAAATTTAATGCAATTATGTTACGGACGATTCCCATACTATTTACTGAAGCACGAAATGAAAGTGTGGATTCGAAGAGCAAGTTATCTACTGTCTCTTTGAAAGATCCTTGCGGGCACGTTCCTCCTGAAAGAGAATGCAATTCTAACATATCATAACAAATAATTTACGTACATCTGACATCTGATACGGGGGATTGTTGAAAGTGTAGGTCACTTTCGCGGAGACCTGAGGCTCATCCTTCAATGGAAAAAAAACAAACTTAATTAATCTTCAACTTAATTGATCTTAATCCTGCTGTTATCAGAGTCAAACATACTTACCCCCCACTTGGCCCTAAGTCGAGCCCCTGCATAATCCATCTGGATTTGCCTCTTCGTGACTATGTCTAGATAAGCCGAGTAAAGTTTACAGAGTATGACGAAGATTATCGCCACAGTGAGTCCAGCAATTGCTGTCCAAGTGTCATCTGAATAGCTTTTCAAATGATGAGGAGGTAAACTATAGTTAGGTTATACAGATACAAACATGCGATGAAAGTAATATTGATAATAAAAGTAATACGAGGAAAAAACATCGTGGAAGGAAGTACACAAATACATTCGGAAAACGGCGAATGAAAGGGGAACGGGGCGAGGGAGTGATTCATGTTGAATGAAGAATTGCAAAAGGAGAAATTGTGATGAATTCTCAAACTAATGAACATGGCAATGCTTCACCGCTATTGAATGTGAAACTTTAGCTATAAATGATCATTTACTAATATTTCAGTATCTGGTAGGGTTGCAGGATCAAATTCGCGAAATTTGTGCCCTCTGGGGGTCTTCCCCCACCCTCCGAACTTCGCACTGGCGCATTCTCTATGATAATAATAATATGTATCTGCTGTCGCTTTCTGGGCACAGATCAAGATGTGGGGTCAGAAAAGGTGTTTATTCTCATTTCAAGATCGTCATTTGCGATTTGCTTGTGAGAGGACGTTGGATTGCATTGCATTGATGAAATCTCACTATAGATCGTAAACGAAGCCTTGCATGTTCTCGAATCTTCTCTGCTGCTCGAAACTCGATAATCGAGCCTAGATTCTGAAGAACCAAACATCTCAGTAGGTCATATCAATCACACGTGACCACTTCGGCTTGGATGGGGATTCCTTACTTGATGAGTCGAAGGCGGAAGCGAGGGGTATTAGGGGAAACCACTCCAGATCAGATAGAAATGAGACAGGGACCGCTCGCGGCGAAAAACAAGAAATCTCTATGATAGAGGGTACAAATCTCGTTCTCGCATCGAACTTCGCACTCACTCTCCCTCTTTTCCCCACGCTCGAGGGGGAAGAGGGGTGAGAGCGAAGTTCGAGGGAGTGCAACATGCGTGCCCTATTGCACGACCCCCGGAGAAAGTAGATACTTTCCTAGCCCCGAGCCAGGCACCGGCCCCTTGATCCCGCCCCTAAGGGGGCGGGAGGGGTAGCACAAGGCTGCACCCCTAAGGGGGTGGAGTTTGGTTCTCTCCAACAATTTGCCAAGAGGTTCCTCCCTCGAACTTAGGATGTCGATGTTCCTGGGGGTGATCAGGAGCGAGAAAAGGATAGCCGCGCGCGCTCTCTAGTCAGGCCGGGTCAAAGAGAGGGAAGGGCTTTCATCTCGGGCAAGGGAGGGAGGGGAGCGCAAGGGGAAGGGGAGAGGCGGAGATCGCGAAGGGAGGGAACGGGGAGGAGCCTGTCGCGGAAGTAGGAAAGTGCCGAAAATACTCCTTAGTATTTTGAGAATTTTCAGAAAAGGCGCTCTTGTTCCCGCCGGATTCGCCATAGATTTATAATCGACAGTAATAAGCTTTTTCATAGCAAGAAAATCCACAAATGCAATATTGAACTGAAGTTTTATTTCAACATAGAAGAAGAGGGAAATTTGCACGAATTATCTGCTACACAACCTCATGAAACGTAAAGAATTGTGCATAACATTGGTTGCACTATGTACTGTGATTCTAAATCTTCACGCAACAGACTTGAGTGGTATCGGCTTTTACCACTTCCTTGAGAGTTTTTCCGTTTACTGGTGGAGTTTGTGAAGAGGTTATCACCCAGGCCTCATTTTTGCACGTGAATTCATCAGCAGCAACTATGTTTCCATTGAACTGCAAATTAAAAATTATCAAACTGAAACGAATTCGATTTATTACTTCCGTCATTGACCGCTTGAATATTTCCCCGTGTATCTCTTGGCCTAATGATTATAGGCTTAGCGGAAGCATCCAAATTATTATGAACAAAAGCCATTGAGAGACATTTTACGAAATCGCACCTTAAAAGCGAAAATCGCCTTCGGCATGAGACTCTGGTATCCGTGATCTTCGCCTTTTTGTACTCAGCAGTAGCGGGGAATTCCGCTTTCGGAAGATCGCCCAAGGATGGACACTCTGCAAGCACAGATAACACTGAATCGATACTCGATATCCTGTTTTCTGAATTTTTATAGACACTCTCTCGATAGACTGGGTAGAATAAGGAGAAGAGTACACGAATATTGGTCTGGATGCCAACACTCCTATGATTCGATCAGTTTTCGTTCAAAAATTCCTAATTTTTTAATTAGCTTCCCGTTAGTTGCATTTGTGTTCACTGGGACTTTCCTAAAATTGAGCCTCATAGACTCACTTGGGGGAGCTGGCGTTAAAGGCGTCTTGGGAGAGTGGGGCGCGCAGCAGTGGGCTGCAGCTGCCGTTAGCAGAAGGAGCAGGGCAAGGCGAGGCATGGATGATGATAGTGGCCGCCCTGAGCTGGCAGCATCGCTTATATCCTAGCAGCGATCCTTTGAGCGATCCTCAATAATCGAGTGCCAGCGGAATGTGGTATCTGCATACCACTCCCTTCTCTCTTTCCTCCTATCTTTCGACAAACTCTCGCCTGCTAAATCCAGACCTTGCAACGTAAAGGAGGAAGAGATCGGCCGCTTTTCGATTTTTTTTCTCCTCTCTCGCTTTCACCCAAATTTGGCTCGATGGTCATCTCTCCTTGCGTATATAGATATTCATCGCTGCCGTTGCTGAACTGCTATTCGATCAATATGACGCCGTGTATGTGATACGGTAATGAAAAGGTTCTATGCATAGCACCACCGACTCGAGCAATGGTCTCGCTCTCTCCATATCATACACTTTCTCGCTCACTCTGATCGACGAGAGAGTGTGTAGTTTGGAGAGAGTCAGACGATTCCTCACGGACTCTCCATTCATTAGTGATGTTCGCTCGAGCGCCGCTCGCGAGCGCTCGTCGCTCGAGCGGGTCGAATGATTTCGCACGCGAGGGCCAATCGCTCGCGAGCGATTTTGCAAAATCACTCTCGAGCGATCGCCGCTCGCGAGCGAGAGCAAATGGAGGAATGATGAATGAGAGGGGAGAAGGGAATCATTTTTCAAATATGTTTCACTTCATACACGTGCAACATTCACCCCATTCTCCCCTCTCGTTCATCATTCGTCCATTTCCTCTCGCTCGCGAGCGGCGAGCGCTCGAGAGTGATTTTGCAAAATCGCTCGCGAGCGATTTGCGCTCGCGAGCGAAATCATTCGACCCATTCGCGAGACACGAGCGCTCGAAATAACAACACTACCATTCATGACGCTTTCTTGCAACTCGACCCGAGTAAAGAATGTAGTATGGACAGACTGCGACCCTTCGCAATGTAGTTCAACGCTGCTAGGTCTGACGAGAACCATCAGATGAAATCAGACAAGGTAGCATTCTTCAGTATTTTGAGAATTTTCAGAAATAGCGCTAGCACAGGGTACTTTTTGTATCATCCGACCAAGTACCCGGTCAAAGTGAAATAACTGATGGAGTATTATTTTCAGAATATCATCATCATGTTATCGTTTTCTAATAGATCTCGTAAAATACAAAATGAAGCGAACGGTGAATGTGACATTCATTGAGCTTCATCCTCTTTCGACAACCAGCTACGTGTCTAGAAATATGGTGCGGAGGAGTGGCGCCCCTGGGGCACATATACGTGCCATATTGCGTGCTACGCCGATGCAATAATGCGTCCAACTTGTTGAGTCTCCGAAATGGTCTGCCGATATGATGACGAAGAAAAAAGTCAACAACGGCGAAATAAACTTAATGAAATTATCATGAAAAGTTGGTGAGAAAAATAGAACATGAATGAGAATAAGACCTTTCAATTCATCGGTGTCCCCACAGTCGAATCTGACTAGGCGTTAAGTAACTGTTCCCCTTGCTCTCATAACGTTTCCTTCTTCGCTGTATATTCAAATATTCAGTATCAGGGATGCTAACACACATCTCGAACTGTTGCTAACGTAGACTAAACATCCAATCGCTCCGGGGGTTCGCACTTCCCATCGCAACATTTCCCTCCATTTGATGTATTAGGTTGGTCATAAAGTTTTGCGCGATTTCTGACCCGAAATTTGAGTTCGTATAGTTTGCTTTGCTCAAATCTTCACTTGTTGTCCTAATGTCGATACATAGGGACATGTTCGACCTTTAGGATAATACCGTTGAACTAGTCCAAGTATCTCTACTATACGAGAAATCAAGGCCTGCGTAACTTTGATATTTTCAGAAAAAATACGTTTTTTCTTAAAGTTGCTGTACTCCGCAGATAAATTTTTAGATGGAGGCTCACTACGTTTATCAAAAAGCGCTAGTCGTGCACTACCTAGTTTCAAAAATAGAGAGCTTTTGAATTCGTTTTGTGCTTCGAACAGGTCGATGAATCATGGACATTCAGAAAAATCAGAGTTCTTTCGAATAAATCACATGTTTCAAAGATTGAAGAGACGGACACCTACCTATGGGCGCTACCATCAATACTTCAAGGGTTCTCTAATACATAAATATTTAAGAGCCCACTTGGCTTTCTCATCTAAAAAAGTGATATTTGTCTATCAATTATTTTTCGATATAAATGCCGAAATACCTAACATGGAGGGTCTTCGGACACGGATTGCCCTAGAAAAAGTAGCGACCCCCATATTATTCCAAAGTGAAGAGGGATAGGGTAAGGGTTGTTCATTAATTTGAGTACAAAATTACCACACCTCAAACTACAGGGCTAGCACAAAAACGCCAAAAGTGTGTATTTTGATGTTAAAAATTGGACTCCTAAACTCCGAAGAACCCTGTTCATGAATGGAGAGCCCAATTCTATCCCAAAGAGAATTGTGACTTGTACTAGCGAGGTAGTTCACATTTATGAATAATTGAAATCTGAATAACTGTCGGCATAGATGCAGTACTCCAAAAACTTATCTTCATAAGTATCACGAAATCTCAAATTTGGATTGCATGTATATTTCAAATAGGCCCTTCGAGGCTGAACAGTATCACTATTGCCGGTGCGACATGTCACCATCGTGCTTTACTACTGTGGCATAGATTGGGTCATATCGCTGTTCTAAATGAAATGCTGATCCTTCAAAAAGTCAGGGTGCAAGTCGCTCACATGAAGTTTGGGACATGATTGTATTCGTTTACTTGGTCGGACAAATTTATGATAGTGTGCGCTGAAGAGAGTATAGACACCCCAATCTACCTATAAAAAATTAAGTTGATTGGTTAACAACGAAGGATGATAGATGTCAGAATGTACTTTGCTCAAAATCGCGCAAAACTTTATGACCAACCTGATATGATCGTCTAATCCTCCTGAATTTCCTTGATCTCTACTATCGGAGTGATAGATTGAACCATGTAAATGTTGTCGAGGCAAATGCAATGCTGGCATTTGATTAAATAAAACTTCCGTATTTAAGCTCTTCTGGGCAACACCGTACACCAGCCGGACATGCTCACCTCTCTTCTCTACCTGGCACTCCTTCCTGCAGTCACACCCTCAGAAGAATGGCTTCCAACCTGCGGAGCTGCTCAGAAACAGGTATGTCCATAGGAATGGCTTCGCAAAATGTGATGCCTTTGTGAGGAGTTCTCCAGCCCACGCCTTGGGAGATACATTTAACTGGTTGAAATAGGCATCGGTAGTCCAAGTTCGAGTATCTCATCTGAGATCTTAGACATCTAAGATATAACAGTGTTTTCTAGAGTATTCATGATCTCGTCTCCACCGACATAATCCTTCGTCATCTCAACTCTGGAGTGCTCAATTCAACGCTCAGTAAACCAACTTATATTATATACGTCTACGCATTGTTTTCAGCCGAATGCAGCAACTTCCACCGTCACATCTGCCCCAAGGAACGCCCGCCGACGTCAGTTTCTTTTGAAGGTGTAAGTCTTCTGTTGAAGAGGTCGAGAAACGATATCACAGTATATTTATTCTCAACTCTTACTCTCTTTCCAGTGAACCGACTTGAAAGCGAGTGAAAATAAAGAGACGGCAACTTGAATTTCGAAATCCTAAAACTTATTGCAGCTCTTCGACCAAATCGTCGCCATTGAGAGATCCTGCTCGAAGTACGACGTCTTCTCGAAGATCGAGGTAGAAGACGTGACTTTCGAAGAGAAAAATTGGAATTTTAGACTCATTCGCGTTTGCTGAGCAGTTCGATCACTTTGACTACTCGAACAAGGCCGCCCTGTCATCGCTGCTTTTTCTCATGTAATACATCACATTTTTAATGATGTTCGAGAAGATTAATTAATTGCAAACCAAACTAATTATCAGTAGCTAATTACTTATTTTACATAGGCAATTGCAGGCCCAAGTCCACGCTATTCACCATCTACGAGTACCTCACTCTACACATCCAGCAGCCTCAGAAGTTCTTCAGCAGTGTCTGGGATCGGCGACACTGGACCGCAGCGATTGATCAGCAAACGTTCCCCGGTTCGAATTCTGAATTCGTAATCGTCTTACTCTCCTCGTTTTACACGCTCTCTCGTCACTCTAACCGGCGAGATAGCATGCGAAAGGGAGAGAGCGAGACCATTGCTGTGAATTCTCTGGAATGATGTCTATCGCTCTCTCCATCTAGGCAATACATGCCTTTCCGCGCTATCGTTTCATCACTGTAATTTGGATCCATATTTTCAGCTAAATACGACTCGACTATCTTCTCCGACTTTGCGAAGAGGAAGGCCTTTGTCGACACGCTAGCTGATCAAGTCAAAATGCTAACCGAGAACAGCACTGGAATCAGCAACATGGCAAAGGTAATCAATCACTGGCTGATTATGCTGTGATTTGAATGTTAATACGAGTTTTAGTCATACCTTCCGTTCATCAAGGACGTTACTGACTACAATCACCTCCTCCATGTGTTGTACCGTGAAGGTGATTAAAATATTATTTATTTTTAAATTAAAATTTGAAAAAATAATTTCAAAAATTGCCATTTCAGGGTTGGACACCGGAATCTCGACCGATCGACACCTTGAAACTGTCTATGCGGTAGCTGAGCAGTACGGCAAAGCTCTCGAGGTCCCGCATGCCATTTTATGTTATTGTCTATTGCTGTTGTTATTGTCATTATTATTGTTATTGTTGAAGGGCGCTGCCTGGAGTTCACTGGACAACAATGGGAAGTCGAGATACGATCGCTTCTACGATCTCACTATGGACATCTATGAGAACGTTAGTTCGAAATTCGTGTGACCTTCTCTTCATTCTACACTCCATGTCGACAAGTCGACTGGCAAGACAATTTATAGGGTGAAGAGAGGGTGGTCTCGTTTCGCTTGTTAGTGTGAATCCAGATAGAAACCCTACAACTGTTGTTTAGACTCTCCAATCAGATCTGAGATATCTCGGCATACGTAACGCATCATTCACTTCTTCCAAGAACTTCTATGAGTCCTACGTGGAAGAACGCAACAACCTGTCAGTCTATTGCTATTTTGAAAAAAAATATTAGTTGATAATAGTGTTGTTATTTCGAGTTACTCGCCACTCGCGAGTGAAATTAATAGATCCACTCGCGAGTGAAAATTCACTCGCGAGTGGATTCCTTTGTTCACGCTCGCGAATCTAATTAGGCTCGCGATCATTCTCCATTCAAATTTGCCAGCGCGCGGTCGCTCCCCTCTCTCTTCAGAGAATGAAAGGGTGAACAAAGGAATTCACTCGCGAGTGACACTCGCGAATAGCACGTACTCGCGAGTTAATTTCCTCCCTTTCGCTCGCGAGTGATTGACCGATTCGAGTGATTCGAAAATGAACTCGGCGAGTGGCGAGCGCTCGCCGAGTGAATCTCGAGCATAACAACACTAGTTGATAACCTAATAATAATTCAAATATATAATAAAACAGTTCAGGTCCTCGCTCGCGATTCTGCCCTTCCTCAGAACCCTCATCGCTGTCAACAGAGCCCACGAGCGTGTGCTCGCCACTATAGAGTGATTCATATTTTGATACAAATATTAAAACAAATTATGTATCAGAGCCGCGATGGCTATTCGATGGAATGTCGTGGCCTCTCCACTCTATCCCAATGTTTTGTCCGGATTCTTCTTCTGGGTCTGCATTCGCAATCACGTTTTTTTTGTTCGGGTATCATTTGATTCATCTTACACACGCTCTAGAGTGGATGAGTTCCGAAAGAGTGTGTGGAAAGAAAAATAAAATTATTACATTTGATAATGCAATTTGTCCATTAGCAGGCAATCTTCGACTTCGTTGGCCAACACTCTCCGGACGGTGCGCTGGTAAGCAAAAAAAAGGAACTTCCGTTTCCAAATTCGTTTCAGTACGGTATCATGTCGTACCTCTACGGGCACGAAATGTACCACGGAGTCGAGCGAGATTTGTATCCGTTCGTCATGCCCAACAGCCCAGTGAGTCGAAAATATTTGATTTTGAAATCAAATATTTCCGCCTCTTCGTGTTACTCTTTCCCTTGAACTATTGAGAGGAGCGAACAACATAAGAGATAATGACGTCATTTCTCGTACTCTTGATAACCATTTCATTTCCTAGGTAGTGCAAACATCTAAGGACTGCGCAAAGGATTACTTCGCCGAAGTCGCCCAGCGATTCCCAGGAGTGAATACTATTGATATTCCAAAATGTATATTCTTTTTTTCAGGATGAACGTTTCATATATTGGCCACAAGAGGAGCAGTCAGAGGTCTACGGCACTCAGGTAAGGTGAAAACACGAAAAATCCTATTAGTTTCTCTCTACAGATTGCATATGACGCCTTCAAATTCAAACTGGGCTCTCGAATTGACGTGAGTTCATAGCACTCATTCCCATGTATCGAAATTCATTTAAAACATGCTTTCCAGGAAATCGCATACGCTAGCCTGGGAATGACCCATCGCCAGCTGAACTTCTACGCCAACTCCATCTTCGGATGCAACGTGCACGATGAGATGTTTGTCATGTTTTTTTCCCCATCATAATGTCATGCACTTATCCATTAATTCTGAATTCACAAAAATGCATGAACGTATGGAACAAATCAACTCAGACGCATTTTCAGGTATATCAATAGCGTTAGAATGCTTCTCACTATGAGGTTAACGGCAGATTCGGCCAACTGCCCGAATTCAAGTCGACCTTCCAGTGTACTGACACTGATAAGATGGTTATACCAGAGGTGAGTAGATTATATTTTCCACACGTATGATGAAAACACTTTCAGAGCATGTTCTGCCCGATCTTCTTCCCTACATTCACGGATTGAAAAAAGAGAATATCACGAACATTTACCGTCCTCTCAACATGTGCATGCTCAACATTCCTCACTCTATCACTATCGATGGCTCATACGGTATCACAAATGCGCAACATTCCGAACAATTCTCGATTTTTATCATTGTACAAACAGACTCCCTGAATACCGTCGTCTTACGCAATCTGGCTCCTAATACTATTTCATGCATGTATCCCACTTACTCCAGGTCGATGTCTTAAGAGACATTCCACGAGAAAACGTACCTTTTGGGAGGGGTCGACGGATGGCTTTTTTGCAACCCCCCTCAATATTTCGCTGGTGAAGTTCCCATACCGAGTGCTGATATTTGGCCCAATATGAACGGTTCTGGTGCACTTTCCGAAAAATGCCAGAACAGGCCCAAAAAAAATCGAAATTTTCAAATTTTTGAAAAGTACGATATTATAGGTTATCTGGGTTTATTTTTCGATGACAATAACGAAAAACATACTTTGAATGCGATCAGATGCCGATAAAGAGTCGAAAACGACGATTTTCGAAGATTTTTGCCCGTCTTGAAAATTTTTTCAACCTGTCTACCAAAACTGATTACATTTTCGGATTCCCCGTGTAAAACCACGCATAAAACCCGAATTTGGCGAAAATTTATCCATGTGCTCTGAAGTTATGGTGTCCAGAATAAGGCTCACTTGTGGTGAGCTCTTTGAGCAAAACCATCACAATATCTCCAAATCATGCCGAATGGGCTCTTTTTTGCACCGAATCTTATTTTTATATCGAATCAAATAATTTAAGGTCATGGTCAGACAATTTGAAGTCTTCGTTGTGAAATTTTCATTTTTGAAAATTCCGAATTTCTCTCATTTCACAAAGAGCGGTTTTTTCCGCTAAAATCAGGTTTGCAATCATCCGGAATGCCTCATTTTGCCATATGCTCATTCATTTCTCATGCTTATTTACATTGTTGTTATGCATTTCACGCTCAATTACACGCGCTAATGATTTGAAACCCTGTGAAAATGCGATTTTTTTCGAAATTTTGAAAATTTTGAGAGTTTGCGACGCTCTCAGATTGCTATTTGAAGTTCAGCTGCATGATATTTCGCTCAGAATTACTATATTCAACTTATATAAACATTCCCAGTTGGTTTGGGAGCCATCTGGCGAAAAATATTTTGTCACTAGTTTCGAGGTGGATCGAAATTTTCGAAAATACAATTTTCGTCAGATTGCTCCCCAACCAACTGGAAATCATTATATGGGTTGAATATAGTAATTCTGAGCGAAATATAATGCAGTTGAACTTCAAATAGCAATCTGAGAGCGTCGCAAACTCTCAAAATTTCCGAAATTTGGAAAAAAATCGCATTTTCACAGGGTTTCAAATCATTAGCGCGTGTAATTGAGCGTGAAATGCATAACAACAATGTAAATAAGTATGAGAAATGAGTATTTGGCAAAATGAGGCATTCCGGATGATTGCAAACCTGATTTTAGCGGGGAAAAAACCGCTCTTTGTGAAATAAGAGAAATTCGGAATTTCCAAAAATGAAAATTTCACAATGAAGACTTCAAATTGTCTGACCGTGACCTCAAATTATTCTATTCGATATAAAAATAAGATTCGGTGCAAAAAGAGCCCATTCGGCATGATTTTGAGATATTGTGATGGTTTTGCTCAAAGAGCTAACCACAAGTGATCCTTATTCTGGACACCATAACTTCAGAGCACATGGATAAATTTTCGCTAAATTCGGGTTTTATGCGTGGTTTTACACGGGGAATCCGAAAATGTAATCAGTTTTGGTAGACAGGTTGAAAAAATTTTCAAGACGGGCAAAAATCTTCGAAAATCGTCGTTTTCGACTCTTTATCGGCATCTGATCGCATTCAAAGTATGTTTTTCGTTATTGTCATCGAAAAATAAACCCAGATAACCTATAATATCGTACTTTTCAAAAATTTGAAAATTTCGATTTTTTTTGGGCCTGTTCTGGCATTTTTCGGAAAGTGCACCAGAACCGTTCATATTGGGCCAAATATCAGCACTCGGTATGGGAACTTCACCAGCGAAATATTGAGGGGGGTTGCAAAAAAGCCATCCGTGAGTTGGTACGTTTTCTCGTGGAATGTCTCTTAAGAGATAGCACAACTTCGGGAAGTGATTCAATACCGGGAACAGAGTCGTACTTCGGACGTGACACAACAGAACAGACAAAAAGTAAGAAACAAGACAGTATAACATATACGGCTCTCATGATAAGGCGTGCTTAGCAGCCTCCTACGGAAATGAAAAATTATAAATAGCCGCAAAACTGTTTCGCACATCCTCGAATTTCTCTCTGTGATCAATTTTGTGTCTGCCATATTTGATCAAGCGCTCCTCGCTACGTAAATCGAACGGCTCCTACATGGAAATGCGGCGTTTGCTCAACTGCTGGAGGTACTATATAAGCCTGCAAGAGATTCCATTCCTCACTTCATTCATCTCTCCAGATGTTCTCTGTGGTCTTCCTTGCCCTTCTCGTCTCAGTTCTCTCTGGCCCCGTCGACTTCGAGGCCGACCTCAAGCACAACATCGACCTCGGAAGACTCCAGAAGGACCTGAAGGCTCTCGATGAACGTCTCCAGAATCCTGCCATTGTCGAGGCCGAGATCGAACTTCTGAAGGAGGCCTACGGAAAGACTGTGCTCGAATCGCCCGCTCCTATCAATGGATCGATCATCGAAGGCGGAGATGTCAATGAGCTCAATGAGAAGGCCGGAGAGGAGAAGGACCTCTTCGAGGGAGACGTCCTCCTTACCAAGTGAGATACTGATGATCTACCGTTCGTCAAGTATTATGATACCGTAATCTATGATCTACAATAAAAAAAATTTCAGCGATCAACTCGCGCTCATCGAGACTCTGCACAAGTCGAACCGATCTCGTCGTCAGGCACTTAAGGATGCCGGCTACTCGTGGGGATCAGTCAACCCCGTGATCCCCTACTCTTACTCCGCGTCCTACCGTGAGCACGTTTGTTTACAACTGACATGAGTGATGGGGAACGGATATGGGTGTTCATCGAAAACTCACTCGAGCATGCCAAAGGATGTAGCCAGTGAATGAAATGAGGAAACAACTATCAGAACAACTATCCATACTAATGGACTCGTGTCCGATGGAAGCTTGACATATGTATTCATTTTTCAGCCAGATCCACTCGCGGCCCTACTATCTCTGATGCGATGAAGTTCTGGGAGAAGAACACCTGCGTGAGGTTCAAAGAAGTATCTTCCGGATATCGGTGAGCTAACCGCTGATTGAGTATACAGATTCTTGATACTTATTACAGGCTAACTACTGCTAATTAAACCCATTATATAATGCATTTTAGCGTGGAAGTTCGTGAGTTGTTCTGAGTTGAGTTGTTGTGAGTCGTGAGTTGTTCTGCCGGTTGTTCTTCGTACGTGGGAAAGATCAACGACCGAAGGGGCACTCAGGGACTCAATCTCGGAGAGGGATGCATGAGTGTAAGTGGACATATAGTTCATTACGATAGTGTGAAACAATTCGAGGTCTTTTCAAAAATTTAAATATAGAATGGTTTAATATTCCAGGTAGGCACAATCTGCCACGAGCTCTCTCACACCTTCGGTTTCTTCCACGTTCAGTCTCGCTTCGATCGTGATACTTACGTCGACATCGACTTCAACAACATCCTGTCCGGAGTGAGTCTAACCGACCAGTTACTTCCTGATTAACGTAAATACACTTAAAATCGTTTTTCACACACACATTTATCAGTCAGTTCGATGGAAAAATACCATTGCAGGACAAACACAACTTCGACCTCGAGCCTGCTGACAAGACCGTCCTGCGTGAAATTCCCTACGAGTTCGGCAGCAACATGCACTACTACCATAAGGATTTCGCCAGAGACGAGAGCAGACCCGCCATCTACGCCAAACCCGCATTCAACGTACACAAGAGATGTAGAAAACCGGAATGTTCGTCATCGATTTGCAAATAACTTCACTGTTCCGGATGGAAGACATTATCAAACAGGGAATTGTTGTACCGTCATTAACGGGATTGCCTCTTCCAGGTCTACCAGGAGGGTATGATGGGACGTGACTTTCTACGACATCCTCGGTGTTAACAAACACTTCAACTGCTTTGGTGAGATGTTGAATTGAGAAGGGAGCTGGTTATCATCGAAATTTGTGTCAACTTCGTATTCAACACTATTGATCTTAAATGAGAGCAAATCAAAGCCTATGAAGAGAGACGTTGCAAGTTCCGCACGAAAATGACTTAAATTGTTAACACGTTTTTACAGCCAAGTGCACCTCCTCCGTTTCTTGCTCGAATGGTGAAGTGCAGGACGTCAACAACTGCTCCAAGTGTCTCTGCCCCCTCGGATGGACTGGAGACATGTGCGACCAGCGTGTGAGTTAGACAATTTAGAAACTCAATTCAATAGATCGTGCCAACTTTTACCACAATACACGATAAACTATGCTTTTAATTCGTTCTGTTGTGTTCGAATTCTGATTGCAACGACATTCGTAGTTCCTAGCACGCTGAGATCCTCATTTTGCAGCCCACAAACACGATAAAAGTGCCCGTCACGACTTCGATGCAGACCAAGAGAGTTGATCTGCCCGCCGGCACCAAGAGCACCCAGTACAAGACCGACTACTACCTCCTTCAGGCAGGCTTCCATAATCATCTCACGATGTCGCAACAATGCAATCGAAAACTAATTAGGCAAAACAGGAAAATATGGCAATTTGTATTTTTTTCGCCAAAATTTTGAATAGAGTTGGTAAATTTCTCTATTCTCAGGCGCCCGCCGGCATGAAAGTCCAGATGACTCCCAAGGTTCTCGGCACTCGTTGGTCCAACTCCTGCGATCCCATGGGACTCGAAGTGAAATTCCTGAAAGATGCCCGCCCCTCAGGAGTGCAGTGAGCATATTTTAGCTCATTTCTTATAATTATTATGTATTAATGATTTAATTAAAATATTTTAATTGATTATATTATCAGGGTGTGCGACTGGCGTGTTCAGCAGCCGACAATCAAGTCTGAGACGAATGAGATGCTCGTGGCTGCATACTCACTCGGAGATCAATTCGCAGCTGAGCAGTTCAAGGCTGTCAACTAAGGATGCACAATGAGATGATAAACACTTCATGTCACACTGAAATACGACACTGTATTTTACTTTCTCACAATCAGTACATTAAACACGTTCAGATGAAAGGTTTCACAAAGTGTAGAAAAAATTCAAGAGGATATACTTATACTCAAGAGTAGAGATGATAAAGGAAGAGTAATTTTGCAATGTTTCTAAATCTTTGAGCGGTCGTAGCACAAAATCCGTTCTGGAAACCAAAGGAAGAGTTGATTCTAATCGATCCGAAATCTATTCAAGGTCACTTTATTGCTTTGAACGGGCAAAAATATCAATATTCTTCCCTATTATTCATAAACTCTTCCGCAAGACTGAGCGTTTTCCCGAAAGTTTTAGATTATTTGCTTCTTTATTCAAATGCGATGTTCAACCTGGACACAATATGGCTCAGATGATGTGTTGAGGTGCCAATAGCACAATATTTTTCCAAGCGTACTATTTTACCTTATCTTGTACACTCTACAGTTAGATTTATGCATCTCCGAACTCTTCCTTTATCATCTCTACTCAAGAGTATTACGGTATTATAACGCTACCGGTCCGGGGCTCCGGATAACAGCTGTCCTAAAATAGCCAAGTATTGGGAGTAACCCTAAAAATAAAGTGTATTTGAGTTTTTATCAATTTTCGAAATGCTTCGCAACGAGCAAAATATTCTCTCTGGCCGGGAATTGAACCCGGGTCTCGCACGTGACAGGCGCGGATACTAACCACTATACTACCAGAGATGTAAGTATCGAGCCTCCGAAATGGTCACTTGAGCGATTCGACATTATCTCACAACAAAGAGTGCTTCTCTACTTAAAAATAGGATATTCAGTGATCACTTATCCACTCGTTTTGTCGGTGATAACTTCACATACCCTCTGATTATGCGATGATGATTAATGGGATGCGAGGGAGGTCAACATGTTCAGCGAGTTTGAGAAACGATAGCACAATCTCTTCATTTCATACACTTGTCGAGAGCGTGTGTTGAATGGAGAGACGCCGATTCGTGTAAGCCACATTTGTTAGTCTATCAGTCATTGCAGCACAGTGCTAGGCGCAGTACCTCTTGCACTACTAGTTGAGTTCGAGAAACGATACCATGGTCTCTTCATTTTATACACTCTCTCACCGATCGACAAGTCTAGAGAGTGTGAAAAGACGAATGCCCGAATTACCAACTCAAGTTACTAGCAAATTCGCAATGCGCGACAGTTGTAGTGATGATTTCGTTGACAAAGCTATGCCTGTTTCAGTTTGTGGCCGTACGCTCTTGGGCACGGCCACAAACTGGCAGGACCCACGGTTAAGGTAGTACCCATGGTTAAGGTAGGACTCATGGTTAAGGCAGGACCCACGGTTAAGGCAGGACCCATGGTTAAGGCAGGACCCACGGTTAAGGCAGGACCCATGGTTAAGGTAGGACGCATGGTTAAGGCAGGACCCATGGTTAAGGTAGAACCCATGGTTAAGGCAGGACCCATGGTTAAGGTAGGACCCATGGTTAAGGCAGGACCCACGGATAAGGCAGGACCCATGGTTAAGGCAGGACCCATAGTTAAGGCAAGACCCATGGTTAAGGCAGGACCCTCGGTTCAGGCAGGACCCATGGTTAAGGCAGGACCCATAGTTAAGGTAGGACCCATTGTTAAGGTAGGACCCATGGTTAAGGCAGGACCCATGGTTAAGGCAGGACCCTCGGTTCAGGCAGGACCCATGGTTAAGGCAGGACCCATAGTTAACGTAGGACCCATGGTTAAGGCAGGACCCTCGGTTCAGGCAGGACCCATAGTTAACGTAGGACCCATGGTTAAGGTAGGACCCATGGACCCATGGTTAAGGCAGGACCCACGGTTCAGGCAGGACCCATGGTTTAGGCGGGACCCATGGTTAAGGCAGGACCCATGGTTAAGGTAGGACCTATGGTTAAGGCAGGACCCATAGTTAAGGCAAGACCCATGGTTAAGGTAGTACCCATGGTTAAGGTAGGACCCATGGTTAAGGCAGGACCCACGGTTAAGGCAGGACCCATGGTTAAGGCAGGACCCACGGTTAAGGTAGTACCCATGGTTAAGGTAGGACCCATGGTTAAGGTAGGACGCATGGTTAAGGCAGGACCCATGGTTAAGGTAAGACCCATGGTTAAGGCAAGACTCATGGTTAAGGTAGTACCCATGGTTAAGGTAGGACCCATGGTTAAGGCAGGACCCACGGTTAAGGCAGGACCCATGGTTAAGGCAGGACCCATGGTTAAGGCAGGACCCACGGATAAGGCAGGACCCATGGTTAAGGCAGGACCCATAGTTAAGGCAAGACCCATGGTTAAGGCAGGACCCACGGTTAAGGTAGGACCCATGGTTAAGGTAGGACCCATGGTTAAGTCAGGGCCCATAGTTAACGTAGGACCCATGGTTAAGGTAGGACCCATGGACCTATGGTTAAGGCAGGACCCACGGTTAAGGTAGGACCCATGGTTAAGGTAGGACCCATGGTTAAGTCAGGGCCCATAGTTAACGTAGGACCCATGGTTTAGGCGGGACCCATGGTTAAGGCAGGACCCATGGTTAAGGTAGGACCTATGGTTAAGGCAGGACCCATAGTTAAGGCAAGACCCATGGTTAAGGTAGTACCCATGGTTAAGGTAGGACCCATGGTTAAGGCAGGACCCACGGTTAAGGCAGGACCCATGGTTAAGGCAGGACCCACGGTTAAGGCAGGACCCATGGTTAAGGCAGGACCCACGGTTAAGGCAGGACCCATGGTTAAGGTAGGACGCATGGTTAAGGCAAGACCCATGGTTAAGGTAGTACCCACGGTTAAGGCAGGACCCATGGTTAAGGCAGGACCCACGGTTAAGGCAGGACCCATGGTTAAGGTAGGACGCATGGTTAAGGCAGGACCCATGGTTAAGGTAAGACCCACGGTTAAGGCAGGACCCATGGTTAAGGCAGGACCCACGGTTAAGGCAGGACCCATGGTTAAGGTAGGACGCATGGTTAAGGCAGGACCCATGGTTAAGGTAAGACCCATGGTTAAGGCAAGACCCATGGTTAAGGTAGTACCCATGGTTAAGGTAGGACCCATGGTTAAGGCAGGACCCACGGTTAAGGCAGGAGCCATGGTTAAGGCAGGACCCATGGTTAAGGCAGGACCCACGGATAAGGCAGGACCCATGGTTAAGGCAGGACCCATAGTTAAGGCAAGACCCATGGTTAAGGCAGGACCCACGGTTAAGGTAGGACCCATGGTTAAGGTAGGACCCATGGTTAAGGCAGGACCCACGGATAAGGCAGGACCCATGGTTAAGGCAGGACCCATAGTTAAGGCAGGACCCATGGTTAAGGCAGGACCCATAGTTAAAGTAGGACCCATGGTTAAGGCAGGACCCATGGTTAAGGCAGGACAAATGGTTAAGGCAGGGCCCACGGTTAAGGCAGGACCCATAGTTAAGGTAGGACCCATGGTTAAGGCAGGACCCATGGTTAAGGCAGGACCCATGGTTAACGCAGGACAAATGGTTAAGGCAGGGCCCACGGTTAAGGCAGGACCCATGGTTAAGGCAGGACCCATAGTTAAAGTAGGACCCATGGTTAAGGCAGGACCCACGGTTAAGGCAGGACCCATGGTTAAGGCAGGACCCGTGGTTAAGGCAGGACCCACGTTTCAGGCAGGACCCATGGTTTAGGCGGGACCCATGGTTAAGGCAGGACCCACGGATAAGGCAGGACCCATGGTTAAGGCAGGACCCATAGTTAAGGCAAGACCCATGGTTAAGGCAGGACCCACGGTTAAGGTAGGACCCATGGTTAAGGTAGGACCCATGGTTAAGTCAGGGCCCATAGTTAACGTAGGACCCATGGTTAAGGTAGGACCCATGGACCTATGGTTAAGGCAGGACCCACGGTTCAGGCAGGACCCATGGTTTAGGCGGGACCCATGGTTAAGGCAGGACCCATGGTTAAGGTAGGACCTATGGTTAAGGCAGGACCCATAGTTAAGGCAAGACCCATGGTTAAGGTAGGACCCATAGTTAAGGCAAGACCCATGGTTAAGGTAGTACCCATGGTTAAGGTAGGACCCATGGTTAAGGCAGGACCCACGGTTAAGGCAGGACCCACGGTTAAGGCAGGACCCATGGTTAAGGCAGGACCCACGGTTAAGGCAGGACCCATGGTTAAGGTAGGACGCATGGTTAAGGCAGGACCCATGGTTAAGGTAAGACCCATGGTTAAGGCAAGACCCATGGTTAAGGTAGTACCCATGGTTAAGGTAGGACCCATGGTTAAGGCAGGACCCACGGTTAAGGCAGGACCCATGGTTAAGGCCGGACCCACGGTTAAGGCAGGACCCATGGTTAAGGTAGGACGCATGGTTAAGGCAGGACCCATGGTTAAGGTAAGACCCACGGTTAAGGCAGGACCCATGGTTAAGGCAGGACCCACGGTTAAGGCAGGACCCATGGTTAAGGTAGGACGCATGGTTAAGGCAGGACCCATGGTTAAGGTAAGACCCATGGTTAAGGTAGTACCCATGGTTAAGGTAGGACCCATGGTTAAGGCAGGACCCACGGTTAAGGCAGGAGCCATGGTTAAGGCAGGACCCATGGTTAAGGCAGGACCCACGGATAAGGCAGGACCCATGGTTAAGGCAGGACCCATAGTTAAGGCAAGACCCATGGTTAAGGCAGGACCCACGGTTAAGGTAGGACCCATGGTTAAGGTAGGACCCATGGTTAAGGCAGGACCCACGGATAAGGCAGGACCCATGGTTAAGGCAGGACCCATAGTTAAGGCAGGACCCATGGTTAAGGCAGGACCCATAGTTAAAGTAGGACCCATGGTTAAGGCAGGACCCATGGTTAAGGCAGGACAAATGGTTAAGGCAGGGACCACGGTTAAGGCAGGACCCATAGTTAAGGTAGGACCCATGGTTAAGGCAGGACCCATGGTTAAGGCAAGACCCATGGTTAAGGTAGTACCCATGGTTAAGGTAGGACCCATGGTTAAGGCAGGACCCATGGTTAAGGCAGGACCTATAGTTAAAGTAGGACCCATGGTTAAGGCAGGACAAATGGTTAAGGCAGGGACCACGGTTAAGGCAGGACCCATAGTTAAGGTAGGACCCATGGTTAAGGCAGGACCCATGGTTAAGGCAGGACCCATGGTTAACGCAGGACAAATGGTTAAGGCAGGGCCCACGGTTAAGGCAGGACCCATGGTTAAGGCAGGACCTATAGTTAAAGTAGGACCCATGGTTAAGGCAGGACCTATAGTTAAAGTAGGACCCATGGTTAAGGCAGGACAAATGGTTAAGGCAGGGACCACGGTTAAGGCAGGACCCATAGTTAAGGTAGGACCCATGGTTAAGGCAGGACCCATGGTTAAGGCAGGACCCATGGTTAACGCAGGACAAATGGTTAAGGCAGGGCCCACGGTTAAGGCAGGACCCATGGTTAAGGCAGGACCTATAGTTAAAGTAGGACCCATGGTTAAGGCAGGACCCACGGTTAAGGCAGGACCCATGGTTAAGGCAGGACCCATGGTTAAGGCAGGACCCACGTTTCAGGCAGGACCCATGGTTTAGGCGGGACCCATGGTTAAGGCAGGACAAATGGTTAAGGCAGGACCCCGGTTAAGGCAGGACCCATGGTTAAGGCAGGACCCATGGTTAAGGCAGGACCCATGGTTAAGGCAGGACCCATAGTTAAAGTAGGACCCATGGTGAAGGCAGGACCCATGGTTAAGGCAGGACAAATGGTTAAGGCAGGGCCCACGGTTAAGGCAGGACCCATAGTTAAGGTAGGACCCATGGTTAAGGCAGGACCCATGGTTAAGGCAGGACCCATGGTTAAGGCAGGACCCATGGTTAAGGCAGGACAAATGGTTAAGGCAGGGCCCACGGTTAAGGCAGGACCCATAGTTAAGGTAGGACCCATGGTTAAGGTAGGACCCAAGGTTAAGGCAGGACCCACGGTTAAGACAGGACCCATGGTTAAGGCAGGACCCATGGACCCATGGTTAAGGCAGGACCCACGGTTCAGGCAGGACCCATGGTTTAGGCGGGACCCATGGTTAAGGCAGGACCCCGGTTAAGGCAGGACCCATGGTTAAGGCAGGACCCATGGTTAAGGCAGGACCCATAGTTAAGACAGGACCCATGGTTAAGGTAGGACCCATGGTTAAGGCAGGACCCATTGTGAAGGTAGGACCGTTAAGGTAGGACCCATGGTTAAGGCAGGACTCACGGTTGACAGAGTTCAAAGTTCAAGGCTGTTTACTAATGATCAATTAGATGATAAACACTTTGGATCGTGCTGAAATATCAGTATCTTATCATTTTATCAATACTCAAGAACAGACAAAACTCGCGGAAAGTAATAGGGGCTCCGGATAACAGCTATCTTGGAATCGAAAAGTAGTTGGAGAAAACCAAAAACAATAAGAGGTTCGAGGCGTGTCCAGGACGTAAAATAAGCAAAACATTCTCTCTGGCCGGGAATTGAACCCTTGTCTAGCACGTGACACGCGCGGATACTAACCACTATACTACCAGAGATGTAATTATCGAGGATCCGAAATGTTTACTTGATCGATTCGCAATGATCTCACAACGAATAGTGAATCTCTACTTAAAATTAGGATATTAAATGACCACTTGTCCACTCGTTTTATCGGTGATAACATTACTTACGCTCGTCCTTATGCGATGATGATACATGTGATGCGAGAGAGGCCAACATTTTCAGCGAGTTTGAGAAATGATAACACGATCGCTTCATTGCATACACTCGCAGAGCATGTGTTGAATTGAGAGCCGATTCGCGTAAATCACATTTTTTAGCCTATCACACATTACAGAGCGGTGCTCGGCGCAGCACGGCTTGCACTACGAGCAAATTCGCAATGCGCGATAGTTGTAGTGATGATTTCGTCGACAAATCTATGCCTGTTTCAGTTTGTGGCCGTGCGCTATTTTCATGGCTGGACATTAGTCACTTCGAGACACTGTGGAGTTTGCTCTCGCGGTGGCGTGATACTCGCAGAGCTTGCAGAGAGGGGTGAACTCAATCACTTTTTGCATACAATTTGCGCGCCTACCTAAAGGTGATTGGCAGCAGTCTACGCAGATGTCTAGACTGATCAACTTAGTGTTTGGCCAATTTATATCCATTTCGTAGAAACGTGTCAATCGCTGCAGCATTTTCCCTAATTTTTCGTTCCTGGCCCTAGCAAGAGCAAAATCCGCATTTTCACCCTCGATCCGATCGATAAATAGGTCAGAAGAAGCGATTTGGACCTCCCGAATAGCTGGAACTGGCACTGATGTGTGCTTCCAAGGACTTGTGTACCTTGATAACATCGATATATTTCCAATACATCACAACCTTCAATCCCCGTACTTTCTTACTTTCTTATTCTAAAATTAGAAAAAAAATGAGAAGAAAGAATAAGTGTACATAAATCTCTCGATCCCCTCACATTGCTGCGTGCAACAATTTGCTGGATGCGCCCTGGCTGGTGCCTATCGTCGAAGAGCAGAAATTGGCACTGATAACGGCTAAGACGGGGTCGTCAAGATGGAAAAGAGAGCGGGCGCCTCCAATCACGCGGTGACACCCAACCAAAGCACAGAAAAGCATCAAACTACGCGGACTGAGGTACGCAAAAGGGGAGCAAAGCACGGAACCTGGCTGCTGACAAATGTTTGAGAATTGGAGTAGAAAAGAACCACTAAGTTACCGAGTAGTATGCAAATTGCAGGGTGCACCCTAAGGCGTTTTACACCTGATCCTTGCTCATGAGTCATGTTTGTATTTGCTTCCCACCCCTCAAGCCACTACACTCCGCACACGCATTCTGTTGATAATGCTACAGATGGTGGTATGCTCTTAGGGCATGGCTTCGCACGCTCTTCATTATTTGCGCTCTCTCACCGCTCTGCTCGGTGAGATATAAAGCATAATGAGTTATCGTCTGACTCTCTCCAAATCTCACGATCTCTCGCTTTCTCTAACCGGCGAGAGAGCGTCAGATCTGACCATTGCTCCGCAGAATGAAGAGAGTATTGCGATGACATCCCAAATGTTGAGATGTTAGCTACACTGCATATTTGCCATACGATTTGCTGCATTGATAAACATCAAACTACATAGAACCAATCGGCTTTGATTTTGACCTTTTGCATCATTTCGCACGAAACTTCGCGAAAGTCACGCACTAGAGGTCGATCGAACTCTTCTTTGTTCGCTTCCTTGTCAATTTCCTGTTAGCTGCAGCACCAAGGTCGTTCCTGCTCGCCGAAGATACTCTGTCGGATTAGAAGTAAATATTTACCCTTCTCTAGTGCTGTAGAATCATATTTGTCAGTATTATTTTGTGAATTTCCTGGAGAAGGACACTTTTTGGTTTGATCCTGTAAATTCTCACCCGACTCGACTTACTTCCGATAAAATTTAGAGAGAAAAAAGCGCAGGAGAAGTGATAAATTGGCGATCCTCCGTCGCTAACGACAAATTTGTCATCTCTGATTTCGCTTTCACGTCGGTTAATTGTGTCAGTTTTCGAGCCACTCCCTCTTGTAAACATAAACCGGCACGCTCAACCTCATTCGAGCACACAGAGTGAACTAGACAGACGGCGTTGTAGTGCACAATATGTATTGCAGGAGGTGATATCGCTAATATGACGTCAAGTGATCAATTATATCCACGCCACTACATAAAGGTTGCATATCTGGGTTCATTTGTTTTCCGCAAAAAATAACTGTCTTCCACCACAGAAACGTGCACAATATATACCACTATCGATACTATTATAGGTCTGACATCGAAATTTACCACATCTTCATTGTTAGTTAATTCTAGCATCCCAGTTCGATGAATGATCGCGCAGAATTGTTCTTCCTAGATAGCCCCTTCTCTTCTCCTACTCCTCGAATTATCATTCATCGAATTAAATAGTCACGCTGATACCATGTGGTGCTGCTATTCAGAGCCGAAACAAACAGTGACGCCATTTACTCCAAATTCGCTGTATGGAGTGGGATAGGCTGCCATAGAGAGAGAGGGGGAGAGAGAGAAAGTGAAAAATGACCATAGTAGATTCGATGATCGGGAGCACGAGGTTGTAAATATTGTGCAGGTCGCTTACTCTAATTCCGGCGCGCGCGCTCCTTTTCAGTTTTCTACCTTGTGATCAGTTGGAACTCTCCAATCTCAAAGTGCGCTGAAAAATCGCGCCCTTGCGCCGCGCGCTAATAAAGAATGCTGCTAAAGGAGATGGAACGATCAGGTAGACATAGAAAAATTTGGTGGAAAGAAAAGGTTAACTTCCGCATTTGTCCAAGATCCGAGTCCAAATGAACTGCAGCTGATCAATTATGAATCGTTTCACTACAAAAGTGTGTGTGTGTTTGCAAGTATATAACCTATTAGGTTGTTGCAAAAGTCTTGCGGTTTTTTGATATTTTGCCTTCCATCTTCATGTTGGATTGATCAATGAACTTACGAATATTGATTACTAATAAGGCCTTGTATACTCTTTCATATGCGCACCCTATCAGCATTGCCTAATAGAGGAGGCGAGAATAGGACAAAGTTAAAATTTCGAAAATTTATCCATCGAAAACGACACATTTCTCAATATTCTGTTCCCTCTGAAGCATGCATGCTCAATTCCTGGTGGTTATATGAAGCTCCCACCTTTACCCTATATATACTTTTTCTCATGGATGATGGAAGTTACATCCTTTCGAGGAATGCATTGAAGTGTAAATGACTACATTTTGCATTATTATGTTGATTTCGCATATTTTTGAAAAATAAGAAATTCTAATTTTCTGAAACGAGAAAGATGCAGGCGCCAATATTTTTTCTGTGTATGAAGCCTCTTGGTGGGTGAATATAGCGCACTCATAGTGGAGCCTATATGCTTGGTCTTCGATGCAAAAAATCTGAACAAGTTTCATGTAACAAGAATCGGCATCATATTTTCAATAGCATGTAATTCGGTCCAATCGTAATCGATACACAGTTGAAACATATTTTCTGAAAAGGTATACGTGATACTTCCCAGACATCGGTATGGGCAGGTTTCGTGAATTTTGAAAGCAAATATCCAGTAAAATACATTTAATGCAAAATTTTGAGAATCAATTGCAATTGTGTTCATCATAATTTATAGCGTTGATCGTGATATCGGATTGATTGGAATGTAGGTATGTAAAGTACAAGCATACATCTAAATACTGCTCTGTTTGTTAGTCATTGTGATTTGTGACAAAAGAATTATGATAGTTCAAAGTACGGACACAAAAAACCGCAAGACTTTTGCAACAACCTAATATTTACATCTCGAACAGGTCGAACGCATGTAGTATTGTCCATAATTCGATTAAGTGCTGATCAGTGCTGCCATCGATCTTTTAGTCTCTGCCTCGTATTCAAGAGATCAGATTTCATCAGTCACTTCTCACCCTCTGCAAAGTGGCATGAATCTTATCGGGGGTTGAGCTAGATACGATCATGGTACGTAAGGTTCGCTTTTCGCCGTCATTATACGCTGTGAGTCCGTTGGTCTTTACTCGAAAACGAAACCACGGTCCCTCCGTTCTGCAAAATTTAACGACTTTAAGCGGGGCCAATGCGAAATGATGAGTAGGTGATCCTAATTTCTAGTGGCCATCGACCTTTGAAACGGGATCTAAAGCACAGACTACGGGTTGTTCCCCTAATAGATATGTCCATCTTGGAAGATGAGATGATGGAGCGGTGGCTAGCGCGGCTTAGCGGCGCCAGCTATTGGGAACGATCTACACACGAAGAGAGATCAGCGACCATCAATAAGCACAGGAACTTACCTAATTACCAGATATACCGTCCAAAATTGGGTAGATCACAACTCTGAATAGAAAACAAACAGCAGTAATCAGAGCATTCGAGAAGTGCTGCTAGTGCTACCGGGGATTAGTAAAAGAGCTCGGGTCATCTGATAATATAGAAGCTTACACTCCTAACTATCACGAAAACGATGATGGCCGCTGAAAAGTCTACACAGAAAACACCGAACACTATCGCCGTCCATACTCCATCCAAGAATCAGCTCCTCGGAATGCGCAATTAATGTGGCCCCATCACATTTCGCGCTGGTCCGATCCTGTGAAGAGATAGCATGTGAAAGAGAGACGATCAGAGAGGGAAAGAGAGGCGATCAGAGAGGGAAAGAAAGGAGCAAAAGTGATAAGGATAGCTGTCTCGCTGCTCAGCATAGGGGGCGAATCTACAGAGAGCGTGCAGTTAGGCAGTCACCATGTAAACAAAGAACAATGGTCATTTTTCGGCCATATGATGTGCCGCAACAGAACAGGGATGACAAAACACACGACCAGATTTGACCGAACCCCAACCCTGCTTCACCTTTGAGCAATCCGGCTGTAAGTCGGATTGAAATGATGTTTGGTCATCACAATAATACGCTTCTCGTGAGGTTTCAGGTACGGATTGGCAATGATCAGGTACGGTTGCGTTTTGCGTATAGCTAAATATCGCTATACCAGTGAGTGTGTGCTCGCCCAGACGGACCAATCTACACATTCTTGCGATTACTCACCCAAAGATCGGAGAGAGGCGATAGTAGAGTTCGAAAATCGGGTAGACTGGCTGAACGCAGTAATCGTTACTCGAACTCTACGCGATAATCTGTGAGAGATCGCCTACGCGAAGATGACGAACGTCGGTCTCCGGATGGTTTGGAAGTGCACGATGAATCGGCCAATGCGTTCATGTTTGCCTAAGCCGCAATCGTTTGGCGCTATGGGGCCAATTGCGCAAGATGAGATGCGATGATGATTCATGTTTTGTTGGAAAGCCCGCAAGGTCGTTTGCAGGCGGAATCACGACGCGCGCCGCATCTCACTTTTATAGGTCACCGGAGATCATGAAAATCATCCTACGCAAAATCGACCAAAACTTGCACAGCTCGGCTGGCAATAGCTGAATTGGCCGGAACCGCCGTGATGTATGCTGCCAGTTCGATTGCAGGACGAGGTGATCATGTTCATTTGTCATTAATTCGATGACCCGTATGCCCTTCGTTCCGATCTGCTAGTCTGGGACAATGCACAACGGTAGGCAAAGTGGTAGACACAACATCACAATAGATTGCATTTACAGTACCACCAAGGGGGGGCAACCCCTGCTGAATCTCTCTGCTCAATCACTCACGCTGAATGATTATGTTCGGCTCCGCCCCGGAGAGCGAAGCAGAGAAATGAGAGGGATGAGCACACTATATAAACGCGGATGAGCGTGTCGCGAAGCTCATTCGACCTCTGCCAGTTACCTCTCCCTCTCTCCCTCAGCAATGATAGGGGTCCGCAGAACCCCTGATATCAGCGTCAACTTTGGGGCGAGGGAGGGAGTCAGCGCCTATTCCAGCGTGGGGATGATAGGTCTTTGTTAAATGCCGCGACCTATTTGACCTGCTATTGTCTTGCATTGTCATCTATCCTAGCTTTGCAAGACATGACTCTCTTCATTCTGAGTGCTCTCTCGCCGATATGATTGGCTGCAGGCGCAACGCTGATGAAAGCTAGTCATGTCCTCCGAAGCTATCCTTAATTTCTCAACAGTTTCATTCTCAGTATTGCTCGAGCAACTAAACCATTTTCTCTTTGTGCTGTTTCGCTTCCACGACTGCTTATCCAATTCAAATTCTCAGGATGAGTGCGGAGCTGTTTTCCGAGAGGCTTCAGCAGCTGGATGCGCTCGTGCACGAGCACTCCTGGAAGGTGCTCGGGATGAGCGTCATCGTTTCGATTCTGACCGTCGTCGCCTTCTTCGACTACAAACTGCGAGGGCGTGAGTCGATTCTCGTACTTGCTTGTGGGCTGAGCTTTGTTTCATAGTTCAGAACCGTATGCCGCATTGTATGAAGTGTTTCTTTTTTTTCTATGGAAGCTATTGCAGCATTGCACTGGCGCGCCATCCGATTCACCATGCATTGCATCAAGAAGATCCCGATCTACGTCAAAGGCCGCATCGAGGTTTGATTCTGTCCTGCCATTTCTGATCGTCTGTCACCTCCACTTGAGTTTTCTATAAATTTAACGATGCAATAATTTCGAGCATTTAGCGGCCGAATCCTTTTTTACGATTTGAATTTGCATTATTTGTTAAAAAAATGTCCTTCAACTTTTCAGGAAGAAATGATGAGCGCAAATATCGAGATCGTCCAGAGCGTGCACCACCAGGACACGGCAGCCGACTGGATCCGGACGCTGCCCGAGAAGGGCCGGGACGCCCTGGCGATCGTCACCGACCTCCTGGTATACTACTTGACGCCTCCGATTCCCTATTAAACTCGAATGTACTAGTACACTTGCATGAGCTAGTTGTGTGTGGTACTGTTCGTGCATGTTTCTGTCATGTTAAGTGTGAGCCACGCGCCATGTCTTCGTCAGATCAGTGTCAAATTGTGCTTGTTTTACTAATCCCGTACTATACTCGTAATATTGCATGTTCTAATCCGTAGAAAAGTGTGCCATTTTAGCATTGGTAAGTGCTCTCCTATTGAGATTTGTGACGGTTGTGGAGCACTTCTGTATAGCATGACCAGTTCTAAAGTACGAGCTTGTCCTTGTCTAATTCTGTCGGTTAAATCGTCTTTGATCCTGTGAACTGTTGACGGAGATAGTCGTGTGTGCTATCAGTGGCGTGAGTACCTCTTATCGGAGAGAGTGAGGAACTGAGAAGCGCACACTAGACACATACGTGACATGAGAATTTACTCAGAGATCAAACTAAACACAACTTTATCAGTTAAAATTGGTTTTATTTCAGAAATACTCGAGGCTGCAGAACAGCGGATCGCTCGAGCGCGCCAAGCCCAACTACATGGAGGGAGCCGTGAGCGGGGCTGTGTTCAACACCGAAAAGAACGAAGAGGAGCAGCTGGTGACCAAGACTGTAAGCACATCTTCGAGCAATGGTCTCGCTCTCTCCATATAATACACTCTCTCGCTCACTCTGATCGACGAGAGAGCGTGCGGTTTGGAGAGGCAGACGATTCCTCAAATCTTCTAAAGGAAAACAGAAAAATTCTAACAACGCGTAAAAATCGATCCATTTTCTCCTGATTCTATACAGTCTCGCAACGCAATCTGTCAACAGTGTATGGAATGATGAGATCTTGGGTAATTCCGATTTTTTCGGACAAAGGAAGATTATTTCCCGAATTTCGTAGTCAATTCAACTATTACAGGTGTTCGGGCTGACGGCCTACTCGAATCCTCTCTGGCCCGCCATCTTCCCCGAGATCAGAAGGATGGAGGCCGAGGTGGTTGAGATGACCAAGAACCTGCTCCACGGAGGGCCCCAAGTCTGCGGAACAGTGAGATATTGTTTTTTTTTCATTCTCTCAAAGCGCGATGCACAGTAATACTAACAAGGAAGTGAGGAAGTGAGTTTGATGAGGCTAATCATAATTAGCGATTGGCTTATTTCCTTTGCGATTTTGCGCACTGATCTAATCAACTTACGTGAAAATTAGAAGTGATATCTTTAAAACTATTCCACCCTTAACTTCTAAAGATCACAAAATCAAACCCTTCGTTATTCGAGTGGACCGGATCTTTGGCGGTGACTAATCAGCTAGTTCCGGTTGGCTAATTTATAGTGCAGCCACCAAGGAACCTTTTCTTTACAGATGACTTCCGGTGGTTCGATGTCGATCCTCCAGGCATGTCTCGCCTATCGAAACCGCGCCTTCGACATGGGCATTAATTTCCCCGAGATGTTAGAACTTGTTCTTTCGATTTGTCAGCTCTTACAAAAAATCATTATATTGTGAAAAATGTTGAAAAAACTATCAAATGTTTCAGGATCATGCCGAACTCTGCGCATGCCGCGTTCTATAAGGCGGCCGAGATGTTCCGCATTAAGATCGTTGAAATCAAGGTACGAACGATGCGTCTTGTCTGTTATCCAACATGGAGTAACCCTATCATTAGCATTATAAGATTGCAGGTGACAAGCGCTACCGGATACGTTGTCGACCCGAAGCAAGTGAAGGCTGCAATCACCTCCAACTCCTGCATGGTTCGTGCAATTCGGCTAAATTATTTATTCCCCTTCTGAAGCAAGTGTATCGAATATATGCCAAAATCGGTGATCCATCGATGTCGTTCTTGCTCGGATAGTAACCAAAAATGAGCCTTGTGCACATTGAAGTGATATTACTGCAGAATGATACTATTGTTAGATATTACCCAGAAGGTTCCATTCGACGGTGATCATCTGACGAGTGGGCTGCTGTGAAGTGGCCGAATATGTTTTGCACTGTTGATCTCGCTGCGCAATCTCACCGAATTCTCTGCATTTCTCCTTATCAACTCTCTCAATCATATCCGCCAACTTTCTTCTCTCTCTACTTTCTCCGTCTAGACTAGAGTTATATAAACGACACCACGCTCTTCTCTCATTCTACACACTCTCTCGCCGATCGACCGGTCTAGAGACTGTGTAGAATGAAGAGAGCGTGGCATCTCAAGTCTAGACAGACGGAGCGAGCGCGCTCATTACTCACCATGCCACTGACCTTGCTCGATCTTTAATCGAAACGCACATACACAGAAATGTGAGATGATGCTATTCTCGAGTTGCAACTCTTCTCGTCCCCTGTAGCACGTGTTTGTCACCCTAACAACTGAAACATACCAACGAGTCCAAACACCTAGAACGGAGTGTGAGACTCTAGTTCGGTTAGTTAGAGCAAACACGATTGATAACCGATCAGACTGATAGCAAGTCACGTTGGCGCTTTATATGATGGTGGCAACGAATGATGACAAATCGGGGTGTTCCTCTCGTTCCACATGCTCTCTCGATTTGTATGATCGGCGATAGGCAGACGAAATGATGGGGGCGATCGCCGATTTGTGATCCCTAGTTAGATATATAGATGAGTTATTGAAAAGTATGGGAGAGGATATAGGGAGAGATGTCTTCTGAAAAGAGTGCCTTCATTCCATTTCATCGAGAATAGATTTGCTGAATTCTGAGGTTGAAGAGCGAAATTTTCTTTTCTGTAATACATACATTAGCGTCAAAGTTCAAACTTCAACTATTACCTTTTGCAGATTGTTGGCTCCGTGCCTAACTACCCCTACGGTACTACGGATGACATCGAAGCGCTGGGCGAGATAGGGCTGAAGAGCGGAGTGAGTTGGATATTCTCACAATTATTGGTGCTTGATTTCTTGAAACTTCGAAATAGCTAAGTTTGTCATTTTTCCAGAACATAAGCTTGTTGCTAGCATTCATTTTAGTGGTTTATTGGAATCGCTCAGTAATGACTTACAGGTCCCGCTGCACGTTGATGCCTGCTGCGGTGGCTTTCTCATCCCCTTCTTCGACCAAGGCGTAAGCACTAATTTAAAAAAAATTTTTAAATTAAAAGATAACAAAATTAAATTATACGTTTTTTCAGGACGCCGTGCCCGCCTTCGACTTCCGAGTGCCCGGAGTGTCGTCGATCAGTGCAGACACGCACAAAGTATTTCTTAATCTATAATCTTCAATCTATCGCATCAACCACGATTTTCTTACTCCTTTTGAGGAAAACTGAGACTCACAAACGGTCCTTTTCAGTACGGTCTCGCGCCCAAGGGTTCCTCTGTAATTCTATACAAGGACAAGGAGACCAGGGCGTTCGGCTTCTACCAGAATGTTGACTGGACCGGCGGAATCTATGCATCGCCCACGATCGAAGGTGAGAAAGGATCCAGATGAATGTTTTTTCGTCGAATTATTTTGACGCTTTCTTTCATCATTAGCAGTATCACCCCTGAATTATCCGACTCTAAATCCACAGGACTCCCTTGTCTACTTGTCTATTGATTGAGGTTCTCGCAACGGCTCTGCCATCGCGGTAACCTGGGCCTCGCTGCTCTACAATGGCAAGGAGACGTTGAGAAGGAGCGCTCAGACTGTCCGTAGCGTCACTCGTGATCTGCGAGAGAAGTGAGTTATTCGCCTTGTATTTCGGAAAAAAATGAAGCATTAGAAAATATTCAGGTAACGAAGATTGACAATTTCTAAATATCGATATTTCAGAATCGGCCAGCTCGAGGGGATGGAGATGATGGGTTACGGCGATGTGTGTATCGTTGCTTGGACCAATACCAAGGTGAGTTATCAGATCTTGACCACGTCAAAGTCATCAAACTTTTTAAAAATACCTTCATGCGATATTTTATCTCTTTCGCGATTTCCTTGAGTCGATCCTCCAACAATTTGTGCGCATTTATATGCTGATTCATATCTTTAGGTCTGCGACTACAAGCTTCTCGACTTGGTCGAGCAGAAGGGCTTCATCCTATCCGCCCTCCAGTTCCCGAAAGGGTCAGTTTTCGTAAACAAATTGTCATGGGGTTCTCTACATAACTTTGCACAAATGTTATTTCCTCAAATCGATTGCACTTTCTGATCATTTCAATCCTCGTGAGCGTTATTGAATTTTAAATGCCTTCATCTATAACGTAGTTTCTTTCAGCGCGCATCTGATGGTGACGCCCCTTCACGGTGCTCCCGGCTACGTCGACAATCTCGTCGCCGCGTTGAGAGAAGGCATCAAAACGCTCCTCGACGAGCCCCAGCTCAAAACTGATGGAGCTGTAAGTACTTACCCTCGTACATTGTTTGAAACTAAATGTTCTGACGAATGGCCTAGTCTTTCCCGATATCCCGTTCAAGTATCCCCTAGAAAATCTAATAAGTTGACATGTTTATAGGCCGCAATGTACGGAATGACCATTGCCTGCCCCGACCGCACACTAGTCACCGACGTCGCCAACATCTATCTGAAGGTATCAACTACAATCGTTTGTGCACTTAATCTTTACATTCCTGGAGGGGGTCGCCGTTTTATCATTAACGTTAATCGGGATCAGTAAAGGCGGATTCTCATTCAATAATGATAATTTTTTACAGACTCTCTACGAGTTCCCTCCCGAGACTTCCTCTTACAAGCAGGGCTCCAAGAATGCACCGAAGAGACTCGTGAGTCAACTTTCAGGTTTTACCGCCAATCCATTCCTAACCAACGCATTTCGGGGTTTTCTAACATATAATTATCATTTCAATTTTCAGGATCCTGAACAAGCGATTGAGGACTTGAGGAAGTCCGCCCGACAACTCATGAGCGAGTCTATCAGTGAGAAGGCACTCACCTCACATTTGCGGAAAGTGAGTGGACATTCCAGTCACTGTCTCCACATTTAAATATTTAAATTTTCATTTTTTTATTCAAAGGATACGTCCATTGATCACGCCGATGAGGCAACCGCTCTTCTACAGTGAGATGAACAGCACTAATGGATTTTCGTCTAGTCGATCTCACTACCTCATACTACTTCCTGCTCGAGTAACAGTATCCATTCCGTGCAATCTCACACTCGCCATATCCTCCCTCGAGCAATCGTCTGACCCTCTCAATATCGCATGCTCTCTCGCCCTGTCTGGCCAGCGAGAGAGCGAGTGGAACGAAGAGGGTCAGACGATTACTCTTTCCCTCAGTCATTCCGATTTTCTGGTGGAACCCGAGCATTACCGTGATAGGAGAGGTATCCTATCTCACAATTTTCATTTTTTTACAGTTTCAGTCCATTCATGCGCCAAATTGTTTTCTCACCGAAAGTGCTCCGGTAGCAGTTCATTTCCAGTGTTTTATATACGTAATCATAAATTATTTGATCAATGGTCCGTTCAACTAATGATCCACTTTATGGAAGAATTGAACAAAAATGCCAGAGGTCGGCTTCCGGCAGATCTCGTTGTCTATCTCTTCCGATTTGATACAAAAGAGGTTTCAGCCGAGTTCTAATTGAACAAATGGTCTACCACTGTTATATCTTGTTCCTTTCAACTAAATGTCATTTGAACTCTGAAGCTGTATGCCACATGCCTGCTTCCCGCAGATTTCATCATTTGTATCACTTTCGATATTGATGTTTTCGATATCAGAACAAAGAAATCGATATATTGCCGTTATATCAACAAACTCATCTGTTTGTATTCGATTCTGACTCATTTCGACTATAGTTATTAACCAGAAACGAATTCTCCCTGAAATACAAACAGTCATTAGAATGCGAGGACTAAGCGTTATCATATTTTTGTTTTCAGAACAGACCATTTGATTCATCAAATTCACGACAATAAATACCTTTTTTTTTGCCAATCATCATTTTGCCAATCATCATCAACATGAGATCTGTCTTCACTGTCTTTCTCCTCTTCAATCTGGTGCAATCTGTCTTTGAAGGTGAGTGGCTTGAAGAAAAGTGAGCTAGTTTGGGGTCGTGGTTATGCTTCCAAATTCTGATCATAATCGCATGTTTTTCTCGCAGCATGGCCGTGAAAGTTTATGCAATAAGGAACGAGTAAATTTCCACATTCTAATCAAAGTTGCCCTCAGGTACGGTGACAACATGGAAGGGCGATCGTACGGGTGGTAAATGCGCCGGAGCCCGAGCCTGTGACGGAAAGGAAAAGTGCTCAGCGCTGCAGAGTCAGCCTATTGTATTTCTATTCAAAGCTCATCCTAAAATTTCGTTATTCTTATTCTTTATTCACCATCTTGTATGGGGCGGGAGTGACATGATGAGGAAGTTAGGTGGTATTTTGGCTCGGGCGAGCTTGTGGGTGGGGGAAATGTGGCAGTTCTGTGTTACATTTTGAAATTGGACGTCTGGAGGACAAAAGAAGGACCTCACATAGACTAAATATGAACAGTGCATACTTTATTTCCGATAACAATGACACTTTCAGTGAGCGATTGCGAATGCGCAGACGGCAAATACGGAATTACCGCCAGCAACACGAAGTCGACGGGTCTCAATTCGTTCAAGGGGTTCTGCAAGTATGCACAGTTCATATTTAGTCTATATCACCGACACATTAACAACCATTGAAGTAAGGCAGAGAGTAGGTCGGTCTTCAGGCTCGATCACATTCCTTATTTTGAGCTCACCTTCTATCGATGGCAAGCGAATCGCGGCCGCAGACAAGGCCCGCTGTCTCTCGTGCTCACTCCGGGTCTGCGATGGTACAACATTTCCCAGCTGCGCGACGCCCTGCTACAACAAAGTCTGTGTAAACGGCAAAGTTGAGGTTGGTCAGCATTCCCGTCAGGTGCTAGTGGATGCTATTATTTGCAGACTAAGGTAATGGATGCCTGCCCTACTAATCAGCAAAAGAATGTCGCTAAATGTTGCATGTGGGGACACGTTGACAGCTCCTACTGTGCATGCGTAAAGTGAGGCGCAGACTCAATAATTTCGATCTAGGTTTTCCCCGTTCAATCAGGAAGAATTTTTCTACCGCTTAACTGTGAGATGCGTAGTAATACATCACATAAGAAATCAGAGTCATTGCCTGAATACTTACTTGTATTGACAAATTAATGTACTGCTCTGCGTTGTATTCTCGCTGTTTCTAGTATAATCGACAATGTTGGGGGGATGAATCTCGACGTTAGTGGTGCTGCGATGAAGGAACTACTGTCTCTGTTTCCCAGCACTTGCAAGGGAGGATTGTGCAGGTAGCTCGGCACTATTATCACCGTCGGATGATTTCCTTCCGGATGATAACCAATCATTGCACCGTTCTGTAGGATTTTTACCGTGTGATCCTACACGGTCATCTTCTGTCTTCTCTATCTTCGGTAGTCTTCTGAAAAAATGTTGCAGAAGGTACAATTTTTTGTATCATCCGGAAGATGATCATCCGACCTGGTGACGATAGAACGAATAATCAATGACTAAACTAAATGAGCCCCTTGTCAGACCTGCCAGCTGGTCGAATGGGGTCTGCAAGAGAGATGACAAACCGGCATCTGGAGGGCCATCGCCGACCGAGAATGTAAACGAAGCGAAGCCGAGAGGTGGATCCCAGCCTGTCAAGAACTCAGGCAAACCTGCCAAGCCGAGCCAAGGAACCAGACTTGGGAAGACTTGTATCGTCGATCAGAACCCGCCCAGTTCCAAGTATTCGTGTGCGCAGCAAGCTGCATGGAGAAAATGCAACCAACCCTGGATGAAGGGATACTGTTGCAAGAGTTGTGCAGAAAAAGTCTGAGAAGCGGGCATGAAGATAAAATATATATTGCGAAGTATTTGACAAGTTCTGATCTTTTGACAGCATGTAATATTTTTAGTTTTTCATTTGCTCCTTCTTTAATTCCCGAGCAGATCGAGAAATTTGGAGTGTGAAACTGATTACATTCTGCAAATTATGTGAGACTCGAAGCGAAATAATCACCACGACTTTAAAAACGAAGGTATCTTGCTTTTTTAAATGCATGCGTGTGCGCCACCGTATGAAGAAGTTGTGAGGCTTTCCCATGCACGGACATGCTGCGACGTTTTGACTCAATAAAAACCTAGCTCTAGTTCGAAAGTTGTTAAATAAGGGGAAAGCTATGATATTTTACATTATCTTTCTTCTTTATTACGGTAATTCGCCTCCCTGGTGCACCGATTTTTTTCAACTGAAAGCATGATCAGTTTCAATTGCAGATAATTCAGCATGACTGCTAATATCAAGTGTGAGTAATGTTCTTTGTTATTTGATAAATATCATAATTTACATAATAATAACGTCTGGGAATGTTTGTGGTGGCCGAGTGACGCACGATTATTGGACTGCCGTCATTCCAGTCCATGCAACAGAACTCACTTCGATCTTTGTTGAAACTACAATATTTTTGGCTCTTCTCAATCTGAGAATATGTAGCAGTTTGTAATGAAACTAACAGTTTCCTGCATTAAATGTTGAAATGTACACCGAGAAAATCACCTGTAATCTTTAATAAGACAAGTTATCGCGACCGCGTCCCAAGCGGGAAAGAAGGAAATGACAAGGGGGAAGGCAGCCGATATGCCAATGTCCGGAATGCCAAAGAAGGGGAAGTAAATGACGCAGAAGTACGGTAAATACACGCAAACGAGCGGTACGAAGGTCTGCAAAATCCTGGCTCTTCGAACAGCTTTGATAATGTCCGAAGCAGATAACTCTTGGTCTATCTAGGAGGATGACTAGTTACCTCGGCACTAGGTCGGATGATCACCGTCGGATGATAACCAAAAAAGTACCCTTCTACAAAAAGTTCAATATTGATTCTCGCAGAAGGGTCCCTTTTTGGTTATCGGTTTTTTGGTTATCCGACCTGGTGCCGCTAACTCGCCTGCGCACACACTGCGAACAGGATCTTCCGTTGGAATGCACGTTGCGTCTCCGAGAAGGCGTGCGCCCTAGCGATACCCTTAAATAGCCGTCATCGAAGTTGTAGCTTTCGAGCCTTACCTGAAAAGCGCCCCGCGCTAGGAATGCTGCAGCAGATAGATTGGTCACCATGATGAGGAGAGCCGGGCCGTGGATTATCAGCTTGGACGTGTTTAGAGTGCCGTTATCACTCTCAAAATAGATATATTTCGAATGATATTTTTGTATAATACAGTTATTGTTATTCGCTTGATTGTTGTCTTATCTGCGTGATCATCGACTCCGCTTGGTATTTGGACAAGCGAAATGACAGGTTGCTATGTTTAGGCTGTACGCACCCGATAATTCATGATGAGCCAACCGTCCGTTACGGCATAGTTGTACGTTTTGAGATACGTCTCTCGGATAAGTAGTAGATCTGGATCATCCGGCTTCGGAATCATCATATAGCCGAGAGAATACATGCAGAGCACATTTTTCAGCAGGATAATGATGTGCTTTAATACCATATGGCGGCTTGTCCGATAGGATAGAAGGACAATCGGATTATGAACGCAGGTTTAGAAAAGAACGCGATTCGATGAGGACTAAATCAACAAAAATTATGCAATTCGAACGAGCAAAATCTCACTGATTGATGATCCAATAACGATAGAGAAAGTGAATATTCAATAAAGCAAAGGGTATGGAGAAACAGCCATAGTACAAGCATGATACGTGCTCAAGAAATAAGTTTCAAAAATATCGAAACATGGAACGCATACCGCATGTTCATTTCCGAATAATGCATCGGCACCGGGAGAGAATATGTACTTCGCACGAATAATTTTCTGCAATATTCACGATATCGAATGACAAATATCATGACCATTTTAGTTGATGTCACCATGTTTCAATTTGCCTAGACGGGAAACTGATCTAAATGAGGTGTAGGTAGATACAGGCAAGGAGTCCAAATGCCTGCTTCGACCCTTTTTCAGAATCACTTTGTCCGTACCGAACCGAACCGAACCGTACCGGATTCGCGACCGCATGCAGTATGCAGAGGAAAACATCGAACGAGGCGAAGGTGGCGAGAAGAAATTTGTACGAGCCCAGATCGGGTCTCGAAAAACGACGAATGAGGTAGAGCAGCAGCAAATTAAGGAAGATTCCGGCGCCTGAAGAAATTTCAGCTTTTTTGAAGTGAAAAAAAGGAAGAAGTGTAACGTCTCACAAATATTTGTGTGCTCAAGAACGGGATCATATTGATCTAAATGATTTGGCGAGAGACGAGCACCTTAAAATGATGAGAAATTCATTAGACATAATAAGCGTGGTTCGCGTTTTGCTCAAACACGTTTAACATTCGAAAAGCAAATAATATGATGGAAGCCCACACATTGGAAATTCATGGCCGGTTGATAAGATTAATTCGTAGTACACAAGCATTGATAATTTGTGACCGGCATTTTTAGAGAATGTAATTTTTTCACTAAACAACTATGGAGCGACGTGCTTATTCTTAGAGCTTCAGCGTAAAAGAAGATATTACCGCTCAAATGATAACAGTGGTCACACTGAGTAAATAACGCGATCAAACATCTTTTATTCTAAGATATTTTCTATTACTAGACTCGTAGAGCGTTTCGGAGGAATTGAAATGTCAGAGGAAGCTCAATTCATTATTCGCTTCGAAGGAATTTAAGTGAAGGAGGAAGCCCTTGAAATATCACGCCATTCACGAGATAATTGAGCAATAATCACCATTCTTTGGAATAGAAGGCAAAACGTGAAATTAGTTCTAACCGGTTTTGGCGACCCTGAGGCATGCCTGAGCTACCCACGAAATCGTATTGTGCGCACTTAATTTTGTAGCTCGTCGGATACCGGCATCTTTCACTTTGAGGGGTTTCTTTTTGATACGGTCTGTTCATAGTGTTTAGAAGTCCGATAAACTTGCATCGCCACAAGTAATGTAGAATATCTTGCAAACTCCGAATATGTCGACTATTGACGAAATAACGTGAAGAGTTGAGAGACCGATATACTACTGATATTAGTTAATTCTGACTTGCATTCATCAATGCAATAGCGATGAAACAATCTGCGATGAGAAAGACGTCATCTTAGATGATCTTTGTCGTTGACGTTGAGCTACGATTAGCCTTGCGATACGTCTGATCATTCTAGACCGATCGCGAGAAAGTCAGTCGCAGAATATTCGTTCCGACAATAGACGAATAATGAAATGGCATTTTTCAATTTTGCATTTTTCAAGAAGCGAGTTGCACGCAATCCCAAGAGATCTATGAGGAATATGGCCCATGACCTCGGGATTGACGAGCATTCGGTCCGCAAGATCGTCCATTCTGGACTCATGTCTCACCCTTACAAGATGCGAAAGGGCCATGGTCTGACTGCCATTCACAAGGAAAAGAGACTGAAGAGATGCAAGAAGCTCCTGGCGAGGGCCGAGCATCTTACGACTGTCTACTCGGATGAAAAGATCTTCACTGTGGAGCAGGTTTTCAATAGTCAGAATACGAGAGTGATCGCCCAGTCTGCCGAGCAAGCCAACGCCAGAGGCAGAACCGTCTCTCGAGTTTCGCAACCGCAGTCAGTGATGGTTTGGGCAGGAGTGTGTTCCACCGGCAAGACTCCCCTTGTTTTCGTCAAGCCCGGTGCCAAAGTGAACAAGCACTATTACATCAAGGAGATCCTGGAGAATACCCTTCTTCCCTTGTCACGTTCCCACTTCAAAGTGCGACATTGGACCTTCCAGCAAGATTCTGTTCCTGCTCATTCCGCAAAACTCACCCAGACCTGGTGCACAAGGCATCTTCCCGACTTCATTCCATCGAATGAATGGCCCTCCAACAGCCCCGATCTCAACCCCCTCGACTTTAGCGTGTGGTCGGTACTGGAGAAGGAAGCTTCCTTTACCCGCCACCCGAATCTGGAGAGTCTCAAGAACTCCCTTCAAAAGGCATGGAACAAGATCGACAAGAAGTACCTTCGGGCCGTCGTCGAGTCAGTTCCTTCTCGTCTCAAGGCTGTCATCAAAGCCAAAGGAGGTCAAATCGAGTAACCTCTTGTTGTTATGTTCCTACTATCTCTGATAAATACTGTGCGCCGTTTCAAAAGTGTGCGATGGATTTGAAAGAAAATACATATTTAAATCCATGTTGCCATACTTTCTCCGCACCCTGTAGGAGTATAATAAATCGAATAAGAATACATACGCGCGGGGTGTATTTCGGTTTACGAAAATTTGACGATGATTTCTCTAAAGTTGCCTTGAATGTATCTCAAGGTATTTTGTGATATGTTCACGCTGGTCAATATCATCGTATCTTCCATTAATCCACCTCGTGGTCGCAATCTTCCGTGTTGAAGACCCTAAGCCGGTTCATCTGATCTTAATCTTAGTTTTTTCCCTCTGCTAATCACTACTAATCCAGCATCATAATCGTAGATTTGCTTGGACCATAATTTACAATAACACCGTAATTCTCAGGAAAAGTCTCACGATCACCAACATTCTAAAAATACGATCTCTAAGCTGAACTCGGATACGGACTTTTGCAAGTGGTGCATTTGAAAAACAATCTTCTATTGAATCATAATTTAATTAAATGTCTGCTAAGAGAATGAATTATCGCGAAATGTTAAGCTAATTATTTTATATAGAGGTAAAAATTCATGAAAGTAGAAGTCAAATAATTCAATACTGCTTATTTTGTGGCTGCACCTTTTTTTGTTTAAACGACATCTGTAATTGCGTACTTTCCCAAAGCTTCGTGTGTTCTCAACGAAAGCTTTCTCGGATATTGTTATAATTCTGAATTATGTTTTCTCAACTCTTCCTGCCCAATGAAATTTCCAAATTAGAGAGTACTAGAGTTTATGATCATCGAATGGTTACCGACAAATATTTGGAGACCACAGTTTTCAGGTAGAGGCCGAATACAGGGATGCAATCTTACAAAGAACACAGATGTGAAGGGATTCGAATAATGATGGATAAGCGAAAACTAATGTCACAAATAGCAATGAGACTGTACGTGGGAATGATGCATGATGGAGGGGAGAGCATGTCTAATCTGCATTAGAGAATCTGATTGATTGATCTGAGTCAGTGTGGATATCGTTGTCGCTGAAATTGCTGCACATCAGAGGGGCGAGTACTGCTTTGAGGTTGTCCATTGGTCTCAGCACGAATTCGACCCGCTCAATTGCTTTTGAAGATGCGTCCATTACAACTGCGCCGCATCCAAGCTCGTACTCGTAGAATTCATGAAGATGTGCTGCAATGAACGTCACTATTAAATTTAGTTGAATATGAGTAACAAGAGTGTGAACTTTCATAGTTAGTAACTTCTTGTTTGTTAGGTTCAGCAAATCGTATTACGTACAGAATAATCGAATAATAAGCGTTGCGTGATATTCGCGATTTCAAACATAATGCGATCAACATACATTCAGAGCAATTTCATTGTAGCACAGTCAGACGGAAGGGGAGGCATTATGTCGGATCATAACCTTCCACATGAGCATAAAACATAACACCATTCTACAGTATGTTCACATTACATACAAAATTTAAAGGATAAAAGCTGCTATTTCTCGTCCAGGAGGATACTAACGGTGATAATCCGACCTAGTGCCTTACTCACTCTCACAGACGGGTTCCCACTTCAAGTAGAGACCGAACATATGCTTGCCCATTCGAATCCGCACGCAGTATCGCGAAATCTCAAATTTTTGAATTATTGATTCAAACACTCTGGCGTGTAAATACGACAATGAAGTCGGCGTACCTGGGAGTTTGTCGTGTGTCGCCGTATGTTCTTGATCTCTAGGATCGTTCGTCCTGGCAGGATCAGGCTGCACTCGTGCTCTGTGGGCTCGAAGATGAGCGGCACTCCAAGGAGTGAATGCGGCACCACATGACCACATCCTGAACAGAACACTGGTCAAAAACAGCTAACAACTGGTTAACCAGTGCCCTAACCAGTTGGAACCAGTGCCCTGACCCGTGAGTGGGGAGTTGCCCACCTACTGATTGGAAGAAACCAGAGATGGCTCACGAAACTCACGATGCGCTTGATATATTTGCTCCGAGATCAATATAACAACGTAGTGATATCAAATCCAGATAATGGAAAGACGCACCAAGACTCGTGTTGTGATAAGTGAGGGCGACTTGGAGAGGAATAGGAGTGGGCGAGACTCCAATGTGGTAGGTGCCAGCAGGAAGGGACAATGACCGGGCAGCCGAAGCGCAGAAGTTGGCAATAGTCACGAATTCTCCAGCGATCTGATGAAAATTCTTAAAGATTCGTTTTACTTATAATCCTTACAATATTCTCTGCGCTGTGCGCAGCTGCCTTAGCAACGGTTCCATCCCCCCAGAACCACCACCAAATCGTGTAATTTCTGGATATTGTATGGGGGTCGAACCTCGGCTAGTGCGCGCTCATCATCATCCAGCTGCCCACAGTAAGTCTCTCGATTGGGAACGAATAGATGGGCCGCCTGTCCCTCCGACACGACGATAGGCTGCAGGCAGTAGGAGTCGGCGTGCAGAGCAGTGTGCGCGTCCTCGCTAATCGGATGATACGTGCAGACTGGCGCATCGAGTGCAGCAGATTTTGGCTGCAAAGTTCAAGCTTCGAGAGGAATCGAAATGTGCTTGTTTGAATGTCAAGTGCATAACAAACCAATTATCACAACTCATCAACGTTTAGGTGTAAAGGACACTGCACATGACTCACCTTGGCGAAGACCGCAGCAATCGCGGAGATTTGAGCGATCAGAAAGCGCAACATCATCTCGACGATGACGACGTCTGCAAATGACGTAATGAGTCGCAATTTCAGGAGCTACAGTAAGACACAGAGGAGGGATGGGCAGGGATAGGGTTTGAAAATGCAAGGGTAGGCGGTGCTAACACATCACATATTGAGCTCCAGTCTGATGAATTTCTCAGAAATCGCTACTTCACGAATTATCGTTGATTCAGCAGTGTTAATTCCTTTGCTGATACGGATAGTAAATAGTGATGGCAAATCGGCGCGCACTCTCCTCGTTTCACACACTCTCTCGCCGGCCAGACAGAGCGAGAGAGTGTGTGAAACGAGGACAGCGCGCCGATTTGCCATCACTAATAGTAAATCACCGAGACGGAGGTGGCAGAATTAGGAATGATTCACTTACTAATCCGCAGTGTACGGGATTAGTCAGAGAGAAGGAAGAGACAACACATTTTAGGGAAATTTGATGATCGACAAAATGCTTGCCGTACTGGCTTCTTAAAATGGAGGCTAATAATTGTTTCGGCGGGAATAGTACTACTAAATAGAACTGGTTACTGGCTGATTAGATTTTGGCGGCGGCGGGGAGATTTCATGAGTGGTGCACGTTGATTAGCAAATCATTCATCTTTGCCGTAATCTCGAAAATTATCACCTTTTATTTCAGATCAGTTAAAAAAGGTGACATCCTGTAACCATGTTGCAACTCGGATGGAGAAAAAAGTCCAGCGAGTACGAAGTGAACACTACTATTTATCAGCGATCCCGACCGCTGCCCGGTTCTCGAGGGAGAGTGGGATCCTATGCTACCAGTAAAAGTTGGCGCCATAATTGCTACATATACAATAATCTGAAAGGGTTTTTGACTGGCGCTTTCGTTTTGAACGGGATTTTGATAGTATCTCCCTACCCGGAATACAAGGTCAGCAGACGAAAAAGATTTCAGAAATTTCCAGAAGAAAAATTTTTACGACCAAAAAATAGGTGTTGGTTGGCTTGTCCGTCCGTGTACCGTAACCTGGGAGTGGCGTTGGAGCAGATCTTGTGTCAGACTCATGATTTCATCAGAGGATGGGTGGAAATCATCGATACCATACTATTACCGTAACCAAAGCCCTTGGGTCAGATTCATGATTTCATCGGACAATCAGTACAAAACGTCGATAGGATTTGCCTACCGTAACTGTGACCTACCTTAACCAGTGGCTATATGTCAGACGTCGAGTCAGATTCATGTTTTCCTCATTCAATTAATGAAAAACGTCGATGCCTTCTCGATGTCATCAGCTCTAGACGTGACGGTGTGCCAGACGTGACGTGATATCCGTGATTTTGCCGGTAGATTTTTAATCAATCGGGAATTGTTTCACAACCACTTCCGGAACTCCACCATCTTGATTTTTACGTAGTTGCCCACTAGTTGATTATTATGTTTTAAGGACTTAGTGAAGAGGTGCTGTCCAAATACGTCGCAGATTTCAGGAGCACGAACAATGACGAAAGTATGTGCCCATTTTATGACTTATCAACGAAACAGTCATAACAAAGAGTGCTGGGATTAGAGGCAGATATATCTTAGCAGTCGACTGGCACAACTACAATCGAGATACAATTAGACATAATTCAAAAGGAAAGAGGAGGCTTCTATCACGATAAATCAACAGGTGCTAGGGAGGTGGGGCAGGGATAAATGCAACAGAGTAGGAGGAGACTGGGTATTATCTTTTATCTTCTCTTGCGTGATGTGATGAAGTCCCTGAAAAAGGGAAATGAAGGGATAAGTGAGAGAGCTACTCAAGTGATGGGAAGAGTGCGTGGACGTTTGCACTGGATTGAGTCATGTAATGATGCAGGAAGATATTTCTATTGACGAACGAGAACAACGGCTAGGCTTCAGCTCGCAGACTCACTTACAGGTTCGTATAAATTTTTCCTTTCTAAAACTTATTTCCTGCTTTCGCTCCATTTACACACATTTCAATCACAACACGATATGTTGACAGTTACTTTGGTTTCGGTCAAATGGAAGTATAATTCGAAATCCTGATAATGTGTGAAAATGCTCGTTTCTTTGCAAGCCAAATTAATGGGAAAGCCTCTTTCCAGGTCTCTGGATGCGAATTACCGATTATGACGCGATCCATGCCTTGCATGAATCGGCCATAACGACGTACGAATTAGAGTTGCATCAAAATTGACGCGACGTCAAGTTTGCGAGGAGTTTCAGCGATTGCATCAGCTTCCGGACTAAACTGAAAATACGAGGATAATTCCACAATTTGAAACTACTTTGGGTCTCTGAATTTCCAAAAGAGTTACGAATTTTATGTAAATAGTGAAAATAACAGATTAGGCAGAAGTGTAACCGAGGAAGAAAGAGTCTAATTTAGCGAGATGAATTTCCGTTTCTGTAAAACACACACTGTATTTGAAACGCATTCGTATCCATCGGATGAAATGGTTTTCGGAGAGACACCTCTGAAGCATACCGTACGTTCTCCATCTGGCTATTCTGCTCAACTCATCTCCTTTTTGTCTGGCACTCTAGCAATCATTACGTTGCTGAAAAATCTCGATGAACAAAGAAGCCCATACCACATATTCGGCTTTGAATCAGGCTCAGCTTTATCGGTCTTGCTAAGCTTTGAGCGAGTGGTCTTGCTAACTTGTCAAAGCTATTCAACCCCTCGCTTCTAGTCTCTGACAAGGAGACGTTGCGGAGTGTCCATGGAGTTTCATAACGAGACCTAGCGCATTCGAAAGAGGAGAAAATTCTAAGATCTTTTGTTCTTTTCAACTTTGCTAAACGATCATGTGGAATTCTGGTCTCATAGAGGGGAAAGGCCAAAACCAGGCTATTTCTGAGGCTATGTCCCTATATTTCCATACCGCCCAGACCTCCACAAGATCGTTTTGCAAATTTGAAAGAAACAAAAGTTCTTAGAATTTTCTCCTCTTTCTAATGGGCTAGGTCTCGTTATGAAACTCCATGGACACTCCGCGACGACCCCTTGTGAGACCATCCGAGGTAAAAGGAGGGAAGGGATTTTAAAAGGGGATACTCGGTGATCCCTGTCTTGGCTGTGGAGTACTGCCTGCCTGATGACTGATGAGAATCCCCCCTTGTCTTTCTTTCGGCTTCACCAAGATCACACGCAGGAAGGGATTTTGCAACTTGCAAGGAACGAAGATGAGGAAGGCTGCGCCACAGCCATTTCTACTGACGAGCTCCAGCAGGGTCGGACGAGAACTACGACGCCATTCCCCCCTTTGATACATCAAAGGCGGCATGCATAGCTCGCCGCCCAAGACTGGCGGCGAGCTATTTTCAGACCATGAACGTCCCTATTCATGCTGGGGCGCTTCTCCCTTGATATGAGGGGGGAAGCGCCCCAGCATGAATAGAGGGGGGGTTCATGGGGGTCGCCGCCGGCGTGGGCAACTATGGTGGCATGGCGTCAAAGTTCTCATCCGACCTACCACCCTCCAGCTCTCCCTCTTTCAGGTGTTTCGCGCTTACCTAATTCTCAAGTGACGTTCTCTTAGCCTTCTCACAATCAGACCGATACTATAATTTATGTAGAAGTGAATTTTAAATATGGTAAAATAGTAGAAAATAGTAAAATTGCATGTCTTCCTTACAGAATTTCCGAGTACCACGGAAAGGGAAAATGTAGGGACACAAGGTTAGAATTCTCCGATCGGTAATGCACACTAATTGTGAATGTTCTGTGTGTTAATATCTCATGGTTCCACCCGGAGAGCAATGTTCTCGCTCTCTCCATATCACACTCTCTCTCGCCCACTCTGATCGACGAGAGAGCGTGTGGTTTGAAGAGAGTCAGACGATTCCTCCACCCGGAGTACTCTGGTCACTGGATTGCTCTCTACGCTTTCACGTCGAGAGACACTAATCAATGCCACCTCTTGATAAGAACGCGCATCGAACCAGCCAAATGAGTGTTATTCGGCGCGTAATGATCAACTGTCGCGCTCAGATCTCCTCGTTTTAATCTTTTATTTGCCACTCAACATATCCCTTTAGTATCCCATCCGACTATTAAGTTCACCTCAGTGCTTTGTAGAACACCAGAAGTAGAACATTAACATGTTTTCCCATATTTTCCTTGATCTTTATGAGAAAATCATTACTTTCCAGATGTCCGCAACCATTCCTTCGGGTCTTCTGACTGTCAATGACTACGAGAAGGCGGCCACTTCGCTCCTTCCCGTCCACCCGCGAGATTACTACAACGGAGGAGCCGAGGACGAAGTGACGTTGAGGGAAAACACGCGGGCGTTTGAGGAGTGAGTACACTAGTATTTCAGAAACTATTTCATCACTTCATTTTACCCCCTTTCTAGACCGTTCTAGTGGTTGTGATACCGTTGCTCTATCTCTTGTGCTTATCACGGAACAATATATTTTAGATATATTTTGTATCGACATATTCTCCAGATAAAAATGATCCGTTTTTCTCCTTAATCGGGCAGCAGTGTAAAAAATTTCAGCTACACGATTCGTCCGTTCTGCCTGCGTGATGCCTCGTCCTGCTCCCTCTCAGCCTCCTTCCTCTCCCATTCTCTCGCCCATCCCATCGCCATCGCGCCAACAGCCTTCCATCGCATGGCCCATCCTGAGGGAGAGCTGGCCACAGTCAGAGGTGATCTTTGATATCTCACGCAGTTCACTCATCATTGTAGATTAAAATGTTGCCCGGTTGAGTTGCGAGAAATTATGTAGAAGAGATCGCGGTATCGTTTATCCAACGACAATGATCATTAATTAATTAAATAGGAAAAATAACGAAAAATGAATTTTGCAAAACTTAGGAGCAAAGGCGTCCAAGTCGCTGATGATCGCATCTTCTTGGTCCACGACTCCTCTGGAGGATATGAAGAAAGAGGCTGGCAGCCATTCCATGTGGTTTCAGGTTGGTGTAATACATGTACTACAAAATAGGAGTAACAATTTGAAAAATAAACTTACGAATTGGTATAAGGCAGGGATATTTCAGTTATACGTCTACAAGGATCGCGAGCTAACCAAATCCATCGTTCGAAGGGCCGAGGCTGCAGGTTCAGCCTTTTCCTATCACACCCTATCTTATTTACAATCAAAACGCAAATTTGACCAAAGGAATTGCACTTCCAGTGGTCAAATATTGACAATGTGTTCATTTCCCGGAAAATTCCCATCTCTTCAATACACTAAATATTACCACTCCCTCCAGGATTCTCCGCCATCGTGCTCACAGTGGACACTCCGATGCTGGGCAGAAGACTAGCGGACAGGAGGAACCGCTTCCAACTCCCTGCCCATCTCAAGTTCGAAATTCGAGAAATTCTTTCTTTTGTACAGAAAATTGACAATGTGTCACTGCGGCTCACTGTAAGATTTTGGTCTCTCTCAAATACAAAAATTCTAAACCGTTTGACGTGTCAGGAAATATAGATACATCGTTTCTAATATCTTTGATGTCTAACTTCCAATTATATTCGAAAATCCCGTTTCAGGTTCGCCAATTTCGCTTCGGTCGCTCAGGAGAAGATGCCGTCTGCATCTAACGAAGCATCTGCATTCATGAACTACGTCTCCGGCCAGATCGACCCCACGCTAACATGGAGAGATGTCAGAGAACTGACGAAGTGAGTGGAAGTTAGTAGTGTTAGTTCGGTATCGGGCCACTCTCCCTCTCATTCCTCATTCACGGGGCCCCATGGTGTTGGGCCGTCTCGTTTATCGAACTCTGCTAGTTAGGCTGCGCAAGAAATCGCGGCACTGTCTGAATAAGCGGGGCCGATGAAAATTTCATCGGCCCCGCGGGGCCGTATTTTTGGTGGCGGGGCCGTAAAAATAGTCGCGGGGCCAAAAAATTGGCTAACGGGGCCGTGAAATGGGGTAACGGGGCCGTAAATTTTTTAAGCAAAAATGAGTTATATTGTATAGAAATGATGTAATTTCATAGTTATGATGCAATAACGTGTCTGGTCAGCATAGTACACATACAAATGGTCAGGAAAGTTCAGGCTATGGCCAACACCCGCATCGGCTACCGTTCCCACAAAGCGTTACTATAAAATAACCCCGGTCATGAATGCTCCTGTTATCCCTTTAACGCCTATTGACAAGCCACCGAGAGCGCCATCTATGTTCAGAGGAGGGAGTAAGCACACACATCCAGAGGATAGGGAGCACAGGGGTTGCTGTCACGCTATTCGTACGCTTTTGTATATACACAATAGTCATTGTATTCCATTTTGATATATATTTTCGAGTAGGCATTTGTCACAGTAATATATCTTACTCATATCTTGGTCACTTCAAAGAAAAACATGTTTTAAGCGTAAAAAACAGCGACAAAACAAGTATTGCATATGAATTACGAACTATTACGTAAGACGACGACATATTACGTCATAATGGCGAAGTGTTTATGTTGGTGTAATGTCCCATGTGGAATCCTTCCCTGAACATTCCTGACTATTTTCATGCGAACTATGCGAAATAGACGCGTGATTGCATCATAACTATGAAATTACATAATCTATCCACTAAAACTCATTTTAGAATGAAAAAAATTACGGCCCGTTAGCCCAGTTTTAAGGCCCCGCGGGGCCGAATTACGGCCCCGCCACTAAAATTTACGGCCCCGTTTATTCAGACAGATTTTTTTACGGCCCCGTCTATTCAGACAGATTTTTTCAACGGCCCCGTTTATTCAGACAGAGCCGAAATCGCCTATGCTTGCTCTCTTCGGCGAGGCATAACGCTGAATCAAGAGATTAGTTTCTCGCCATGCCATCCTTAGTCCCCTGGTTATAACAATTATGTCAGCACATTGCGCAGTATTTGGCCCTTAATTATTTACCACACCTACAGTTTGACGCTAACTGCGAGTAGAGAAAGGCTTGCCCGGGTCATGTCTTCTCGCATCTAAGCCATTCTTGTGATTCAATTTTAATTGTGTGCGACAACACCCTACTCTATCCCTCACCATGCGCAGGTCCACCTCGCTGCCCGTCATCGTTAAGGGGGTCATGCGTGCAGAGGACGCCGTAGAAGCTGTGAGCAGCGGAGTGAAGGGAATCATTGTGAGGAATCCATTATTGATTTTATTCACTTGTCCACTTCCAGTTTCAAATTACTTTGAGTTGCATTTTCAGTTATTGTACTTGAAGATATAATCATTGAGTGTGAGAGACTGGATGAATTATCGATTGCATCTAGCCTACCGTATGCAGGTATCGAATCACGGAGGGCGGCAAATCGACTCGGGACCCGCCACGATTCACATCCTCAGGGAGATTGTTGAAGCCGTGCAGGGAAAAGTGAGGCAAACAATTTGCATTATGCACAGTTCTATTGCTTTTACGTTCACTGTGAACATGTTTAATGTAATTTTCCTATGCCTATTGCACCCTTTTCTATTTCAGGTGCCAGTATGGATGGATGGAGGAGTGAGGAACGGGCGGGATATCTTCAAGGCGCTGGCTCTGGGCGCTACTGGAGTCTTCGTCGGGCGACCCGTTCTCTGGGGTCTAACTGTAGCTGTAAGTATTCACGAATTTACTCATTCCTTTTGGGATGGAAATAGCACACCTGAGGTCGGGATTGTACTGTTTCGAAACTTGGAACGGAGAATAAATCGCAATTTGGCGATAATAAATAGGGATAAATAGATCCTTGATCTTTCTTTGCTAATCTCCATTCTTGTCAGGGTGAGGCTGGCGTCGCCCATGTCATGGAGATTCTGAAGCTCGAGCTGGAGCACACGATGAGACTTGCCGGTGAGGAGAGTTCATGAAACATACATCTCTGCAAACCTCTATAAAGAGTGAGCATAAAGAGAGGAATACTCGAATTTCGCTTTCTAGTGTGGAAGATGTTACCTTCCCTGATACTTTCTAATTCAGGTTGCCCTACCATCGAATCTATTCGTGCAGCCAAGGACATTGTTGTGCACAAGTCTTTCTTTGCGAGACTTTGAGATGGTATTCAATCTATTGTTTGATAGATCAAATATTGACAATGCGCGCCAAACTATACTGAACCATTCGTTTCAAAGTGTATGTTTAAATCTATACCTATATATAAAGCGCTGTGTGTGTCTGTCCGTCTGTCCGGATTGCGAAACTATTGCGAAACAATTGCGAAACATGGAGGGGGGAAGTCAACAAGTTGCGAAACGAGTGATTGCGAAACCTACTCCGCTAGGACGGGACCCCCGCCGAAGGCGGGGGGCAGCCGGACTAGTTAACAATAATTTATGAATAGGATAGAGAATGATAAATCATCGTTGCTATATTCGAAATGCTTAGTATTTAGAAGCGAGGGTCTGCGTCGAAATCACTTCAACACGAGTAAGATAGAGCCTTCGAATCCTAGAAATTAAACGTATTGCCATATCCGGTGTATCTTCCCCGTTTACCTCATCCCTATACTTCTTCGTAGTTTCGAGCTGAAGCAACGCAGTGAATATGGAGGAGCCGCAACGATGAATGTGTTGAGAAGCACAAAGACGCAAGTGATTGTATCGAGCTGAATAATTTTGCTGGCACGAGAGTGTTTTGCAAAAGATTCTCAAGATAAATTAAAGATTCTAAATTAAATTTAAAAATAAATTAAAGATTCTAAGATTAAATAAAAGAAAAAAAGAGAAAAAATTAAATTAAAGATTCTAAGATTCTAAAGATACTAAAGATTCATGCTAAAGATTCATGAATTCTCTGATCCATGTAATTCTATGAAGAGATGATAGGTGAGGGAACAGGAATTTTTAACTCTTTAGGCTACTTGAAGCTTACTGGAATCAGTGCGGTGAGCGCAACGATGATTAAATATGCGAGGAAGATAATCTGAGACCAACTTTAGTGTTTATTTCAAATATGCAAAAACAAACCTCTAGAGAGCAAACACTTATAGCTACTGTAGTTAAAACCATCCGTGTTTGATTCTTCTCCTTTGTTTTGCATGAAGACCATGCATGCTGCAAATAGAATTAAAGTAACAATTTAGAAAAATAAATCAAACTTTAAACTTCTCCACTTCTGTGCGATATGTCGCAATCAAGATTACATAATTGACTAGAATTGCGGATGATACGATGAATTGAACGGCTACTGAATGCACATGATGCTTGAAAAAGTGGTGATGCTGAACAGATTCATGATTTCAACAGGTTGTGTTTTGAAATAACAGGTTGTGTTTTGGTGCGATGCTTACTTGGATGTTACTACCCGCTGATTCCTCTCCCATCCAATGATGCTCGAACAAAAACCCAGCAATGAAAGCAATCAGCGTCAAGGCGATGAGAAGGACCAAAATAGTCCGTAGACAGCCGTTTGTAAACAGCTGAAATATGATAATGTTTGGGCGCAAATCACATTTTTGAAACACAACGAATTTATGCGTTAGCGGGAGCATCATTGCGGACACTCTGTGAAACGAGATGAGAAAGTCGGTTAGGTTAGTCGATGCCCGCGAACTCCACTTGATACCATTCAAAACCTGAACAAGTGTTTGGAATCGTGAAAAATATTTCGACACTTTTCAACCTGCGAGCATATTCCGGTATATGGAAGATGAATAAAATTCAGCAAAGACAGAATATATATCAAATTTCCAAAGAGCGATATAATGTCCGATATGCCACCAACCTCACATCGGAATCCCTGATAGGTCTATGAATAAAAATAACTCACCTTTACAATGGCATAGAATGTCCGTTCAAAACGACACTGATATTGTTCGCCGATGATGAATATTACGACTAACGCATACATCGGAATTGTGGTTATTGTAATAAACACTGAAATCATTAACAGACAGCTTCGTACTACACCCGGAGAAGGGTGCATTACGCATCGAGTTGAATGTACATGTGAAAATGTATTTAAAATGAATGGATGTTTGCGCAAAAACATCGTCACTCCTTCACACGATAACAATAGAGATCAAGAAACGAAAGCAAGGTCTCTTCATTCTATGTAGTTTCCCGCCTCATGGCAGACTTTTGTAGAACGAAGAGTTACTCGAATTACATACGCTAGATAATGGTCAATTGAGCGGTTTTCTCTGAATTCGAATCTTTGCGTGTCAATAGGAATTTTTATGGTGCAAATACTCGGAATTTGTATCTGGATATTTTCAGTCTCCAATAGTCGTGTAATCGAAGGATCAGAGCGGTGAGACTCACCACTATTCAGAGTATGACATTGGTGCATACAAAAAGCCAATTTTTGGGAACCATTTCAGACCTTCACAGCAGTCCTCGCGGGTGAATGCATTGCACAAAATTATAAAAAAACATATTAATTTGCTACCCTCGCGTAGTGTTTCCCTGTATGGTTTGTTTGAAAGCGCCTTATTGTGGACGCTAATCTCTAAAATGGTATGGACGTGAGCTCTACTCGAAAATCGGAACACTCAAAAAGGGGAAACCATAGTCCTGTGTCTCGGGTAGTACTTCTGTTTATCTAAATAACGATGAAGTATGAAAAATACGTTTTTTCAGGAGATATTCTAAACTTTCAACTACCGCTGTGAATTTGAATTACGTGTTGGCCTTCATTTGGCGGAGTCAGATTACGTGTGCCTATCTCATCGATTTGGGAGATCTTGAGAAACCGGCGATATCACTCATCTGTTCATTCGATGATACGTTTATTCAAGTTGTGTTATAACTGAACATGGCATAACGATATTCTAATTGGCAGGGAAAGGGAGGGGATTCATCGATATGATTTGTGGGGGGCTACGAAGATCGTTCCTGGGTGGTGCTGGTACCTCAACACATTTCACCTCGTTCATGGGATCATGAGAGAGTAGGTTGATCTCTTGGCTCATACTTAGCGATGTCAGGGGAAATGTATGTGCAGATGTTACGAAGATGTTCGTGGCGTCGATGAGATTCGATAGATCTTTTTAGAGAAACGGGCGACATCGTTCCTGGGTGGTTGCATCAACGATCGCCAAACAACGTTCGTATGCTCGTTTGAGCGGCGGAGACACAACCACCTGCGTCACGAATGGCTCGAAAAACAAGGGGAGTTACAGTCATGTCAAGAGAATCTACAGTTATGGGTTGTGCTGGTGAGACCGGGGGTGAGACCGGAGCAATGGTCTGACTCTCCCCATATCACACACTCTCTCGCCGGTTAGAGAAATCAAGAGAGTATGCGATTTGGAGAGTCAGACGATTACTCTGAGACCGACTGCTGGGGACTATGCATCCCTTCAGTCGGCAGTATTTACAGAGAACGTTACCATTTGTTATTCACAGTTTGGTTCGGAATGTAAGCAATTCATTAGGTGGTAGATGCTCGTAAGACGATTAAGGTGATTGAAGATGAAGATACCTATCTGAGAATCGACTAGAGCAATCGTACTAGTTCGTCGCCTTGCACTCGCTGTGGCGTGAGATAGGGACTACAAACGAACCAGAGGGGGAAATGTTGGGGCTATACTACTCCAGCTAGTCCACGTCGACTCTACCCGCGCTGTTGTCATGGCGAGCGTAATCTAAGTTAGGCGCGTATCAGCCGCGCTCGAAAAAAAGAATGCCAAAGTAGGCTTACTGGGAATTCTCACTCGTGAGCATCAAGACAACACAGTGGATAGATAAAATGGTAACAATAAAGGCAAAAGTGCATCATGTCTTTGAGAATGGAACACGGGAGAATACCGCATGTTTGTAAGTAGATATTCCCATAACAAACGGGAAAAAAACTCATCTTTTCGCTGGACAGAAGACGGAGGCCGATTGGAGTCATAAAGCTGATTCTCAACCAATTGAGATCGAAGATCCCAACTATTTTGCAAAAAGTCTCTCTCCGTGCGCTCGCCGTGTGCTGACGTGTCTGAATTTCCTCTGTATTTTCGCCTATTTTCCGCGGTTGTCCTCTCCCTCCCTCTCTCTCTCACTACGACCACCCATCACCGCGATGACGTCATCCGACTCGTGAGACAGTCGGATGACATCATCGATGATTTCGTCATCTGAATCCAGATGACGTCATCTTCGTTGATCGACGATGACGTCATCTGATATTTCGCAATCCTAATCCCGGTGATGACGTCATCTGAATCCTGAGGGGACAACCGCGCGCTGAAAAATCGATAATCGTGCGCGGCGTGACCTACCGGAGAGAGAAAAAATCGATAATCTGGAGGAAAGACCAAAGATCAAAGATCAAAGGCCATCGAGGGAAATGACATGGGAAAAGGGGCGGGGCGAAAAGGGGCGGGGCTTAAAGATCAAAGGAAGCCGACCTGTCAATCAAAACCTGTTCTCACATCTGCTATATCTACTTACAGCCCACACTTGCACTTCCCCCCACCTCCTGACTCGCCTCCTGAACTCGAGGAGGCGATCAAAAAAGATTCTGACAAATTGGCCTCCCTGCTTATCTCTCTCTTTTCCAGTCTCTTTCTCCGCGTTCTAACCAGCGCCTGAACAGGCGTCTAGATCAAGAGGTGACTGATTGTTCTGCGCCATTGTAACAGCCTGATCTCCTGGCCGTTTTTCATCATTTTTCTCTAGTCAGTCCGCCCACCGGCCACCAACCCCTGTCAATTTGTCAATCATTGTTCTTCCCCGATGCATTTGGTGGGCACTTGCTGTTCAATTTTGAATCGCACTGTCGTTAACGATTTTGGTTCGTCTGAAATTTTACTGTGAATATTGTGAGGGCAATGCGATCCTGTCTTCATGCGCTTCTAATCGGTGCAGCTGTCATCTTAATAATTGGCGGTCATTTCGGAAATCTGTCTTTTCACTCCGACGCAGGTGCGCTTCCATTTGGGTTCCATTCGAGAACTTGCATATGATACATGAATTTCGAATTTCAGCCCCTCTCGATGACTGTCAAGACCCCAACACCCCAACGGACTTCCAGGAACCCGTCGTCTCCTCTCCGTCACCTGATGACAATACTCTCGTCGAGATTGCGGAAACAGACACGTCATCCACCGAGCCTCCCCAGAAGAAACCCTTCGACGCATGTCAGGTTTCCCTCGCGATTTGCTGATTTTTTTAGTTGTTTTCTCCATCTAGATTGCAATCCATTAGTGTTGCTTTCGCAGAAAGACACGTAATCTACTCGGAAACCCGAACTGTTTTCGTGCGAATCGGAACGGATTTAGAATGGGAAACGGATTCAGGGGCCGCCATCGAGCATGCGCATGCGTTTCTCGAAAACAAGGACAAGGCGATACCCGCGACTGATCCGCCGACTCCCCGCCCTGTCGACAGCCACGACAACTTCTTCGAATGGAGAAGTAAATGGATTGTATACAAATAACCTCGTTTTGTCGATGTTTTCTGAGTGGTAGACAGCAGGCTGCTTCCTTTTCCCTGATCTATACCAAAAAGTGCTTGTCAAACGATTAAATAATATTTTTTACTCATTTCAGAGCGCCAGGAGCAGCGAATGCGAGATCTCTTCAGAGGCAATCCCCACTTTGATAATCGACTGGAGTTGGTGAGTGAATTCTTCGGTATTTCCAACAATGCATAACTTATAGACTCATCAAACTTTCCTTGACCAACTTTACTTTTCTGTCGTTCTCAGTGAAAAGAATATCAGAACAACAGCTGAAAACTCGACTAAACTTGATTGAATTGCACAAAAATCATGCAAATTGTAGGTGAAGGCTCGGCGTCGTGCTCGCGAGGAGTCGGGCGTGCTCTCTCCGCGGTACCTCGACGAGACATCCGCGAAGGAGTTCATGCTCAGCGATCTGCCCCTCACTCCCTCACTCGGCTTCCACCCGGACATCTCGTGGCAGGTTGAGAAGTCGAGGAGGATCGGTGAGACTCGGATTCTTGAGGTTGAGCAGTTTTTAAGGTTTTGACAAGTAGAACTTCCTGGCGAGTAAGAGCTTTTAAAGTATCACATCTCATGTTGTGTATTCAAGCATATTCTGCTCTTGATGATGTACCTAGTATGATGAAAAAAGTAACACAAATAAAAATGCCATGCAGCCGAGGTGCAGAATGTGCTCGCCGAGATTGCGGAAGAGACCGAAATCGAGGAAGAATTCGAGCTGTGGGAACGTCAGTAGGAGGGTTAGAAAAGTTAACTGTCTTGCCGGTTCTTTGTTGTCTAAAATTCCATAAAGATTTAATAAATGCATCATTTACGAGCTTCACTCGCGAATGCTAGAACATCAAAAGCTCGTCATCTTCGAGAGCGCGGAAGTGGACGCTGAGGACGAGGAGAACGAATATGGTCAGCAGTACCCATAAGCTAGGCTTTATTTGGCAAGCAATTAATGGGATGTTAACTACTTCTCCAGTGAAATTTCCGATATTTGCTGTTGATTTTTAACGCCATATCATTAGCCGACCTCTTGGAGATAAAACAATGAAAATCTTAACATTCAGATGGTTACCACGAGCAGATGCAGCTGCCACCCAAACCCATCGAGATTCTCTACTACAAGACCATGAAAATGCCTGCCCAGAGAAAGAGACGATCCTAAGATTGACACCAGCATCTCATGAAATTAATCAAATATGCTTTTTCAATGTACACAAACAATGGCTTCTGATAAATACTCTTTCATCTCAACGGAATAATAAATTATGCATATATAATACACAGCGAACAATCATGATTATTGTAAGTCTATGAAAGATCGGGAAGAATCGGGAGAGGAGCCAACGTATGCCACATTGCATGATTGTCAGTGGAGAGTGAGATAGGTGCAAGGTGAGAAACTGGGAGATTAAAGTTCGAGCAACAACACGCTCTCTTCATGCTACACACTCTCAAGACCGATGGAGTGGCGACAGGGCATAGAATGAAGAGGGTCATATCGTATGCCAAACTATGAGAAAAACACCAGATACGGGGAAATATTGATGAACTAGAGCACGGGGCTGGCGAAAGATTTGATTCTGATAGGTAACTACATCTGAAATGGGTTAGATCACGGTAGGGCAACGCTGAGCGCCGAGAAAATACGCGAGTTCTCTGGGACGGCGCTAGGTCGGGTGAGAACGGTGACGTCATGCCGGCATTGATATACCGGAATGACGTCATAGTTCTCATCCGACCGAGTGCCTCTGGGACGAATAAATATTAAAAATACGAAAACAGTGGAATCATCGACGGGGGCAAGGGAATGGTCTCGCATTCGGGGGCAGAATCGGTTCAACACAACAACAAGGGAAAAATCGGGGATCAGGGAAAACTCGAATAGTGTGGTGAATATGACGGGATATCTGATAGAGGGAGATTGACTAGAAGAGTTCGATAAACGATACCACGCTCTCTTCATTCTACACGCTCTATCGACCGGTCGATCGGCGAGAGAGTGTGTAGAATGAAGAGAGCCTGGTGTCGTTTATCGAACTCTATTGACTAGGAAGGCCACCTAGCGAGAGCTAGCGAGTAGCGAGAGACTAGAACTGATCGGGAGAAGTGGTCGATATAATGGGAATAGAGATTTGCTGTGGTGGAATGACACGAATAGGGGTGAGAGAGAATGGAATCATCTTTAGTTCGCAGGAAATAACGCTTGGAAATCAGGAAATAGTGCAAGTTATGAGCGGATCAAATTACCCGATCAGCACTTACACTATTCCCCTTTTCCAGGCTGTATTTCCAGAGAACTAACGCTGTATAAGGGGAATGGTGGGCGGAATCGGATCAAGGAAAACGCGACAGACGTCAGTATCTGTCGATGAAGAGTTCGCTGGCGAGTCCCGAGTCGTAGTAGGATGAGCCGTAGGAACCGTTCGAGAAGGAGGAGAAGGCAGAGTTGAACGAGGTCAGCCCGCTGTGGCCGTTGCTGAAATATTAACGTATTCACCTATGCTTACAAAGAAATCGGTACCCAATTGACGGTAGTGCTGCGTATGTATTTGCGTGTTTATAGTTGTCGTTTCTAGCACTAGTAATTGCCTCAACAAGTTCAAAAAATGGACCGTTACTGAAGAAAATTGTATTATTTTTCATATTTTTTCAGCCAAGACCAATATTTACAGTAATTAGATATCAGAGTGTTTCGCAATATCGCGATTAAGACTTATTGTTCATAACAGTCCCCGGGAGCAGCAAAGGAATAATAATATGTGTATCGCTCGAGGCAGGTTGGCGAATAGAGTTCTAGAAATGATACCACGCTCTTCATTTTACACACTCTCTAGACCGGTCGATCGGCGAGAGAGTGTGTAGAATGAAGAGAGCGTGGTATCATTTCTCGAACTCTATTGGCGAACAAGAAAGAGACAGGAGGAAACGATGCCATCACAATTCGATTCGCCTTTTTAATATATCTAATTCTGTACACTATCAACCGTTCGAGAACGGGGAAATAGAGATACTATTACCGGAAATTTCGAGCTCTACGATTACGATACTCGCCATAGTTGCCCAACACTGAAAAAAGTGGGGCGCACCGTGCAACGACGTATAGGGAGGGGGTCATGGGTGTCGTCGCCGGCGTGGGCAACTAAGATACTCACTTTCCCCTGTCCAATACGTCGCGTGTCTCTCCTCGGCGGCCGTAGTCGTAATACGCGTCATTAAGCAACGGGTCGTGCTTGTTGAGCAGACCGGGATGAGCGCGCTGAACAAAGTTAGGTTTGCTATTGAATGAACAGAGTTTTTGCTTTTGTATTTTTTTTATTTCACCGTTACTGATACATGACAATGCAAATACAGGCCGAAAGAGAATCGAAATGTTGTGTTAGTAACATGAAAAATCAAAATATGATCACCTCGTCATCTGAATCGGATCCCGAGTGGTTCGACTCGAAGCCGTAACGTTTCGCTCCTGTGACATCCTGCAAATTGACAAGTTGCAAGTCCCCGTGAACATCTGAGATCCGATTAACTGCAACTACCCTGTTCATTCTATTTCTTTGAATTTGTGCGCGAGTTCGTTAAAATCACTTATTTAGACAAAATGACACGACAGTAAACATAGAAAGTGTACCGTCGTCGTGTCTGCCTTAGCCTTCTGCACCGCCGAGCTTTGCGAGACTCGAATCCGTTCCGCCTCGATGACGTCACGGGCGACCTCCCGAACCTGGAAGATTCTGATGATGACGACGAATATGACGTCATCGACGATACGTTGCCATGTCAGAAATAATCAACACCTGCTGCTAAACCTAATTGGATTGTGGAGGTGTATCCAGAAATAGAAAACGAAATGGAAAACAATAGGAAAATCACCTTGTCTTCGACGTAGCGGTTCATGTCCATTGTTTCGAAGCCCTGGAAGTAAAAAGAGGATAGTAATAACTTAAAGATCGTCCTCTCAGTGCGGATATACAAATAAGTTTTGCAGTATCGAATATATTTCCCTGAATAATCTTCACGATTTTCAGGTGCGCTCATTAATTTCAGCGTACTTTTACTAATCGTAAATCCCGATTTCATGACTTATTCAGTACCTTCGTTTTAACCATGTTACCTCCCTGTCTCAGCTTATATACCTGTCACTCTCGAAGACCCTACGGTTAATAAATATTCCGTATGACTACTCCCACGCATCAAACACGGCTACCGGAACGGGGAAAATACACGATTCGCACGACACTCACGTCACGCAAAACCTCAATGGACAACTTCTAAAGGGGTGAAGTATCATTTTATTGGAGGAAAAAAGGTGGTGCTACGTGAAGCAATTTTACAGACGTTAATATACGTAACTGGAACTAATTCAAATAGGACATGACGCGAAACTGAACCGAATTCTGAGGCTAATATCTCCCATAAATATGCGTGGTACTAGGTCGACTGTTAACTTTTTCACAATATCGTCTCTAATAATCAGTTGCTACTTGCCACCTGGAGTTTTCATCGGACTTAGATCACCCCAACTTGGCGTACCAGTTCCTCCTTTGGAGAGGGGGTTGAATTCTTCTCCTTGGCTTCCTTTGGTACTTTGGCGGGTTTCTCAATACCAGTCTTCGCCATTGCGAACGCTTCCCTCCTTTTCTTGTTCACGTTCTTCCTCCATTCCTTGTATAGCACCTGAATGGAGTCAGTAGTAGAATTGGATAAACTATATCACTTTTATTCCACACTCTCTTGTTTCTTCACCTGTCGCAAGGAAGTATAAAATGAATAGACGTAGGCACACATTTCGACCTTCATTCAGCTGTGAAATGTATTTTTCTGAAGCCATGATTCAGAATCGTATTAGAGCCGACGTAGCGCGTCAACAAGATTTGGTCGAGAATTTGTAGTTCAAAATATTTTCAATGATAATTTGAGCGATGCTGATTCCTTTCGAATGCCCAGCACGCGCCTTTGACAGGGTACGATAATCCCACGATAAATAATCTTACAAGTTATTGGTTTCTGTGTCAAACTTCGTACTCAATTTTGCTAATTCGAATTCATTTGTTTTCTCGGCTAATTTACAAGAATTCTTTTAATTGGTCCCGAGAGGAACGTGTTTTGCGAGTGTGCATTGTGAATCTCTCTCATAAATGCTAATTATGAAATGCGGGGGAAAGCGAGAAAACTCTGTCATGCAGTACGCCGTAACAGCTAATTTCGAATTTTGGCGACTCCAATTTCGAAAAAAAAGAGAGGAGGGCAGCTAACCTCCTTCTCTCCAACTTGCGTTTTAAAGTAGTCATGGAACATCGTTCGAGAGTAGTTGCGCTGAAAACGAAATTGGATTAGATAGCTCCCGAACGCCACTCAAACTGATGTGAGGGCAGCGGGCAATTTTGGGAAGGTTTCATATATGAACTGCATGCGGATAAAGAGGGCACTAGGTCGGATGAGAACTATGACGTCATGCCGCCTTTCATAGATCAAAGGCGGCATGACGTCATAGTTCTCATCCGACGTATTGCCATACAGAGCTAATCAAAAAGAGTAAATGTGTGTGTTTATGTGTGTTTCGCTTTCGATGTTCACACAGCTGTTTTCGAATACATGTCAATACAAGAGTGCACTATGCAAGTATTCTATGCAAAATACTCTAAAAACTGACGCATTTCTTGATGTCTTTCCACTCGGTTTCTCCCGTGACGCAGTGTCTGAGCAGGACCTCCAGCGAATTTCCGCTCGGCGAAATTCGTGAGTCCATCACGGTATCGAATGCTTCTGCAATCGAGCCAATTTCATATTTTGAAAGTAGTATGTGCATTTTTTCATATTTTGAACGCAGTATTGACATTATTTTCATGTTTTGAACATAGCGTTTATAATATTTTTCATGTTTTTAACGTAGTGATAATCATATTTCCGCATTTTTACTGTAGTGCCCTAGTGAAATCACGTGAAGACTACAACTCGCACCCGATAACTCCGTAACATGATTATTTTTCGAATCAGAGCTAAAGCTGTTGTTGTCAGGGCGACACGTGCACTTTCAATAACAAATCTCGCCGCTCAGACTTTCGTTGACAGAAAAAATCTGCGAGATCCTAGTAGCAAACACGCGAGAAGTCGTAGTCTAAACAGCATTATGAGAGGAGCAGTTATTACAATTTCACAGTTTTGTATAGTCGAGTTCGACAATCGGTGCCATCATCGAAATATTCTAGCCACCTGTCATCCCACATACAGTTCGGAGAAAATTTGAAATGGGAAAATTGTTTGGACGATAACTAATTTCTTTGTGACATAGTGACAAACATTTGAGAGAAATCGCTGGTCAGTTTTACTGACAAGCTGGCTATCTACTGCTGAAATTTTTTTGAGTATACGTGCAAAATCTAACCGGAATCACATTGCTGGTGAAAATCGACAACCTATAGTACATTTGTGTGTCAATTACTAAACGTTCCGAGTGTCACTCACTCCTGGGTGGCAGTCCCTTCCCTCCGATGCTTGTCATCATCGACGGTGAGAGGGAGAGCTCGAGAGTGTCGCTCATCTGAAATTTCCCAAATTTGACTGGTCGCAGTCTATCATTAAATTACAAGGCGATATACACCGAGAGCAGCAATAGTACAAGTTAATTTAAGCGGATAATTTAAGTAATTGATGATGTCACACCGTTCTAGTACGGGCTTCGGCACACGCCCTCCACATTTCCTGTGCTCTCTCACCGGTCAGACAGAGCGAGAGAGCGTGTGAAACGAGGAGAGCACCCGCTGATATGCCAAGTGTTTACTGTAAGTGTTTACCGCACCACTTGGACAGTTTCACAGCAAATTCTCCGAGTATGCGTGAACAACAAGTTGGGAGGAAGTCGCGGGGGAAGCAATTGTAGGTGTGCTTCTGGGAGAATCGATGCGGTGCTTACGGGCGTTATCGACTCATTGCCGTCGCCGAGAGCATTACTAGCAGCGGGCGAGAATAGGGTTATCTTATTGGAAAATTTTTGTATCATTTTCAGATATGTTTCATTTGCACTATATAGACCATATGTATAGTGCGCGTGAAACATATCTGAAAATGATACACAAAAATTTTCCAATAAGAGAACCCTAGTCGAGAACCGACATCATGGCCTCTTCATTTCATGTATTCACTTAGATTAACCGTCGTGAAAAACAGTAAATCGGAGAGACGGCGAATAGCATATCGAACTAAAGGGAGTACTAGCAGCTTATAAGTCGCGTGAGTGCGAAACAAACGAGGCATGAGAAGTTTATATTCCTGCGTGGGGCTCGTTTCTAAACTATTCGTGTCGTAAAGCGTAAGAAGAGAGATGAACACGACACTCAAAATCGAAAAATGTAGAAATTTTCAGAGAATATCAATACTTGAAGTTCAACTGTTATGCACGAAGCGGGAAGGTCTGCTTCCGGTCAACAAGAGTGCCCCCTTCTAGGAAAAGAGGCTAATTAGCAATTCAAGTCATCACGATGTTCCTCTTTGCGTCTAATTCGAGCATCGTAGTGAAAATTGAGATGAGGCGATGAAAAGGAGAGCGGACGAAGTTGCTGATCGTTCATGCGTTACGCCATGCACAAGTGCTTCCCAAAAGACGCCGGGTAAGCGACGAGAAAATGGGTCGGGGTGGCAGCAGGCAAAAGCCCTCCCTCGCTCGCTAGCAGAAAGAGAGAAAGACAACAATCGTAGAAGTCATGGAAAGTCATGGAATTCTAGCGGAGCGAGAGAGAGAGAGAACGGGGGTGGGAACGGAACATATCCGTCTCTCTCTCTCTCTCTCTCTCTCATGCTCAGTCTGAACGAGGACGTTGGCAGTAAACAACGTCGGGCAGCCAAGAAGCGTTCTCATTTCCCCCCAGAAGAGTTCGAAAAAACGATAACACGATCTCTTCGCTCTATACACTCTCACGCATTCGAGAGCATGAAGAGGCAAGAATTTCGAATTATCTTCCCCGGCACTTCTTCGATATTATTAGGCGAATTGAAGGGTGCATTCCATCGGCAAAATGATTCACAGATTGACTCAACCCCCTTCCTGAAAAAGCGAAAACATCTGTCGAATTACAGTGCTCACGCTCGAAACTAATCTGAGATTTGCCGAGAAATCACACTTCTAGATATCGAACTGGCTTCTATAGCTCAAATTTCTGGCCACTTTCTCCTCATTCTATACACTCTTTCACCACTCTACCGGTCAAGAGATTGTATAGGATGAAGAGACCATAGTATCGGTTCTCGAATACTACTGGGCTTCTGCTTCAAATCACGCTAAGTGCGTGCGGTTGCCAAAGTGGGGGCTGAAGCCTGCCGGGCAATTGCCGCGTATTTGCGTATGCGCGCGTGTGTGAGTGTGCGTTAAACGGGGGAAAGCGGCGGCGCAGAGAGTCGATGTATGCGGGTGTGAAAGGGGGAAAAGCGCGTGCTAATAAGCATATGCATAGCTGTTTACGGGACGGTCTTGACAAAGTCTCAACGTCGACGGCGAACTTCGTTAGCCGGGGGGTTAACGACGACGACGGGCGTCCGGACCATAACGCAATCTCCAGCTTCAGAATCCGACGACGGATGACGAAAACCGCATATGTGTGCGCCGGAATTGGCAATCTTCTCGATTCGAGCAACGGGGGCCGGTTGAAAACAGAAGGAGCCGCAGGGCAGAGACCAGTTTCGGTGGGGCGAAAATAGCGTCGGCGAAAGCAAAGAGAAGCGGAAAAAGTGTGAGAAGATGAGAAGGAAATTAAGATGTGAAATGCGTGTGGAGAGGAAGAGGACAGGAAATCGGGGTCGACGACGACGCCGCAAGCAGCTCATTGGGCTAATCGTATCGTGACAAGCAGAAGGGGGAGGGAGGGGATCGAGAGATATATGCTCCTCTCTCTCTCTCTCTCTCTCTCTCCCTTTTGCTTGGCTGCTGCATTTATTCCCTCGGCCGGCCGCTGTCTGGCAGCACACACTCACATCAACAACAACAGTCGGAATGGAGGGGAATTTGACGAAGACGACGGGGGTCTGAAGGAGGGAGAAATGTCAACGGCAACGACGACATAAGAAGTAGAATTCTGGTAACCGTTCCAAGTTTCTCGCCCGATCAAGTTCGCACAATGTCGTACAGGATAGTGATTCGAATCGTTTCACGAGAACTATTAAGAAGATGACGAAGACGACGGGGGTCTGAACGAGGGAGAAATAACGACGACAACGACGACGTCGGCTTACGAAGACGTCGACTGCTGTCTCGAACTGCCCCCCCCCCCCGAAAGCGAAGACGTGACACACACGCGGCGTAATTGAGCGGGGCCGAGTGAATGATGGCGGGAACGCACGACTAGGGAAAGAGGGGAGTCCGCTAACCGCGCTCACTTAACCCTCCCCCTCCGCTACAACGACTATTCCTTCCAGAAAAATTGAAAACTATTATATGGGGAAATAAAAAAAAACGAATCCGTAGAAAATGTGAGATAGAAAAGCTATGCCAAATATGCTAACAATAATAATTTATTGTGGCCAGAGACGCGACAGGATCATTCAGTTCCCTGTTGGTCATGAATTGAGTGCGGAGAACCTGGCCTAATATTAAGTGGCCTCAGGGGCATGTAGGAAAGGCGATCGAGCTTGGCGGTCTATGACGAGGGGGAAACGAGCAACTAGCGACAGTCGGCATCAGGGGTGTGCAAAAAGTTTCCCGCACTCCTCATTTCACATGCTCTCTCGCCGCTCTGCCTGGCGAGAGAGCACGGGAAATGAGGAGTGCGGGAAACTTTTTGCACACCCCTGGTCGGCATGTCTATTGTACGTCGTCGTTTCTGCGTATGATGTTATGAGTGGTGGAGAAAACGAGCGAGGAAGGGAGAGAGAGAGGGATTCAGAGCTGGAGAGGCGAAAGAGGGCCAGAGACTCGTGAAGAAAGCGTGGTGGGGCGAGAGAATTTCGAAACCCGATAGAGAAAACATGTGGAGGGGCTGCTGCGGGCAAGCAAAAAAATGCGCCCAACCAACTCGCGAAATCGTCGAGAGTGCCTCGCTTTTTCCTGCTGCTCTACAATCATGAGCGCAATTTGGACAGCTGATGGAGTGTATGATTGGGCTAGTAGCAAGAGCTCGGGAAAACGATATCTCTCAATGCCACACACTCACTAGCATCACAATAGGCCGAGAGCATACGTGCAGAATTGAAGAAACTATTAGCTGAACTTCTAACTCTAACTAGTAAAAAAATTAGCCAAACAGGAGCTCGTAGGCAATCGCGAAAATCACGGCATTTTCGTTAAACATCAAAGATGATTTCTCCACTTTTTCGAATACACATTTGCAAACGGACGAGAAGGAAACGCGCGAGCAGCTGAAATGGGCTGTTCGACTCCCCCTTCTCTCTCTCTCTCTCTCTCTCTCTCTCTCTCTCTCTCTCTCTCTCTCTCTCTCTCTCTCTCTCTCTCTCTCTCTCTCTCTCTCTCTCTCTCTCCCTCTCTCTCTCTCCCTCTCTCTCTCTCTCCCTCTCTCTCTCCCTCTCTCTCTCCCTCCCTCTCTCTCTCTCCCCCCTCTCTCTCTCTCTCTCGCTCTATGTCAAATGACGTCCGTTTCCTCTCGTCCCTAGCAGCATTAGCCTGCCCCCACAGCGCCGGAAACGCGGGCAGCATCGCGCGCATACAAAAGCAGATACACATTGTGAATAAGTTCTAGTTCATCTAAGCACCCAAGTAAAGCAAATATCGAATACACCGGTCATACTAATTGGTTCTCAGTAAAATGAGAAAGTGCGGAAATGACTCGCCCCACCCGCCACGCTCTCTGATTTTCGAACTTCATTTAGTACAACGGTGGAAGGCTCCAGAAGCATCGAGTTACGAACATTAAACGAATTGGTGAAATGGCCGGTATTTCAGCCTCCCACTCATATATGTAATAACCGGCAATAATAACGAGCCTGGAGCGGCACTAACGCGGCTCGAATCAGGCAACCTGCTCCCGTTCCATGGGAAGCCTTGCCACTAGAGTTCGAGAAACGACACCACGCTCTCTTTATTCTACACACTCTCTCTAGACCGGTCGATCGGCGAGAGAGTGTTTAGAATGAAGAGAGCGTGGTATCGTTTCTCGAACTCTACTTGTCACATTCACAGGCAATTCCTGGGCCGCAAGAGGTAAATCACCCACATGCTCACGCGCGCGAGCACAGCTCTTGAAATTGGATTTGTGCCAACGACTGCTAGAAGCCGCGAGAGAGAGAGAGCCTGGACAGCATAGATTATGCAGAGAGTGCGCGGAATCGAGAGGCGACGAGAGAGCGTTGCGGATGGAGAGAGTGGAAGAGAGACAGAGAAGCAGAGAATTGTCGAGAGAGTGTGCAGTTTCGAGAGACGACGATCAGATGTGGCTTCTCTGGTTTCAGTGCAGTCACGCTGCGAGCGCAATAACAGGAATGAAGAAGCCAAATTAGAAGACGAGCGAGGGAAGCACTGCATCGTGCCGTGAAGTTTGTGACGAGGTCTCCCTTGCTTCTCCTCCTCCTGAGGATTCGCCTGACTCTCTCCAAACCACACACTCTCTCACCCTCTCTGGCCGACGAGAGAGTGTGTGAAATGGAGAGAGTCAGACGATTGCTCCTCCTATTTCTCGGTCTCTCAACGCGCGCCTGAATTATGCACCCGCAGCTTCATTTCATATTCGCTCTTTACACTCGGGGCCAGGCCTACTGCGGGACGGGCGCTCTACGCAACAGGATATATCGAAGGAGAGATTCGTCAGGGAGGGTGCGAAAATATGAGAGCGTAACACATATCGAAAATAAAAATTGCCACTCTACTCACTCTTGAACGGTCGAGTGGTGAAAAAGTTTTAGAATGAAAAGGAATCATTTGAACACTATAGGACCATAAAATTTCTAGTAAAGCTGCGGATCAGGCGTGCTCAATTTCGCGGGTATTCAGTGTCGAGAGGCTGAGTGGTGATTACTGCCTCCATCTCTCACTTTCAAGCGACGCCCCGCCCACGATATCTCTCCCTTCTCGAGAAGTACAACTTGCCCGCTACTTCACGTGAGAGAGATAGCTATACTAGCTCATCGCACATCTCCCTGAGGGGGGGGGAGTCATAATAGAAGATAGACCGCACGCAATTAAAATGCCCTGACAACCCACACTTGATAGTACGACAGAATCAACACAAAGTTGCGACACTTTGCCACAAAAAAACCGTATATATATGTATGCATATATGGTCACTGAATTTCTCGTGCAGAAGACTTAAGAATTTGTAGTCAACGAGACACCGTGCCGTTGAATCTTCTAAGTATCTGAGCATCTTAGGAACGCGTCAATAGTAATAATTGTGATTCGCACGCTCCTCAGGGGGCTTCATAATCTCCCATTTCACTACGAGACGAGGCTGCGGCCCCGAAATGAAGCTGAGCGCCCCCCGAGAGAAATTGGAGACAGACCAGGGCGAATCGAGAGAAAGCAAGCAACACGAATTATGAGTGAGAGGGAAGGAGGAATCGTCTGATTCTCTCCAAATCACACACTCTCTCGTCGATAAGAGTGAGCGAGAGAGTGTATGATATGGAGACAGTGAGACCATTGCTCGAGGGAAGCATTGGACAAAGAGAGAAAGGACCAAAAAGTAGCCAAGCATCAAGATTCCACCCCCATGAAAGGCGGTTAGGTGCTACGCGAGATTTGTTTTCGCTGAGAGCGAGCTGAGTATATCTGAAATTTGTACTCTCGTGAGCCTGTCAAAATACGAAGAAGTTGTACAGCGAGTGGGAGACTGATATCAATTCTGAGATATCTCACGTCAGCGATGGAATGTGTTTGCGCAAAGGCCGGTGACGGACTTTCAAATAGGGGAAACGCGATCAGGAAATGAAGCGAGAGCTCGTGATTCAGTCTCGGAGGCATTTGCGTCTCGAAAGTGTCGCAAAAGTGCGTCTGATTTAGACAAGGACTTGTGCTTGTGAGTACCTGAACAAAATCGAGCAACACGCAATTTTTGTGATAACAATGAAATATACTATTTTGCAACTTGAATTGAGTTCTACAATCGCCAATTCTAAAAATATACACGCCCGGAAATAGCTTATTTTCGATGCGGGGGAGCAGATCTTTCATGCTTCTCTAATAGTCATGCATTGTGTACACTGAGGGTGGCAGGGGCAGATGGAGTCATTACTCGTTCGGGGAAGGAAACGACGGTCTCTTCGTTTCAAGCACTCTCTCGTATATCCACCGGGAGTGAGAGTAAGTGTGGTGGGAGAGGCAGTGGCTCGAATGTCGAACGCCATTACTCAGTCGCGGACCCGTGCGAACCCAAGCGGGACAGGGGGGAGATAATGAGTCAATGGGTCAATGTTTGCACATTTATTGAATCAGTTGGATGTTCTCTTGCGGACTCTGGAAATCATGTATGCAAAAAAATGCGATGGGGAATATTGGAAGCGTGATAATGAGGTAATGAACCAATGTTTGATTTAGTATGCAGGTCAGGTGGATAGGATCTGCAGAATTCTGGGTAACTTCAGACAGGTGCAAGGGTTCTCGGAATGGGCGCCTGCAACTTTACGAGGGTGATATGTTTCTGACTTGTATTTCTACCCATGATACCCCTATTCTTAGCATTGATTTCCCCATCGAGCATGGCAATTATGCCATTGAGAGCTGTGGAAACGCTATTGTCTCTCGATCTAATTGCAGGTTGGTGACAGATGTTGCACGAGCCGTGTGCATGCACGGGCGATTGCGTGGTAAAATGGCTACCCGCCCCCACAACGATTATGCGACGAGGCAAATACAAAAAATAGCGATAATCATGGTAATGCAATTGAGGTTAAGTGTACACCTGCTCGTATAATTGCGAGGCTTTGATAAGAATTTCACAAGCATATTAATTAACTTAGTACAGAGAGGAGCAATTTATGTGCACGCCATTATACATTATTAGTGGAAAGGGTACTTTCGCGCATGACACATTTCTAAGAAGCATGATAATGATTCGAAAATTCTGCGCACGAACCAACACAATATCGGATATTTCCGGAAAAGTCCTGAGAGCCTTGAGGAGTCGTATTGCTACTATATCACGTGCATCACGTGCATTCCCCGAACGAGTAGTCAGTGGATGAAAAATAACCTCCTCTGGAACATTTTTTGCCAGATTTGACTCTAATTAAAGTGGTAAAATACACTAAACATAAGATTTCGAAAAATATGGGTTATTTGTCCCTGAGCCGGCTTTTAGGAATTTTCCGGTTTTGCACCCGGCTATGCCATATCTCAGCTTCTAGATGAGCTATAGAGGTGGCATTGGGCTCAAAATGTGCGGAAAATTATTTCCAATAACTTTCCTTTTTTGAGCAAGACGAATGGACAACTTTGAAAAACTTTGTGATTGAAAAACTACTTTTGGCAAAGAAATTAAAATAGTTAATCTATCAACCGGTAGAGCGATACAGATTTTTAATGCAGAATATGAAAGAATAAGTGTGTATACATGATATAAAAATATGAGAAGCAAGATTGAAGGTAGGTTTTTTTGGTAAATTTCACTCAAACATGCCACACTGAAGAAAAAGTGAAAATTGTGATTTTTACATCTTTGGTATTTCTTATTCCAACTTTTCCAAAGTGTTATTGGAGTGATGTACAGTAGCGCCGGAAAGTATCCGTACGATTTGACCTTTTCATATAACTTTTTCTGCTGACGACTTAGCAAGTTAGATGTTGTAGCGCTATATAGAAAATCCATCGAAGAATACGATACGAGTATAGCGTCATCACGTGCATCATAACTGATTGTGTAGTGATGACGCAATCGAATTGCACTTTCTCAAACAAGCGTTATTCTTACATAGATTTTTTCCAGTCACTAACCAGAGGGTTGGGATACTGGTTACAATCTGGACACCAGTAACCTGACAAGTGTGTGGGGAGTTTCCCTTCGAAGAAACCAGAGCACTCTCCACTAGAGCTGGAAATGTGAGTAACCGTCTCTTCGTTCTACATTCGCTCTCGACCAATAGAAAAATCAAAGAGCGTAGATAAAACATAGAACGTGCTATCGTTTCTTGAACTCTACTCGTAGGTGCTATCCCTTGAGAAATAAAGATTTACTATTGATAAGACGCCCTTAACAATTCACTCAATTTAAATTTGTTTGATGTCCGTTTACCAAGTTTACACCCCTCATCCTTCAATTCGCGCACTACCTGTGATTTCGTAGAAAATGATAAGAGAGATAATAGAACGAGATAAAGAAGGATGTGGAAAAGAAATGAATCTTTTAATTGTCCAGAGTTTGTATTTTTTTGAAGACTATTTTTGGGGTTCTCTCATCAGTGTGAATCGATCTGTGAAATATATTGCCCCTCAAGTTCCAACATATTTTCTTTCCCGATATCCATCCAACGGTGTTGTACGGAAACGGGGGAAAAGAGGGGAGACTAATGCAATCCTTGGATTTATACTAAAACCAAAATTATCTACGGTAGAGTTCATATATCAATTCGCGCTGATAAGAGTATCACACAACAGCCATAACAATATTCGCTTTGATGGTAGTTTAGGCAGCCTCAAAATTGATGCTTCATGAGGCGACACGCTTCTAGCCGCCCCCACTCGCATGTTTTAGGGGCGATTCAGCGGCGCTTTATTTATTTGATGTAAATATCAATAATACATATTGCAATTCAAGCTGAAATATTAACTCTCTAGGTACGTGCTGTTGGTCGAGAACACGCTTGGTTTCGTCGTTCCCGCTTTAATTACAACCTGCATCGCATATTTCGACTACAAGATAGACTGCAGTGTTGGTTATGATGATGTGAGTGCACACTTGTCATCGTAATATTAACATCGGTTATCCCGAAAAATGCAGGAACCGATGAGACAGAAAATAATGAATTTTAATGAAACTAGCAAATTGACCAAAGAGGGGGAGAAGAAAAGGCCTATGATGCTCCGCTCTTTCTGACTTTGGTCACGCGTACTGGTTTGAGTGAAATCTCGGTTTGCTACATCATTCTTGAGACAGTAAATTTTGTAAAAGTTACATTCGTAGGAGATCCGTGAAAAATATTAATCTTATTATTTTACATCAATTTCTGAGGAAATTACGCATATAACCACAATATATCAGTTGTCTGGCCTGGAGACTGTTTGGATATTTCTTCCCGCAATTCTCTGTGGGATGAATTATTTCGTTATTGTTTCTTGTGCTCTCTTCATCCATATCAAAATCAAGCATGGAACACACTCACAGAAAATGAGAAGCACTCAAAAACGAAGATTGTTAATTCTCGGCGTTCAGGTACCAATGTTTTTGTTTGTTTTTGATTGTTGTTTTTCGTGTGTCCGCCCGAATCTCGAGTTCGTGGGGTAATTTTCAGTCGCTCAATCCTTTTTTCTTTAACTTCTTGGTGTCGTTGTTCTACGAAATAGCACTAATTGCACCAGTTCCCGGTTTCATTGTAACGTATGTATATTTCAGTACTGGAGATTTGAGATCCTAGTATTTTTAGGTACATTCCACTATCGTGCTTTCATCCTTCTCTAAATGCGTTGATCATTCTCTCTCTAACGACTGAGCATCGGCGATTTATCGCTAAAATATTTACTCGAAATCAAATATCATCGACTGCAGTACATTGCACATTGCCAACACCAATAGAAAAAATTGATTTCTGACTTGAGTTTAGTGAAGCATATTGATGTAAGTATTGCAATGAAATTATTCATCGTATATTTCTAGCTTCAACTATCCCGACTCTGAAAAAGTGTGAACTTGTACATGATAAAGAAATTTTTTTACATGCAATTTTCTATTTGCACAAAGTTATATTATCATTTTTTCACATGATGTTGATGTCCTGGACCGCTTTAGATTAGATATAAAAACGTTTATCATCTCATTGCAAGCCTTTAGTTAACCTTTTGTTGATTCGTTCACATTATAGAGTGGACGTGCCCGGAAATACATTTAGAAATATTTATCATCTCACAGTACATTTAGAAATATTTATCATCTCATTGGAATTCCTTAATTGACAGCCTTGAACTGCATCTCAGCTGCGAATTGATCTCCGAGTGAGTATGCAGCCACGAGCATCTCATTCGTCTCAGACTTGATTGTCGGCTGCTGCACACGCCAGTCGCACACCCTACAGATTTAATAAATTAAAATATTTTAAATTTAAAAAAAAGGTAATTAATATTACTCGGTTGTTTGCAATAACGTGAAAGCGACACCTCCACCTTGTAAAAAAAATTGTTAAAAGATGCTCACTGTACTCCGGAAGGGCGGGCATCCTTCAGGAATTTCACTTCAAGTCCCATGGGATCGCAGGAGTTGGACCAGCGAGTGCCGAGAACCTTGGGAGTCATCTGGACTTTCATTCCTGCGGGCGCCTGAAATCGAGAATATATCCTTACCATTTCGACCAAAACTGCACATACTTTTCTAGTTTCTCTATTTTTCTACGCATTTCCTCTTCGCTACTACTCGTATGTTTCTCATTGTTTATTATGTATTTGCAATCTACAGTTTATTTAGGGAGAAAACGTGCCAGGAGGAGGTAGTAGTCTGTCTTGTACTGGGTGCTCTTGGTGCCGGCGGGCAGATCGACTCTCTTGGTCTGCATCGAAGTCGTCACGGGCACTTTGATCGTGTTAGCGGGCTGAAAATATTTTATGAACTTGTTAGAAGCTAGATGATATTGAGCACAATTAGGATTTGAACAAGCAATCAAAAATGTTTGAAAATATAACTTTAACATTACTGAACTACTGGATATTATGTGCAGTATGGTTGGGCAAGATTTTGTGAGTGAAGTTGACTTATCAAACTCACTCGCTGGTCGCACTTGTCTCCAGTCCATCCGAGGGGGCAGAGACACTTGGAGCAGTTGTTGACGTCCTGCACTCCGCCGTTAGAGCAAGTGACGGAGGAAGTACACTTGGCTACAATGTTGACTTCGAAACACAGGTCCTCGTCGCTTCTATGGGATTCATTCATTGCACCCTTACTCGCTCTAGTAAGAGGCTGTACGTGTTCCCAATGGAGAACACTATTAATGGTTCATAAGTTTGGCATGGGCTAAATTAAAAATTTCGATGATAATAATTCCTTTTCAATTCAATAGCTCACCAAAGCAGTTGAAGTGCTTGTTGACTCCGAGGATGTCGTAGAAGGTCGGGACACGACCCATCATACCCTCCTGGTAGACCTGGAATACATCTATTGCTTTTTAGGCATCACGAGAAAATAGGCTGTTTCATTACGGTTTCATCATGACTTTGCAAACAGTGATCCCTAGATGTTAACTCTTCCAGCCCTAATTCTGTATTCTTTTCAGTATTCCGTACCTTGTAGGCGGGTTTGGCGTAGATGGCGGGTCTGCTCTCGTCTCTGGCGAAATCCTTGTGGTAGTAGTGCATGTTGCTGCCGAATTCGTAGGGAATTTCACGCAGGACGGTCTTGTCAGCGGGCTCGAGGTCGAAGTTGTGCTTATCCTGTAAGCTTATTTTCTTCATCTTTTTTATCTAAATTCAATAGTAGTGAATCTGATGCTTTTGTGCATGAAAATGATTTCACGGGCATATACAGTAAGTGACAGATTGGACAACTCACTCCGGACAGGATGTTGTTGAAGTCGATATCGACATAGGTATCGCGATCGAAGCGAGACTGAACGTGGAAGAAACCGAAGGTGTGCGAGAGCTCGTGGCAGATTGTTCCCACCTGGAATATGTTAATGATATCCAAAGTATGCGCACTGTTTCTTACCCAAAAGTATCACTTATTTGTGAAATTATCAGTTAATTTCAAAGGGTGCCATTGCTGAAGAATATTGCTTTGATGAAAAAAGAACAACACTCACACTCATGCATCCCTCTCCGAGGTTGAGTCCCTGAGTGCCCGTTCGGTCGTTGATCTTTCCCACGTACGAGGAACAACCGGCTGACTCACGAACTTCCACACTGTGATACATTAATTAATGATACATTAAAATCGCGAACTTCAACGCTAAAATTTAGCAAATCAGTTGTAATTGTACATGATATGCAAATTAGTAATGAATATGCAAATGATTTAGCTACTTGGTTGCTTACCGGTATCCGGAAGAGACCTCCTTGAACCTAACACAGGTGTTCTTCTCCCAGAACTTCATCGCATCAGAGATAGTAGGACCACGAGTGGATCTGGCTGAACAACGACTCTTGAATTACTGATGCCTTTCCCGATCTTTTAGGAATTCCCAATTGATCACAGAAGATCTCACGGTAAGATGCTGAGTAAGAGTAGGGGATCACGGGGTTGACTGATCCCCACGAGTAGCCGGCGTCCTTAAGAGCCTGACGACGAGAACGGTTCGACTTGTGCAGCGTTTCGATAAGCGCGAGTTGTTCGCTGTAGATCGATAATTGTAGATTATAATTTACTGTACCATGATACACTTTATTCGAAGGTACGGTAGACTGTTATCGATATTTCAGATATTCGGTTACTGCATCCTACGGTGCACTGTAGATTTTCATCGATGATTATCATTATTTGGTTACGGTGTCTTATCTACTAAGGGACGGTAGATCTACAGTATCTTACTTGGTAAGGAGGACGTCTCCCTCGAAGAGGTCGTTCTCCTCTCCGGCCTTCTCGTTGAGCTCGTTGACGTCACCGTCTTCGATGATCGATCCATTGAGAGGAGCGGGAGATTCGAGCACAGTCTTTCCGTAGGCATCCTTCAGAAGTTCGATCTCGGCCTCGACGATGGCAGGATTCTGAAGACGTTCATCGAGAGCCTTCAGGTCCTTCTGAAGTCTTCCGAGGTCTACGTTGTGCTTGAGGTCGGCCTCGAAGTCGACGGGGCCAGGGAGAACTGAGCCGAGAAGGGCAAGGAAGACCACAGTGAACATCTGGAGAGATGAATGAAGTGAGGAATGGAGAATCTTGCAGCCTTTTATAGTACCTCATGCAGTTGAGCAAACGCCGCATTTCCATGTAGGAGCCGTTCGATTTACGTAGCGAGGAGCGCTTGATCAAATATGGACGACACAAAATTGATCACAGAGGGAAATTGGAGGATCTGGGAAACAGTCTAGGGTCTATTTTTACTTTCCCATTTCCGTTAGATGGGATTAACACGGGCTGACACGCCGTGCCATGAGAGTCTTACTTTCTGCCTGTTATGTTATTTAATTTTCGAAGTTCTCTGCCCGGTATTCAATCACATCCCCGAAATTGTATCAGGTTGTCAGGAAAGTAATTGTAGATTTTCGAATTGTCGATTCTGCGAAACCCCGTCCTTTGTTTGCTCCTGATTATCATATGTATGTTTATACTCGGTGAGTCCTTGGATACTCTTTCCATCGCACATTAGTTCAAGCCTTTCCATTTGGTATTGAGGATACAGATTGAAGTCAAAATATATCAATGCAGAGGTGCACTGATATAATTTTGGCCCAGCAATCCATGGAGGACTAAGATATGGCAAATTTTATGTCATGAGCGAAAAGTACGACATACGCACATCACAATACAACATATCACTCTGATCCGTAACGAAAGGCCTGTTTGAAAATTCAGTCGTTTGTGGCATTGCCCCTTACGGAATATCATCATAAATGTTTGAACTGTGCTTGTACCCGTAACAACAAACTTATGGTAACCAAATGCAGTAAAACTAAAAGCACCTTTGGTGCTCAGCTTAAAATTATATTTATATATGAGGCGAATCGCGACAGAATCGACCATTTAAGGGGGGACAGCGGCGGTAGGATTCATGTTCGTCCATTCTTGATGAAAATTTGGTTACAAGTACTTCAAATGGCGCTCTTTCAAACTGCGTCGTCAGAATTTTGATATCGGTCGTCATCGTCGAGATTCAGAAGGCCAAACTTGGCACTATCAATTTTCGACTATCAAATCGGGCGCACTTAAATAATCATATCTCCGTAAAAATTGAAGATAGAATGTCGTTCTTTGTTTGCATTGAAAGCTACCATCATGCTCTCCAAATTGATGTTGAAGTCATCATTCCTGGTGCTCATCCTGGTTCGGGGTGGTCGGGCGCACCAAAAGTGACGTAACTTTGGAAATCGGAAAAAGATATTGGGTTATCATGCTTAAGTTATAGTCCATGCATGAGGCTTACTTCCCTCCAAAAATTAGGAAAATCGGAGTATAAACAAAAAAAAAGGTGGCACTTTTGTGCGGGCAACTCAAAATGAGTTCCGGACAAGTGTACTACCGTATCTTCAATTGCCCTGATTCAGGCTAAAATCCACTCAAAAACGTCCAAAACAACATTACCTGTTGAATCCCCCCATGTTATAACACTTTTATTGACCTAAAATGATGGTCGGGTCGAAAATTTGAAAATCGATATTTTGACCCTCGTTGACTCGTTAGATGGGCCCAAACGCACTAAATGGGTTCCATGTAATGTAAATACACCCCTTGAAACAGCTCAAAGAAAAAGGGCTCCTGAAAAGGGGATCTTTCGCTTTTGGAATCCATGGAAAGACCCACAAGTAAAGAAGAGTTCGAAATAGACTTAGGGGTCCGCACTATGGCTTAAAATGTAGAGCAAGATGTGCTGAACATTTCATCTGTTGAAAGTGAGTCTCTATCTTTTCATAGAAGCATTCTACAGAGCTTAGAATTAGGCCAAAACCGACGGGAGACGAGTGCGGGAGAGCGCTAAAGAGGGAGAGGGAGGTCAGGCGGCGAGAGCGCCAGATGGTTAGAGCACGCGCTCTCGGGGGATTCTAGCCCGTTTCTTCTCAACTTTTAGGCTCTGTAGCATGCTTCTATGAAAAGATAGAGACTCACTTTCAACAGATGGAATGCTCAGCACATCTTGCTCTACATTTTAAGCCATAGTGCGGACCACTAAGTCTATTTTGAACTATCCTATACTTGTGGGTCTTTCCCTGGATTCCTCAAGCGAAAGATCCCCTTTTCAGGAGCCCCTTTTCTTTGAGCTGTTTCAAGGGGTGTATTTACATTACATAGAACCCATTTAGTGCGTTTGGGCCCATCTAACGAGTCAACGAGGGTCAAAATATCGATTTTCAAATTTTCGACCCGACCATCATTTTAGGTCAATAAAAGTGTTATAACATGGGGGATTCAACAGGTAATGTTGTTTTGGACGTTTTTGAGTGGATTTTAGCCTGAATCAGGGCAATTGAAGATACGGTAGTACACTTGTCCGGAACTCATTTTTCACCAGGAATGATGACTTCAACATCAATTTGGAGAGCATGATGGTAGCTTTCAATGCAAACAAAGAACGACATTCTATCTTCAATTTTAACGGAGATATGATTATTTAAGTGCGCCCGATTTGATAGTCGAAAATTGATAGTGCCAAATTTGGCCTTTTGAATCTCGACGATGACGACCGATATAAAAATTCTGACGACGCAGTTTGAAAGAGCGCCATTTGAAGTACTTGTAACCAAATTTTCATCAAGAATGGACGAACATGAATCCTACCGCCGCGACGTGGTCGGTTCTCTCGCGATTCGCCTCATATTAGGTTGGCATGAAAGTCTTTGTCACTGGTTTTGTTTTTCCACTGCTCGTCGCAAATGTTCTTTGGAGTTCCCTCGTGCCTAGTGAATAACAAGCAGTGAGAGGCGTTCATAGTAAACAACTCGCCATTGGGTTCCCGTCAGTCAGGCTCTACTAGAGAAACGATGTATGTCCCTAGTGTCATCCACATCCGTCATGCTCTGCTTTACCTCTTCCTATCCCACACCACGATGAGGAATTCGGAGACCCTCCTGAAGAATGTTTATGACACGCATGCCCCCCACTACAACACCATCAGAAATTGGTTCCATCGCTTCGAAGAAGACGACTTTTCCCTCGACGATCAGGATCGATCTGGGAGACCCCGTGAGTTGGATTTGTACACGCTGAAGAAAGTTGTGGAAACGGACTCATTTCAAACTGTCCGTGAAATGGCCAGTACACTAGGAGTCAGTCATTTCCCAGTCGAAGTAGGCTTGAAAACCCTTGGATATAGGAAACTTCTCGGTCGGTTCATTCCCCATGACTTGACCCAAGCCAACCTTGACCGTCGAGTCGATGATTCCATTACCCTCCTCACTCTACACGGTGGGGATCGATGGCTGGACCGACTCATAACCGGGGATGAAAAATGGATCCTCTACGATAACAACCACAGGAAAGCCCAGTGGGTTGGAGAAGGAGAGAGCCCACAGGATGTCCCCAAACCTGATCTACACCCCAAAAAAATAATGTTGTCAGTCTGGTGGGGAGTGGATGGCGTGATCTATTCGGAGCTACTCCCCGAGGGCATGACTATTACTGGAGCCAAGTACGTCACACAACTACAGAATCTGAAGAAGGCAGTCGATCGTTCAAGCCTGAAGGACAAGAAAGTGTATTATCAACATGATAACGCGCGTCCCCATGTCTCCAAACAAGTCAAGCAAGAACTGGCAGGATACGGGTGGATGGTTCTCCCCCACCCCCCGTATTCTCCTGACTTGGCTCCGTCGGATTACTGGCTTTTCGCAGATCTGACCCATGCCTTTAGAGACAGGACCTTCAATTCCCGTGGAAGTCTCGAGGCTGCACTCAAGCAATACTTTGCCTCGCGCCCAGCTGGCTTCTACTGGCAGGGGATCCACAGGTTGAAGGAACGTTGGGCGTATGTTGTCAATAATGATGGCAAGTATAATTAAACTCATGATATTGTTTCCTCAAAGAAATAAAGTTTTTAAAAAGTGACAAAGACTTTCATGCCAACCTGATATGTTTGAAATACTTCTTTCAAAACATACAGCTTTCACCACTCTGAAGCTGGAATTTGAACGTCGAAATTCGACTATATGACAACTTCCTGATTCCAGCATTGGTGAAAAGTCCTCACTTTTGTGGTTACATGTTATATCTACTCTTTATCTACCAGTATTCGGCTGGGCTAAGTCAGGGGATAGCTCACTGTTGAGGAAATGTATTCTTTCATCGTACACCAAAAGTCGAAATTTTGGCTATGTTGACCTTTATTCAACAATACTGAAAATCTATGTTTTCTAAAAGTAGAAAAGGCGAGAGTTGAAATGTTTATCAGTAATTGGTAGCTCCATAGTGTAACATGGAAGCGCACTTACGGAGAAGACAGTCTGTATAATCATCGAAGCAGGAAACATTATCTCTTGGCAAGTGTTAACTGGGTAGGAGTTGAATTAAATTGTGTGTAAATCATGCTATGCTGAGGCTAGAGCGGCATTAGACCTAATTTTTGAAATAACTGCGAATGGGCTTCTCACTACACTATATGAAAAGTTACAGCCCTTAATCCCTTCAAAATACGAGATGCGAAAAATATTTTCAGAAAATTGAGAAAATGTCACATATGGTACAACTTGATTTTTTCGGAAACCCAAAAAGCATGAAGCGATTTGAGCATATGCATATATTGGGCAAATCAACCCCTAATATGCACTAAAGAGCTAGCTTGAGATCTTTAACGAAATTGATTTTAGGATGGTTCAAACATCAAGGTCCAAATCTACAATTACTTTCCTGAGAGCCTAATAATGTGGCTTGCCGTATTCGCGTTGCGACAAGTGTCGTCGCAGGATTATCCGGGAGAAGTAATTCAATTATACAATGCTTTGAAATTTTGCGCATATGTGATCATGGGATTCCGCGGTGAATAGTGGTCGAGTGATGGATTCTGAGCAGGCACACCTTCACAGAGAGATCTTGATTATGCGCACGTTGATATTGTTCTGTGATTCGAAATTCACATCTCTGGTAGTATAGTGGTTAGTATCCGCGCCTGTCACGTGCGAGACCCGGGTTTAATTCCCGGCCAGAGAGAATCTTTTGTATTTTTTTATATCTATTCGAAGATGAGAACCAAATTCGGCCAACCCTCAAGCTCTCTTCATTTCTAGGGTCACTCCCAATTCTTTTCGGTTTGAAGAGCTCTGTTATCCAGACCCCCCTCGAACGGTAAGGTAGATAAAAGCGTAATACTCTTGAGAATTGAAGAGTGTAACCGTTCAGCCCATCTAACGTGCTACACGTATTGAAAAAATGACAAGACACATTCGTATTTCATCACTATATGAAGTGTTTATCATCTCAATGGAATTCCTCAGTTGACAGCCTTGAACTGCATCTCAGCTGCGAATTGATCTCCGAGTGAGTATGCAGCCACGAGCATCTCATTCGTCTCAGACTTGAGGGTAGGCTGCTGCACACGCCAGTCACACACCCTGCAATTATATAATTAGAACCATTTAGAGGGCATTCATTAATATGGGGAGCTATGCCGAGAAAATGCATTCAGTTGGCCGCAATTGAGGATGAATGACTTACTGGACTCCGGAGGGACGGGCATCCTTCAGGAATTTCACTTCGAGTCCCATGGGATCGCAGGAGTTGGACCAGCGAGTGCCGAGAACTTTGGGAGTCATCTGGACTTTCATGCCAGCGGGCGCCTGAGAATAGAGAAAATTACCAACGCTGTTCAAAATGTTGGAGAACAAATCCAAATTACAATATTTTCCTGATTTCCCTATTTAGTTCTCGATTGTATTGTTGTGACAACGTGAGATGATTATGAAATCCTGCCTGAAGGAGGTAATAGTCGGTCTTGTACTGGGTGCTCTTGGTGCCGGCGGGCAGATCGACTCTCTTCGTCTGCATCGTTGAAGTTACGGGCACCTTGATCGTGTTAGCGGGCTGCAAACATGCTGATTTTGGTTTGTTACAAACTGCACGAGTTCGGTCACTGGTATTATTTGAACAATGAATGTCAATGTTGGCAGCATAGCGTCTACCAATTGCTCTCACAGAATTATTACAGATGTGCATACAGTAATTTGGGTAAAAGTTGGTAAGAGTTACTAATTATCAAACTCACTCTCTGGTCGCACTTGTCTCCAGTCCATCCGAGGGGGCAGAGGCACTTGGAGCAGTTGTTGACGTCCTGCACTCCACCATTCGAGCAAGAGACGGAGGAAGTGCACTTGGCTGTAAAAACGTGTTAACAATTTGATTCAGCGTAATTTTTGTGCGGAACTTGCAACGTCTCTCTTCATAGGCTTTGATTTGCTCTCATTGGAGAACAACAATATTGATTATGAAGTTGAGACAAATTTCGATGATAACCATTCCCGACTCCCTTCTCAAGTCAACATCTCACCAAAGCAGTTGAAGTGCTTGTTAACACCGAGGATGTCGTAGAAAGTGGGAACACGACCCATCATACCCTCCTGATAGACCTAAACCACAATCATTGTTGTATTTATCCTGTTTGAGGCTGGTTTCAAACCCGGAATTATCAATGTAGTACATACCTTGTAAGCAGGCTTGGCGTAGATGGCGGGTCTGCTCTCGTCTCTGGCGAAATCCTTATGGTAGTAGTGCATGTTGCTGCCGAACTCGTAGGGAATTTCACGCAGGACGGTCTTGTCAGCGGGCTCGAGGTCGAAATTGTGCTTGTCCTGTAAGGGTATTATTCCTCATTTTATCTCCAATTGTATTGAAGCTAAAGCATCGTTGTGCCAATTTGAGTATGAAAACCCTTTCAAGTGTATTTACGGTAATGACCGATTTTTGACTCACTCCGGACAGGATGTTATTGAAGTCGATGTCGACATAAGTGTCGCGATCGAAGCGAGACTGAACGTGGAAGAAACCGAAGGTGTGCGAGAGCTCGTGGCAAATTGTTCCCACCTTGAAATCAAACATGCTGTCACTATTTTTTTTATTTTTGTCAAGATTGTCAAATTCATCAGTGTATAAACGAACATAAAGAAAAACCACCCACGCTCATGCATCCCTCTCCGAGGTTGAGTCCCTGAGTGCCCGTTCGGTCGTTGATCTTTCCCACGTACGAGGAACAACCGGCTGACTCACGAACTTCCACACTGTGATACATTAATTAATGGAAGTAATTATAAGTAATTAGCATAATTATGGCGCTTAGTAATATCTAAATACTAGCTTGGAGTCTTACCGGTATCCGGAAGAAACCTCCTTGAACCTCACGCAGGTGTTCTTCTCCCAGAACTTCATCGCATCAGAGATAGTAGGACCACGAGTGGATCTGGCTGAAAAACGACTCTTGAATTACTGATGCCTTTCCCGATCTTTTAGGAATGCCCAATTGATCACAGAAGATCTCACGGTAAGATGCTGAGTAAGAGTAGGGGATCACGGGGTTGACTGATCCCCACGAGTAGCCGGCGTCCTTAAGAGCCTGACGACGAGAACGGTTCGACTTGTGCAGCGTTTCGATAAGCGCGAGTTGATCGCTGTAGATCGATAATTGTAGATCATAATTTACTGTATCATGATACACTTTATTCGAAGGTACGGTAGACTGTTATCGATATTTCAGATATTCGGTTACTGCATCCTACGGTGCACGGTAGATTTTCATCGATGATTATCATTATTTGGTTACGGTGTCATATCTACTAAGGGACGGTAGATCTACAGTATCTCACTTGGTAAGGAGGACGTCTCCCTCGAAGAGGTCCTTCTCCTCTCCGGCCTTCTCGTTGAGCTCGTTGACGTCCCCGTCTTCGATGATCGATCCATTGAGAGGAGCGGGAGATTCGAGCACAGTCTTTCCGTAGGCCTCCTTCAGAAGTTCGATCTCGGCCTCGACGATGGCAGGATTCTGGAGACGCTCATCGAGCGCCTTCAGGTCCTTCTGGAGTCTTTCGAGGTGGACGTTGTGCTTGAGGTCGGCCTCGAAGTCGACGCTGCCAGAGAGAGCTGAGCCGAGAAGGGCAAGGAAGACCACAGAGAACATCTGGAGAGATGAATGAAGTGAGGAATGGAGATTTTGGCATCAATTTATAGTACCTGCCGCAGTTGAGCAAACTCCGCATTTCCATGTAGGAGCCGTTCGATTTACGTAGCGAGGAGCAATTGATCAAATATGGAAGACGCAAAATTGATCACAGAGGGAAATTTAGGAGCGGCCAAACGGACTAGTATCTATTTTTACTTCCCGAGCTCGTTTATTGACCTGATGTTCACATTTGTTGATGAAGTTGGGACCTACCGGATAGCCTGCCGGAATTATGATATATCCGTCGCCGTTTGTTATCAAAGTTTCACGTCCAATGTTGTCGTGTCTATAATCAATATTTAAGTTGTAAGTTGTAGTTTTTCGGAAACGCATTCACATGTGTAAGTTCGTCTCATTACTGATTATCTCACTTTGGACAACATAGATGCGAAGTCATAGCAGCAGTCGGCCTCACCGAACTGCACCACCTATCGTAGCCGTCTCTTGACTACCGTAACATCGCTAGAAGCTTCTGCAGCTTTTCCTTTGCCGCCTTCTCCTCCAAATGTATTCCACACATTTTCGGATAAAGGTTATCATTGGAAGAATATCACTTGTTATCGGTCAACATTTGTTCGATAAATTTTGAGATAAACTGTGTTTAAAATATGGTCATTGTAACAATTGACAAGAGTAATTCCTCGCCGAAAATGAAAAATAATTGCTCAGAAATTCGCCCCTTAATAGTCGATAGTTGAGTGTATTAATTATGAGCACTTTCTAGAAACTCAAACGAGCTAGAAACTGTGAAAAATATAGAGACGGTATATCACATTTGGAACTTTAATCGAATGACATGTAAAGATAGGCATGTTCGCAAGCGGGGAATTGCTGGCTGAATCAACAGAAATGGCCAGATATTTACAAGAAAAGAGAACTAGTCATGATGTCGAAATTCCTTGCAGAGATTTAAAACTAACCGATGAGAGAAAAGGCATTGAAATATGAATTCATGTGGTACAAAACGAGAAACCAGAGCGAATATTGTGTCCCTCATCAGCCTCTTCTCTCCTATCGTCTGTCTAATATAAATGGTGGTGCGTTAGGTCTGCTGCGGGTTACTCTCACTATTACTTTGTCTATTTAGCTATTTTATTGGCCCAATAACATGATAAATTATTATTATTATTATTATTATTATTATTATTATTATTATTATTATTATTATTATTATTATTATTATTATTATTATTATTATTATTATTAGCTCAGTTCACCTAAACTATTGCATGGGTACTACGCCCACCAGTTGATTGGTTTCCAACGAAGTCAGACAATGCGGGATTACCTCAAATTCCCTCTCCTTCCTCATCCTCTATACTTTGACAATTACCTTTCCGAAATGACCATGTTACCTGAAGAGGCCAAACAACAAATGGGCGTATTCCTACTCACCCTCTTCTCTCTACTCTCTCCGCTCTCCGTCAGCAAAACACAAAAATGCTTCCATGATGTTGCTTTCACTAAAACACCTCAACGCCACTAACAATTCATCCTACTATACGCCCTCGCACTGACAATGAGTGGTCACCTTCGGCCGTCTGGCCATCTCGTCCACCTTCATCGCCTCTCCCTCCCTCTTTATTCTCCAGTCTCTCCGTCAGCAAAACACGTAGTCGCGCGTGCTCCTTTTCCTGTCTCGGCCCTCTTGTTTGTTCGCGCTCTTTCCTTCCTCCTTCTCTCGTTTCATCGCATTTCTCTCTTTTCGCTCACGAGTTTGGGCGATTTCACCGTGCTGTTGTTCACTCACTTCACCATGAAAATGCATTTTTTTACATTTGCTGTCTTTTTCACATTGTTCTTCGCGGTATGTTTCTGTCTGATTGAATCGTCATGAACAAAGTGTGTGTAAACACAAAAAGAGCAACGCAATGCATCCCAATTCGAACGATTTTCGCTGTATTTCCTTTGTATTTCACATTTCGTTCTTTTCCGCATTGACAGAGCGCAAGCCAGAGGCTATTATTGTGCAAAAAATAGTTTTGCCCAGCTTGTACAGTTAGGTCGAGTCTGGTTATCAAATCAGTCAAATGAGCGTCGAATTTTTTATTCTTCGAACAGCTCAAAATATAGTTCGAAATTCTGGCTAATGCCTAAAATTTATGATATATTTGCGTTTTCAACATAATATTTGCAGGAATGTCGACTCCATCGTCTCCTCTACACAATGAGCTCCCAGCAGAGATTTCAGGACTACAGATGCAGCACTGGGTAAATTCGACTTTTTCTGCTCAGAGTTGGTGTTGATTAACCGTGAAACTGCACATACTTCTGCCGCTTTTTGCCTTGTTTGCTATTCTTTCCCGTAGTCGAGATACAGGGGGGGGGGGGGGGGGCGGACAAAACGTAAACGGACGAAACGTAAACGGATCACAGTTCGCTGGGAATTCGACGTAGGGTCTTGGGAGTTGTTGCATTGTTACTAGTATGTGCTCCACTACACCGCCATGTTTAGAACTTCTTACCAGTGGATCATGAGTTTCACTCATTATCTATGTTCATGGTCCAAAATTGAGAATTTTAGTGAAAAAACATGGTTAGATAAACACCAAATTCCCTATCCAATCTATATTCCAGTACCCCAGTAACTACTGTATCCAACTAACATATGCATCGATTGGTTAGGGAATATGGTGTTTATCTAACTATGACTATTCACTAAATTTATCAATTTTGGATCATGAACCCCTATACATAGATAATGAGTGAAATTCATGATCCACTGGTAAGAAGTTCTAAACAGGGTGTTGTAGTGGAACACATACTAGTAATAATGCAACAACACCCAAGATCCTACGTCGAATTCCCAGCGAACTGTGATCCGTTTACGTTTTGTCCGCACCCTGAAATACAGTACTAAACAGAGAAGTAGGGTTTTTTTCGGGTGTAAAATGGTTACAAGTAACAATTACCAGACCCTAGTCATTTCAGTACGGAAGAAATGACTACCCTTGGAGAGAGACGACCGTCGTCTTCGAGAACAACAAGATGACCGTGAAGTCGACGCTCAATGGAGAACCGGTATGACTATTTTATCATACTAAAATATGAACTAAAGGGGAAACCCAAGTAATGGCATAAAATTGATGTTCTCAGTTTTTGAGTTCGTTGATTATTTGCCGTATATAACTTGGGATATCACATCATATTATTAGATGATCGAAACCTTCTGCAAGAGGGACTGCATCGAGGTCGTAGAGCCCCTTACCAACCCCGAACTGACCATCAACATTCGCCACTCATGCGTCGAGGGGTGGAAGATAATCTTCAAGGTAGGTCGTTTGACTGACTATTGAATCATGTGTGTCGATAATGAGGCTAAACTGTGGTTTTTTTTGCACATTTAACACGTATATCTAGCGAATAAAGTATAATACGATGAAATTTGAGTGCATGATGATTCATGAATCTAGGCCAACAACGATAGCGTCCTCACCGCTCTCAAAGACGCAATCACCAGAATCAGTCAAAACCAGCTTCTCTCCCACAGTTAGTTACTCAAGAAATTCGAAAAATAGGGTATTTATCCAACTAATTAGCGATTTCAACTTATTATCTATATCATTTTTTCGAAAGTAAAATATGTTTTTCGCATTTCAGACTTGCTCATGGATGATCGCTGCAAGTTTCTCGATTTGCAGTGCAGAGGACTGACCCAGTAAGTTGAATGCGTATTAGAGTTCGAAATTCGGGTCACGCTCTCTTAATTCTACACACTCTCTAGACCGGTCGATCGGCGAGAGAGTGAATAGAATGAAGAGACCGTGGTGTTATTTCTCGAACTCTAATGCGTATCCACTGGATACTATCCAGTAAAACACACATAATTTTGAATGCATATCCATATACTTGCTCATCACATAATGCCTCTAACGTTTGTCCGTTCGTGAGTTTTAGGGATTTCAGGATAGCTCTGCACATTCAGAGCGGCATTCTGATCAATACCCATCTCAGAATATCACAAAAACCATTTACAGAGAGCAGATTCGATGTATGCGCGATGCAACTACGGGCCCGATTCCCAGAGGTTGGACATTTCCCGTGAATTTCTCAGTTTTCAACACTGCACTGATGATTTGATAATTTTCTTGAATATCTACTATAAACGACAAAAAAATGAATGGCACATTAGCTTCAAATGAACAGTTTCCAAGGCACTAGGTCGGATGAGAACCCACCAGATGAGAAACAAAAAATACCCTTCTCCAGCATGTTTACAGTACCCTAAGTGTAAAAAATGCTTCTTTGAAAGTCCTACAGAAGGGTCCATTTTTTGGTTCTTATCCGGCGTAGTTCCGTTTCAAACGTACAATTTCAGGCACTCCTTCTGACTTAAAGACTCCGAAGTACATGTCGGGCTTGGGCACTGTCACTTTGCGAGTTGTCAATGCCTGCCCGGCCATGCGCATCGCATCATCGAGCAAGCAGTACCCGGAGTTCGTCACCGTCGAGAATGGAGTCATTCGATGCATGTTTGGGAGAGGAGTGAGTTTCTCGTTTAAGGAGGACCAAAGGCAAAACTCAATTTTTGAAGCTTTCATATGTACGGCCTAGACCTCCCCAACGATAAGAAGTTCCGAAATTTTCACATTGATATCTCCATTACGAACAGAGCTATCGGTATTTAGCGGGGAGGGAAAGCACATACAACGAGCGAGAGAGCACGCGACTTGAAGAGAGTTCTCCTCTAATTGAAACATATTCAACCGGGCGCGCCTTTTCCTTTACACCTCCTTTAAACACGTCTATACATGGTACCGACTGAAACTAAACTCTGATTACTAAACTCTGATACGCTCTAAAACATAGTTCTGCGGCTTACGAGAGGAGCAGTGACCTACTGGACCAATCGGCGTTGACACATTAACTTTGCAGTTCCCCAGAGTAGTGTGCAGCTTCTGATATTAAAACATTATCCGATGTTAGAATAATGATCAGCCCTAAGATCGACCCCGGATAAATTCTGTTATTTTCTGTTTCCAATGGTTCAGATCTCGGTGACAATCGAAGCAGCCGACTTCTTCCCTCCTCGTGCCGTCTCGCCTCCTTTCGATAGCGAGCAGATATTCGTGTGCGACTCGCGAGACAAGTGGAACCCGCGGCAGGCATGGGTGTTCGAGGTGAGTTTTCGAACTTTGGAAAGATCGGATGAAACCTATGATGTAACGCGATGTGTCAAAAGCGGCATGACGTCGTAGTTCTCATACGACCTGGTGCCTTAACAAACTAATGTTTGAGCGAAAGAAAAGTGCAACTCAATTGTTCATTCGAAATATTGTATACCTTGATCATTTAGACCACCAAAGCCCGCGTGCCCGAGCTTTTGCCGAAACTCATGCATGCGTGGATGGAAGTTGGAGGTTTGCACATTGGATTGTGAGGGACATTCCTACAAAACTGTATTACCTTTGTGCAAACAAAAAAGCTCTCCAGGAAGGACTGCGGATGAGTCTCAAGCGGAGTCGAAAGTACTAGGAGGACAGAAGAGAGTTACTGCTAAAACAGGTGCCGTGGCGAAGACAGGAAAATCTACGAAAAAGACAGCCGCACCTAAGAGAAGGGCCGTCAAGTCGGGTGAGAATCAATTTCATTTTCTCAAGGCCATAACTAATTAGAAATTATATCGAGCAATGCTTTCCAGCATGTGCTAGCATATATTTCGAGAAACGTGCATTTTCAGAGCCTGCAGCTGCACCTAAACCAAAGGCTCCAAAGAAGGTTGTGAAGCGGGGAGCGCCGGCTCCGAAGAAACCAGTGCCAAAGAAGAATGTGTCCAAGAGCGGGAGAGCCGTGAAGAAAGTATCTGGAACAAGAGCCACTCGTTCGATGAAGACGAAGTGATTCCCATACGCATGTGCATTAATTGTGCATTGTCTCAGAGATTACCTCGCATAACCCGCAGTTTCTTCGAGTACCTGACCTGTTCTGTGATAGTTTAGATTGTACATATTGTAATGTTTAGACTGCTCAGGATTCAGTGCACTTCGATTGATTTAGCACACTTTCCATCAGATCAAAACTTTGCCGATCGAAACTGATCAAAACCGCTTTGCTTGATCAGAAACTTTGTCGCAGTACGACATCGTACCTATGGTAATGCGCTGCATAATTTCTTGTATACATTCCAACGAATATGTCAGTGGCGTCAGTCGCGATGCCTCCAGTACCGCAATCATTTTTTTATTTGAAAATGGCTGAACCACAGGTCACGATAAAATATATCTTGTTAGTTCGACCCTTTTTACACCTCAATCTGTGCTCTCTCAAATCTGCTGATCAATAGCTTTGATTTTTTTTAAATTTGAAAAACATAAATGACATCATTATTTATAGGTAGCCAATATATTTATAGCTATAATACACGCTTAATTGTGCATGTATATAAATGCCTATTATGAATTCATCTCGGCAAGACGATATATTTTCAAAAAACAAACGGAAATCTCATGAGAAAAAATATCATGAACATGCTACATTGTTGGTTTAAAAAAATCAGTTCACAATTTCCCGGCTCGTCTCTTCACTCTCTCCCCCTCATGTTTATCTCGCCCTTTCTCCCCTCTCCTTTTCCACCCTTCTCTCTCAATGGTCACGTATCGATCGGCGGCTGAAGGAAAAGAGAAAGAGGGGAGGGAGAGTGAAAGGGTGATGTACACCCTTAACGCGCAAGCAAGAGATGTGTTGGCGCGTTTGGAAACCTCTTGATCCAGTTTATTCTCCGTCTAACCTGGTTGAGTAATCAGCCATTTCTTCTTTAAAAATGCTGCTTCACAAACATGAAACTTATGGAGGAGCAAGAGGAGGAGCACGAATGGATGTTCATTCAGATCGTTGAAAGGTTAGTGTTATCGCAAATTTCAATTCGAATCGGGTTTGTTCACTAAATGCCGAAACTAATGGTGAAGTCACGCGCTATCGCTGAAACTCTGGACATTTTATTGAAGGGTCGGAAAATTAAATAGGCGATCTAATTATGTAGCAAATCCAAACTGATAGAACAGCATCAGAATGCTCTTTTCATGAGGTATATAACACTAGCGTTCAAGTTCTTGCTAACTAATTATACGCTCCCTCTAGGCAGTGTGGCATAATTTATTGAGTGCAGTGATCTGGTTATCGTGTCCCGAACTCTAGTTGACACCGAAAAGACAATAATTGGAAAACTTGGAATATCCAATGGCTGACTGACGTCTTCAAATAAATCTGACTTTATCATCCATTTCCAGCCTCTTCTCTAATCTCCATCAGTTCATCCAGTCTGGCCATCGTCTGCACCAGTAACAGGTACGATGGTCGAAGTGAGGCGTGAGCGCATCAAGCGCCTCTCACGCGCGAGCTGAGCGCGAGCGCGCGCTTAGTTTGGCTACTATCCGCGCGCGGGCACTGAGCGGCCGGCGGAGGTTTTGCTAGTGTAGCCGACAAGCTGCCGCCTCCGCTTGCGACATTAGTTCCTTCGAGAAATGCTGTGTCGCTTATGCCAAAACAGTGCCCACAGTGAAACGTCGTCACTCTTTTGCACATAAGCAGCTGAGAGAACCTATGCGGCGATACGATCTCCTCGGAATTTACGTCGTTTAGCCGAGTAGCTCGGCGCGGGCGCACTAGGATTACCTCCGCCAGCCGCTCAGTGACCGCGCGCGGATTCGATCCAAATGCGGCATGCGCTCGCGCTCAGCTCGCGCGTGAGAGGCGTGAGATGCGCTCACGCCTCACTTCGCGCATCGTACGACGCTTGGGTTACGGATGGGCGGTCGCCGGTGCGCACGCTCTGCGTCGCGCGTGATATCCGCCGACGTGAAACGACCTTTTGGGGCCAAAAACGTCTTTAGGGTGCGGGGAATTGGCGGCTGCTCTATCGGTGAACCGAAGCTCCGACGGCCATTTCAGATATGACTGACTGCTCGCTCCGAAGCTATCGAGGACAAGATGTTTTTGAAGAGATAGAAGTGCTGCGCCTGGTTATTGTTGGTCAGTTGTTTTATTTAAAATAATGTACAAGTTGGCCGATCGACGGACAGAGAATAATGCTGGTTATCTAAATGACAGTCAAAATTCGATTGCAGGTCGTCGACGCCATGCGAACTGACGCATCCTCGGAGCTAAAATTACAAATTTACAATTGCAATCTTTATTTGATGCCCAGAAAGGTTTGAATTGATAAAATATTACACGAAAATATAAATGGCAGCCGGACGCCAAGTAAGACATGACAGACATAACTGTAGCTCAAGTGGCCTGATGTGTTGATGTGTTGCGGGGCCTTGTGTAGCAGATAAAATATTGCTTGGAATCGAATGCAAACTATAATTCTTTATCTTGAACGATATGCACTGAACAACTCATGTCGATAGAAGGCTCGATCACTCAGGGAAGGTGGGGAAGAAAACGGGGCAGTGGTTGCTCTGCAAGGAATACTAATTATGTTGTAATTATAAAAGTCATAATAACTGTATTATTCGGTAAGTCCAAATCGGCACAGAATGAAGATATATCTTCAAATAGTAACCCTAAGGTGTGTCGGGAAGAACAGTCTGACTCACCTCAGGGAAGACCATGCTATCGGTGGCAGTGCACTGGAACGTCGACTGGAACTCAGGCACTTGGGCGAGACGGCCGTTTACTTCGTAGTGGGCTTCGACCAGCACGAGAGAACCGGCGATTTTCCTGAATGTATACGGTTAACAGTTATGATTATTTATGAACTCTCTACTCCGGCCTTATGAAGGAAACTGTATAGCTTGAAGATATAGTGGTATCAGATCAACAAACTTTAGTTGAAATTACAGCTGTATCAAGAGAAGGGCAGAACCATACTTTGCATCATGAACGTTGCATCCGAAGATAGAATTGGCGTAGAAGAACAGCTGGCGATGGGTAATACCCAGAGAGGGATAGGCGAGGTCCTAAACGCAACAACGCATTCGCATGAACTCACCAAAAAGGAGTAACTGATCGAATGGATAAAAGTAATCGTGAAAAAGTGATGCATCTTACATCGATTCGGTCACCAATAGCGGTCTTGAAGGCGCCGTATGCTATCTGAAAGTGTGTTCCCATGTACTCATGATAGTTAAATCCATCCAACCTGAGTGCCGAACACATCAGACTCTTCTTCTTGTCGCCAGAAGGTGATTCGGACATCCTGATAAGCAAGCATATCACATATCTGCATGTCAGGATTCAGGCTCACCCCAGGGAAACGCTGACCGACTTCAGTGAAGTATGACTTCACGCAGGATTGAGAAGTGTTAGTGACCTCAAAATGGAAACGAAGTTGTAAATAGTCACGCCATTTACTTACCGGACTGTTCGGCATGATGGAAGGATAGAGCGTTCTCTCCACTCCGTGATACAGCTCATGGCCGTACACGTACGCCATGGAGCCGAACTGAAATACTTTGTTTTAGAAAATATTGTTGTATTCATGCTCACCGCCATCGGGAGAACTGTGGCCGATAAGGTCGAAGATGGCCTGAGTTGGTCAATAATTAGTGGATTTTGGCATTCTAGTCACTTTTACTTCAGTGTACTCATTATCTTAATCGGTTGGGTTACGAGAACGAAGAGAATGGGTGACGTCATGTATCTAATGATCGCAATTTCAATTTTATTTTTACTTGATTGCGAACGCAAACAAAAACGAAGAAGCCACTGATGACATTGGGACGAGAAGGAGAGGCGACAACGTTCCATCGAATAGCCATGTCCAGGCTGGAATGAGAGTGCTCACCGAATTCGTCCCTAATCCTAATCCCCCCTTGATCCTACCGTAATCTAGCTACCTTATCGCCCATCGGTTAACCAACCGAGTAACCAATAACTTGCACGACTTGCCACTAGCTAATAAAGGATTCAGACTTTATGGTGTGTATGTACTGACCGAGTTCGTTCACTGACCTACCCCTTAGTCCTACCATAACACAGTTACCATTACTCGATGTCACGACTAGCATCGATACTGTTTTTAGTTTTCAAGATTCAAGATGCTAAATCTTACTCGATGGTTGCAATCACGCGCTCGTGGGCTCTGTTCACAGCGATGAGATTGCGGAGGAATGGGAGAGCAGCGAGAGCAGCACTGAATGATATTAATTACAAGAATTGTTCCGAGCTTTCGGATAAAAGAGTTTGCACAAACAAGAACTTGGAAAGACACTAATAGTGTGGTTAGAAGAGTGGCAGATACACGATGGGATAACTAAGGTTGAGAAATTTACAGGTCATTCAGCTCCTCCAGGTAGAAGTCGTGGAAGTATTTGGGGAAAGTCGCGGGCGCGTCCTGGACTCCGTAGTTGTTCAGGTCGGAGTGGAGGGTCTGAGAAATCAAACATGATGAAATTCGATGAATAAAAAAAGATAAACTGCCTAGACAGAGAAAATTTAAAGAGAACTTCTTACAAATCAGGGTAAATAATGAGGGTCTGTTGAGAAAATCGAGAGGAGAATCGGAAGAATATGTAATTATGATAAGGTGACTGCTAATCGTGTGGTAGATGTCCATGAGCAGATCCTTGAATCGGTCGTACCTCGTCTTCCCGTTGCTGCCCAGTGTGCTCCAGGCTGCGTTCTATATGACACGCACTTGTCAGTGAAGATTTCGTTCTACGGTATCTCCATACTCTCTGGTTTCATAACATTTTATAGAACGCGCGTGCGGATTCCAACAAAATGCGGTAGACATTAGTCAAAAAGTTTCGGTGACATGTCATCATGAATAAAATGGCGGTATATAAGGACATCAGTGATCAGAAATCTCCATCCGGTCATGATCGTTTCGATCGTCCTCTTCGCCCTGCTTCCGATTGCTCTTCGCAGTCAGGAATGGTTACCGACCTGCGGCACCACTCAACGACAGGTATTTTCGAAATTTTCGATATTATCCAGCATCTTTCAGAGTATCCTCACGCTCATAAGCACTGATATCTTCATGCGACACCTCAAATCGGGAGCCCTCAATCCCGCTCTGAGTATGCAATACGTATCTCTATTTCTTTCAAATTTCATTGCTTACGATACGAAATACCCGGCAACTGCCTACATTTAAAAGACAATTATAATGCACCGCCGAGAAGTCCGAAACAAGACGGGATTTATAGCTCACACTTAGAGGGCGATTTATGAGCCGTTGCCGAAATGTCATCCCCCATGTTACAGCCGAGTGCAGCAACTTCCATCGGCGCGTATGTCCTGTGGGAGGACCGCCCGCATCTGCCTCTACTCAAGCAGTACGCTCGTTTTAATTGATACATTTAAAGTCACATTAAGCTGAGCCGTGTCTTCATTGCTTTAACTCTTTCGATTAGTGAGCGAACTCAAGAACGAATGAGTGGACGCTCAGCTTTGCAACTGAAAAGGGATTATTATTCCCGTACTGTTTCCAGCTCTTCGACCAGATCCTCGCTATTGAGAAATCGTGCACCAAATATGACGCGTACAAACTAATCGAGGTTATGCATTCGCACAACTTGCCAGGTTACTAAAGCGCATTTTCAGAGCGATTTCGTATCCGCTAAGGCACGCGACAATTTCGACTACTCGAACACCGCGTCACTTTCATCTGCACTGTTTACAATGTAAGCTATACTGATTTGAGACTTTGCAAGATATTTTATCAATTTGAAAATTCGGAAAAAATTTGCATCTTTGCATCCTCGTTGGTGCATCACATTTCATGTATGCTAATCAACATAGTTTCTTGTCTCAATCATTACATGTTTCCAACAACGCATGATACATGAATTGACTTGTGTTCAATATATCAGGCTGGTGCAAAAGTCTTGCGGTTTTTTGTGTCCGTACTTTGTACTAGCATAATTATCTTGTCCCAATTCACAATGACTAACAAACATAGCGGTGTTTAGAGGTATGCTTGTACTTTACATACACACATTTCAATCAATCCGATATCGCAATCAATGCAATAAATTATGATGAACCCAAATGCAATTGATGCTCACAATTTTGCATTAAATATATATTACTGGATATTTGTTGGCAAAATACACGAAAACTGCCCATACTGATGTCTACGATGTTTCACGTATACCCTTTCAGAAAATATGTTTCAACTGTGTCTCGATTAAGTTTGGACCGAATTACATGCTATTGAAAATATACTGTCGACGCTGGCTACATGAAACTATTGCTGAATTTTTGCTTCGAAGACCGAGCATACAGGCTTCACTATGAGTGCGCTATATTCAACCACCAAGAGGCTTTATTCTCAGAAAAAATATTGGCTCCTGAACCTTTCTCGTTTCCGAAAACTTAAATTTCTCATTTTTCAAAAATATGGGAAATCAACATAAAAAAATGCAATATGTGTTCATTCACATATCAATGTATTCCTCAAAAGGATGTAACTTCCATCATCCATGAGAAAAAGTATGTGTAGGGTAAAGATGGGAGTTTCATATAACCACCAGGAATTAAGCATTCATGCTTCCGCCGAAACAGAATATTGAGAAATGTGTCGTTTTCGATGTATAAATTTTCGCAATTTTAACTTTGTCCTGCTCTCGCCTCTCCGATTGGGCAAAGCTGATAGGGTGCGCATATGAAAGATTACACAAGGCCTCATTAGTAATTAATATACCGAAGGACAACGGCCAAACCGAAAGAAAGATGGAAGGCAATATATCAAAAAACCGCAAGACTTTTGCACCAACCTAATAGTTCGAGAAGCGATACCACGCTCTCTTCATTCTGTACACTCCCTCGCCGCTCGACCGGTCGAGAGAGAGAAAGTGTAGAATGAAGTGGCATCGTTTCTCAAATTCTGTTCAGGGACTTATCTACTATCACCATCATCTACGAGTACACGCAGCTGCACATCAAGAAGCCCGGCAACTTCTACAGCAGCGTCTGGGATAGACGACACTGGAATGCTGCGAGTGAAACGAATGAGCTTCCACGTGAGTTAATGTGTGGCCTATTCATGAAAGCTGAGGGATCATTATCTTTATTTTTCGTATCCAATCGACTTAAGGATGAAGAGAGTGACCACGCTGCATTTACTGCAAGATACGATTTATGAATGTTGAATTGTAGTAAAAGCCACCCTAACGGAAGCGAATAAGCAACAATTCGTCAATGACCTTTCTGCTAACCTGGCGACAATCTTCAAGAACAACACAGGAATACAGAACATGGCAACGGTAATTGGGATAAAATAATGTAGTTGCTGTCGCGCGTCCATTATTTGTTCATAATTTCCGAAATGTCTTTAAGTTCGAAGATATTAGTTATATGGCAGGTTTACCTTCCTTTCATTAAAGACGTCACCGACTACAACCTCATGGTTCATATTCTGCATCGAGAAGGTGAGGTATAATAAAAATTTAGAAAAAAACAAGTAAAAACAATTTCTTTTCTTTCCTCAGGTTTCGAAAATGGCACCACTCGAGACCGTCACCAAAACATTATCAAAAAAGTTGCCGAGGAGTACGGAAGCGCTCTACAGGTGGTAGATACATACGAGTAATATTTGAATGAAATGTGCTTGGAGGCTGATGCGTGGAGCTCGATTGACAATAACGGGAAGACGAGATACAATCGATTCAAAGATTTCCTGCTCGTCGATCTGTATCAGAATGTTGGTATTCTTTAAACATTTTGATTTAACAACATAGTTAAAGTAGAAAAGTTAGAAAATTCACAGTACTTTAAATTCATATAAGGATGTGTAGAGTGAAGCGACGAATTCGCGAATGTCAAACCGAAGGTCCTTCACTCCGATCTGAACAACTACGGAGTCCAGGACGCGCCTGCAACGTTCCCCAAGAACTTTTACAACTTCTACATCGAGGAGCACACTAAACTGTTGGCACTTCAAATCTCTTCGTCAAAGTATATCCATGTTCAGGTTCCAACTTGCACCTTTCCCGACTCTCAGGAACATTATCGCTGTGAACAGAGCTCACGAGCGAGTAATTGCAACAATAGAGTAATTTTTCTGTAAAGACTGAGTTTTTAGTATTCATATTCAGCCTCGACATGGTTATCAGATGGAATATCGTTGCTTCTCCACTTGTTCCCAATGTTCTCAGCGGATTTTTCGTGTTTATGTGTGTTAAGAATCAGGTTGGGTGTTGCAATCAGCATGAGGAAATTGAACCATACCAGGCAATCTTCGATTTGGTCAGCAAGCACTCCCCTGATGGAGCAACGGTTAATATGATTTTATCATCTTCTCATAATTGTCTTGTTTCAGTTCGGGTCAATGGGCTACCTGTACGGCCATGAACTGTATCACGGCGTGGAAAGAGAGCTATATCCTACAGTTATGCCCACCAGCCCTGTACGGAAGGCTTATCGCACTCAAACGTTTTGTTATTAATTTAAGGTCATGAACACTTCCAAGGCCTGTGTCAAGTCATACTTCGATGAAATCAGCAGACAATAATTCATCTCAGGATGACCGATTCAATTTCTGGCCATTTGAGGAGGAGTCTGATGTGTACGGCACTCAGGTTCAATATTTACTCCTCATTCATCTCCAAATAGAGTTTAAAATCATGGTCACCGCCTCGTTATTTAGTATAACTTGGTTGAGGGCGAGAGAGTTGAGGGGCAAAACGTGAATAAATCGTAAAATCATTTCCTGAATCAATCTGAAGCGTCGGTGAATTGCAGATTGCGTATGGAGCCTTCAAAAAATTCATGGGCACTCGAATCGATGTGAGATTTTCCCTCTAAGCGTAATATCTCCCCGAATCCAAATGAATTTCTCACATTTCAGGCGCTTGCTTATCCCACACTGGGCATAACCCATCGTCAGCTCTTCTTCTACGCCAATTCCATCTTCGGTTGCAATGTGCACGATTACAAGTGCGGTTCTCATATTTCGGCACTGGGTCAGATGATCACTGTCGGATGAGCCATTCCCTAACGCCATTCCCTAATTAACGGTGCTCCTGTTCTATTTTCCGCTCACTACGAAGTGAACGGTCGCTTGGCGCAAGTGCCGGACTTCCGGCTGACCTTCCAGTGTCCCTCCGCGGCCAGCATGTCCATCCCGACGGTGAGCCGCGATCATTGATAGGAATGCATTAGAGTTCGAGAGAAGACACCAAGGTCTCTTCACTCTCGCCTATCGGTCGGTTTGAGTATGGAGAATGAAGGACCGTATTTCAAATTCACCTCTAAAATAAAGCTGTTTTATAGACCATGCGATGCCCAATCTTCTTCCCGACGTTCACTTCTTAATCAACTCCTACATGTGCATTTACTCACGATAAATCATTCTAGTAGAGACAATTCATGCAATTCATAAATCGTGAACTCACCCTCTTCCCTTCTCCTCTCTTGCCTTGCTTCCCCCTTCCTCTCTCCTCCCTCTTTTTCTCTCTGCCCTCTCTAATCCACACACTCTCTCTTTACCCCTTCCTCTTCGCCATTCCCCATTCACTCACTCTACTAGTTGTCTATTTCTCACACTTCTTTATTGATTCGCACTCTTTCTCGATATATCGATTGACGATTGTCCACTCCTAATAGTTCTCTTTTCATGTGATTTTACTGACTGATGATGGGCTGTGGCCCGAAACGTCTCGCCGATAAATGCTGACGCGCTTCCCCTCTCCTGTCCCCCTTTCCGGCTTCACGCAGATTACAAGCAGCTCTGATAATACTTACTGCTTCTCTTCTCCCCTTCTATTTTCTCTCAAATCATATTGTATGTTGGCACAAGTGTTGAAGTAGAATCGTTTATCTATTGCGCATAAAGCGCTTACACAAAATTAGCTCAATAGACGGTGCAGGTCTTGGGGACGACGAGCGTCTCGACGAAGGAGTTGGGGAGGTCCTGGATGTCGAGGACCTCGCGGCGGGACTCGCGGAGCAGACGGCGGGCCTCGGACGACGAACGCTCCAGGCAGGCGAAGTGGACCTGCGATTAATAGTTTAATCATGGTCAGAACGAATTGCGAAAGAGTGTATAGAATGACGATCTATTTGTATCCTTCCTCGAGCTATTTTACTCACCTTGATCGACTTGGTCTCATCCTCCACGGTCTTCTTGGGGCACTCGGAGACGGGAGTCTTGGAGAAGCACAGACGGTGAGAATACTCGATCACGCGCGTCTTCTGGATGACCTCTGAAAGGAGACATGTTAAACCAGTTTGATGACGGTATTCGGTGAAATTCATCCAACTCATTTTTTTCATTAAACTCACTGTCAAGCTAAAGATTGTAGCGAATGCATACACTCACCAACGGCCTCGTCGTCCTCCTTGTACTGCTTCTTCTCCTTCTTCTCCTTCTTCTCCTCCTCGTAGACGAACTCGTTCGACTCCTCGGACTCGTCCTCCTCCTCGAACTTCTTGTAGTTCTTCTTGTCCTTGATCTTCAGCTCCTCCATCTCGCACTCATCGTTCTTCAGCAGGAACGAGCGGTGGAACTCCTCGAGGTCGTCTGCAATGTGCCAATTTTACCGATTCAATTAATCAATTTCGACCGTTGAAATCAATTTTCTTCCCACTAAAGTCTCCAATATTACTGATGAATTCCGCAATTAATTGTAGTACTTTCACCCTCTAAAGTTGGACAAAAGACTTCCAAATTCCCCATCCCACTATATATTTTCCTCATCCTAACTAACCGGTCTCCTCGTCGTCGGCCTTTCTGAACTCTCCCTTCTTCTCTCCGTCGAAGTGTCCGCAGAGTCCGCACTGCTTGGCCTTGTAGAGCTCGCTCATCTTGATCTCGGCCTTGTAGCCGTCGAACTTGACGAAGATGTCCTCGTTCTCGAAGGTGACGACGTAGCCGCGCTTCTCGAGTCTGAAATGTATTCAATATATGAATTTTCGGAGCATTTTGTTAAATGAATAGATATTAGGAAATTATCTCACCCGTACTCCTCCATCTTCTTCTCCTTGACGATCTTTCCGTCGACGCTGACTTCCATCTCGTACTTGTTCATCTCGATCTCGATGGTGTTCTCGCGGGTGATCATCTTCATCTTCTTCTCCTCTCCGTTCTTCGAGATTTTCTTCAGAAGCACGGCGAACTTGGGCTCCTCCGAGCAGTCCTTGGCGAGGACGGAGTAGCAGGTGGTGAGGGGAGCACGGTAGATGATCTCGTCGAAGGTCTTCATGCGAGAGGCGGAGACCTCGCAGACGGGGGAGAGGGCGCGGTGCATCTGTCCCTTCTTCTCGAGGGAGAACCAGGTGGGGCGGAAGGGAAGACGGACGGAAGAGAGACGAAGGTGCTCACGGGGAGTCTCCACGGAGAAGTTGGCGTATCTCCAGGTCTGGGGCTCCACGGTCAGCTTGGCGAGCATGCGGCCTTCCTTGGGAGAGCGTTCGGTCTCGTCGCGGGTCTCGATCTCGCAGGAGATGGGGTAGAGTCCCTTGATGAGGGTGGAGAGGCGAGAGAACTGGACGAGAGACTCATCGTTGAGGCGGTAGTCAGCAGAGATCTTGAGCTGGTTCAGACGGGTGGCCTTCTCGATCGAGTCGATCTGCTTCTTCTCGGCGAGTCTCTCCACGTACTTTATGTATTCGGGAGACTGATCCATCTGGACACGGAGAGTGACGGTCTTCTTTTCGTCGGATCCCCACTTGGTGTTCAGCTTGGCGAGGACCTCACGGTGCTTCTGCTCCTTGATCTCCTTGACGGAGACCATTCTGGAGGGGAGGAGGGTCTGGAGGGTCGATTCGAGTTCCCAGTCTCTGTTCTCTCCCTTGAGGGACGAGCGACGGACGGAGGCGGTCCACTTGCAGTAGGAGAGAGACTCATCGCACATGGTGCGGAGCTCTCCAGTGGCGCGACGCTCAACGGACGATCCACGAGTCTCGAGGGTCAGATGCAGACGGTGGGTGTAGACGGCCTTGGAGGAGAGGGAGCGGAGGTAGTCGGTAAACTCGGAGCGGCGAGACTTCTCAACGTACTCGTCATCGTGAACAGCGAAGTGGGAGTGCTCAGAGGGGTAGAAGGAGTCGAGCTCGATGTCCTCGGTCATCTTTTCCTTCTTGTCGATGGAGTCGAGAGCGATGCGGATGGTGTACTCACGGGGAGTCGTCACGGTCTTCTCCATGCTGACCTCCAGATCGTTCTCTCCGACGAAGACGGGGGTGATTCCGTTCTCGATCTTCTCGACAAGGTTGCGGTGGATGTTGCCGCGGACGGCGAGTCTGAGTCCGAGGACTTCCTCTCCGTACACGCGCTTGATCTCCTGACGGGGCTCCTTGAGGAGGTGGATGGTCTTCTCGACGGGGTAGGCGTACTTGTCCTTGTTGTTCTCGATGCGGAGGAAGGTCACGGGACGGGTGTGCACTCTCATCACTCTCACGGAGTCGGTCTCCTCGGGAAGGCGGAAGTTGAGAGAGAAGGTGGAGCCCTTGTGGGTCTCCATCTTGAGGTCAGCCTCGATGGGAGTCTGGAGGTTGATGGAGTGGACGAGCTTGACTCCCTGGGAGACGATGGGAGAGCGGACCTCGCAGTGAATGACGTGGTTGGTGGCGAGCTTGGGGCGAAGAGAGACGGAGAGGGATCTCTCCTCGACGGAGGCCTTCACTTCACCCTCGACGGAGACGATGGTGGGCATCTTCCAGGTGATGTCAAGGGGCATTCCGATGGTGGTGGGAATGACGCGAGTCTTCTCGTATACGAAGGATCCGATGAGTCCGGAGACGGAGTAGCCACGGGCGAGCACCTTCTTGATCGAAGCAAGGTCAGAAGCTCCGGTCTTGACGAGCATCTTGAAGGCGTCGACGAGGATCTTCTCCTCGAGAGGCAGGAAGACGTAGTCCATGTCACGCACGCGCATGTAGACAACAGCAGCAGAGTGGGCAGAGTGAGAGCGACGCTCCTGGATGCCCATCTTCTTCATGAGTGCCTTGAGCGACTCGAGGGGTCTCATCTCCGAGGATCTCTTTCCGCGCACGATGACCTCTTCGATGGCGTCCTCGTTCTCCTTGACGAGCTTGTAGAGCTTGGAGATGAGCACGTGGATGTTCTCCTGGGAGAAGCCGATCTCGGCCATGTGAGAGTGCCACTCTCCTCCGAACAGGGTAGTGAGGGAGGCAGAGACGTCGGAGGGGATGATGGAGGAGTTGGAGGCGAGGTGAGACCAGATGAGGTCGGCTCCGGAGAGGTACTCATGCGAGTAGGCGGAAGCGCGGATGGTGCGAGAGTCGAGACGAGTGGACAGGCGAAGGGCCAGCTTGAGCGAGGTCTCGATGTCCTGGGCGAGGTTCTTCTCGCAAGGGAGCTCGGAGGAGATGAAGGACTTGAGGGTAGTGTAGACGTAGGAGAATACGCGGGTCGAGGGCTCCTTGTCGAGGTGGAGGGTGATCTGGTCGATGATCTCGCGAGAGGGCTGAGTGTGCATCAGATGGTGGAAGGCGGCGACTCTGATCTCCACGGACTCGGAAGTCTTCTTGTAGAGAGGGAGGAGGATCTGCTGGATCTTGCGAGGCATCACGTGGGCAAGCTTGCGGAGAGACTCGATGGCGGTGAGACGGACGGACTCCTGCTCTCTTCTGTCCTTGATGATCTTCTCGATGGGGTAGACGGCGAGGTCGATGCCGGCGTTGGCGAAGACCTTGAGGGCGAGCACCTTCTCGTAGTGCGAGTCGGCCTCCTCGAAGAGCTTCTCCATCTCTCTGACGTACTTCTGCTTGAGCTCACGGGGACACACGATCTTCTCGTTCTTCTGATCCTGGGCGAATCTCTCGGCGTTCTCTCCGCAGACTCCGTTCATCACGGCTCCGATCGAGAGCCAGAGGGACTGGCGAACGACGGGAGTGCGTGCGAAGTCCTCACGGGCGAGACGGAGCAGCTCGTGGACCATCTTGTCGGAGGGGTACTTGGTGTTGAGGAGCATCTTGAGCGACTTGACAGTCTGGACGGTAGAGAGGCGACGGGCGGTGATAGCCTCGACTAGACGGGAGATGCAGGGGTAGGTGCCGGCCTGGGCAAGGGCGTCGTAGAAGAGCGCCTGCAGCTTCTCGTCTCTCTTCTCGACCATCTTCTCCAGCTTCTCGATCTGGCGCGCAGGCATCACACGGAGGGCGGCGATGAGAAGGCCCATCTCGTGGACGGTCTCTGACTTGATGATGTCGTCCTTGTCGGATCTCTCGAGGTCACGACGGAGGGTCTCGAGGGTCTTCTCAGCCGCCTCCATGGCCTTCTCCATCGCGATGAGGGGCGAGTTCTTGAGCAGAGACTCCTCTCCAGTCATGCGGAACTTCTCCAGGCGTTCCTCGAACTCGGTAGAGTAGACGATCTCCTCCTTCTTCTCGCTCTTGGGGCCGCGGATCTTCTCTCCGGCGTCGACGTTGAGAAGGGTCAGCTTGTTGGCGACGACGGTAGACATGAGGGTCTCCTCTCCAGAAACGGGCGCGAAGACGTACTTGGAGAGCAGGCGGACCTCGCGGATCAGATGCTCCTTGGGCGTGCCGTTGAGCTCGAATTCGAGCACGGTGGACGACTGGGTGGCCTCCTCGTGGTTGACCTTGTTCTGGCAGAAGGGGCAGTTCTCGCGGACGTCGTAGCGGATGTCGACGCGCTTCTTGCACTTCTCGAAGTTGATGGACTTGGAGACGCGGAGTCTCTCCTCTCCCTCGGCGGGCACGACGGTGTAGGCGGTCTCGCAGTCTCCCTCGAGGGTCTTCTCCTGGGCGGTGAAGAAGGTCTGCTCCTCCCACTCCTTCTCCTCGTACTCGCTCATCAGGCGCGACTTCTCCTCGGTCTCGGTGCGCGACTTCTTGGACAGGTTCAGCTGAAAGGGAATTAGTAAGAATTGGACAGTGCAGAAACCATTTCTAACACTAGCCTAATGTGATTTATTTTGTACAGAAGAGCGGAGAGCTCTATTTTTATGTCATTCGTTTTCCTAAAGGGGAAAAAATGAAACGCTGATATGTTTTAACATCCAGAAGAAGAAGGAAATCATCTAATCGAATGAGATGGTTTCGCAAGCAAAGCTCCAAATTCTGCTTTTCCTCTCGCCGAAATGACAGAATAAGCGCAGCGTGGAAAGGCCATTTATCACGAGAACTGTCTATTGCGATGAAGACAGAGGGAGCGAGACAAAAGTGGAGAGAGATAGTGGGAAAATGGAGTGGGAAAATGGAAGCTGGAGAAGGAAAAGAGTTTAATAAAGCCGTACCTGGATCATGTTGAGGATGGCTCTCTTCATGTTGGCGGACCAGGTCGGTTCCTCGCGGTCGAACTCGATCTCGGAGATGAGTCCATTCTCGTAGCGGAAACGAACGGGCAGGAGGAAGTGCTCCTTCTGCTCCTGAAATTCAGGGATTATATTATGAATAGTTCTCACTTTCGATAATTTCCACAGTTTGATTTCATAATTCAATTAAAATTGAGACCTCTACTGAAGGAATATTGGGACGAACCTCGGTCAGTTCGATCTCCTCAAACAGCTCGAAGGGCTGGACCTCACGGGACTCGACGAGCTCACGCTGGACGGATCCGACGCGAATCTTGTTGATTTTGAAGAGCACCTGGCGGTCATCCTCGAAGTTGAGGGAGAGCAGAGACTCGATGCGAGAGGCGGTGTTGGAGGAGGCGGAGGGAAGAGGCAGTCCAGAGGCGATCTGAATGGGAGTAGAATCATCGGGAATGAGAGGAGGGAGTATGATAAGGATGGCTAGACATGCCTCTCTTCACTCTGTGAGCTCTCTAACTGATAGGTCCATAGCGCAGAGATAAGGGGGGTTAAATTATCGTTAATGCGAACAGCAAGTGCTGTGTACGACGTACCTGGCCGTCAAACTTGAAGTTGTACTGCTTGCCGGTCTTGAAGACGGTCTCGTACACCTTCTCAGGGCGAGTCTCCCAGTTCTGGGCAGCAAAGGCGACGGCCAGAAGGCCGAGAGCCACGAAGAATTTCATTACCTGCAAAGATGAGAGGTGAGAAGAGGAGGTAGATCAAAGAAAGGAGGGGAACGGTAGATAGGGAAGGTAGGTCAAGGTAAAGTTGATGTGGGAACTGTTCATATCTGGAGGTAGGCCAAAGGGAAGGTGGGGTACGGTAGAGAAGGAAGATAGGTCAAGGTAAAGCTTATGAGGGTACGGTAGAGATTGGGAGGTAGGCCAAAGGGAAGTTGGGGGTACGGTAGAGATCAGGAGGTAGGTCAAAGGGAAGGAGGGGTAGAAGCAGGCAAAGGGAAGGTAAGTTGGAGAGTGAAGTGATGACCGGTCCAGACGCCCTCGTTATATACCATGTCTGGCTGCCAATCTTAGCGCTTATCGCTGGCCAACTCGAGTAGGCTAGCGCGGGCTGTCAGTTATCCGTCTGAGAGACTACATGGAAGTAAGAGGGCAGAGGGGGAGAAAGGGTGAGGGCAAAGAGCCAGAACGCTGATTGGCATGGTGATATTGGTAGGTGATGAGGGAATTGCAAAAGAGTGCGTACCGAGAACTCTGAATTGACATTGAGACTGTGGCAGTAATCTCCATCCAATGCTCTTTTCTCCCTTTCTGATCGCAGAGTTGATGCAGAATCATCAACCTTGCTCATTTTCCAATGAGCAAAACGTATACGGTGAAGTTGTCGTTCATTCGTTTACTATGCAGTAAGTTCGTCTTGAAAATGTAAAAAAATGAAAATCCGTCTTCAAATTGGAACTGCCCTGTTATCCGCATAGATGTAATGAATGCACATGTTAAGAATATATTTCCGAATTACCAGCAGGTTTCATTGAGTAGTCTACATTTCCTCCTAGCAACATCTTCTTGATTGTGAAAGTATGTGGTCATGAAATATGTTCTTGAGTACGGTCGGCGTTTAGATTCCAGGAAGAGCACAGAATTATTTGACTAGCCATGATCACACAGTTCGCCATCTATATTTCGTTCGTGTTGAGGAAAAGGTCAAAGACTATTGCTTTCAACTAAACATGCAAAATTGTACACGCAGATGCATAAGTTACAAAGCTCATCGAGATAAAAAAATCTGGGGGTTCTGAGACTGTTCAGAATTCGCTCCGAATTTCTGAAAAAAACATTTTAATTATAGTATACGTTCCTTCTCTGCGCGGGCGACGAGCGGCTGAGCTCGCCTTTCCTCCTCCGTCCCCTCCACCGGGAGGTCCTTCCCCAAGTGCCAGTGGTGCGGCAGGGGTCGTAACACCGCTATGGGCTGCCGGCAACCATCATCGGCAACATCAATGCCCGCTCACTCTCTTCGAAGACACGTCAAGAGGAGTTCGATCGAGCTCTGGCCAAACTCCGCTACGACGTCGTCTGTGTCACCGAGGCAAGAATCGTGGGCGAAGGGGCGGTATGCTTACCCCTCTCTTCTTCAACTCTGTACCATAGTGGTGGCACCCAGTCTCATAAAGGTGTCGCTTTCGTGGTCAGAGATAGACTGGCTAGTTCGATCAAGTTTACAGGTGTAAGTGACAGGGTGGCGCTGCTCACTCTGCCCACACTGAAACTGTATCTTGTCGTCGTTTATGCCCCCACTTCCGCTTCTACTGATGAGCAATACGACCAGATCATCGACCAAGTAGAAAACTCAATAAGAGCGTGCCCGCAAGGATTCCGTCCTTTCATCATCGGTGACCTCAACGCTCGTGTCAAGAGAGAAGCAGGAGTGGAGAAGATCGTCGGACACTACACGTACGCAGAGATGAATGATAGAGGAAGGAGAATAGTCGAATTATGTATACGGAATCGAATGAAAGTTTGGAACTCGTGGTTCAAATCGAGAAAGGCGAGAAGGTGGACCTGGCGCAGTCCGAACGGATCAACCAAACATCAAATAGACTTTATACTAGGACCACAATCAGCTCCTGTCTCAAACTGTCAAATTGTCAACAAGTTCGAATTTGATAGCGACCATCGAATGATACGGATTCAATTGGATCTCGGAGGGATGCGGAGGTGGCAGAAAGACAGAAAGAAGAAATGGGAATTCGATAGGGAAGCATACAGAAGGAATGCACATATCCTGAGCGACCTGGAAATATGCGAACCTCAAGACGCGGCTGCAGCTTACAATTCAATTATAGCACTCACGGAGACTACATCAATTGATTGCTGGAAAGAGAAAACAAATCGACACAAGATATCAAAAGAAGTTTACTGGAAAAGCGGCACTTATTGAAAGGCGATCCAAAATTAGCAGTGGAATACGTACAATGTTGTAAAGCTGCCAGGGCAATGTTAATAGAGGACATTCGGAGTAGAAAAGAAACGCAATTGTTAGAGGCGATCAGAAGTGGGAGGAGTATTGTAAGATTGACGAAAGAGAATGAACTAACAAGGAAACGAATGTTCTTCAAAGACCCAAATACAGGCACAGCTTCTCAAGAATACACTGAACGTACGGTCACACAATTCTTCGAGAGTCTATATACTCCAAAAGTGCCTCTTCCATTCGCTATCACGCCGTCAACAGAGCCTATCCTGCCTTTCTTGAGAGAAGCAATCTCGTATGCAATACAAAGTCTCCGAATCGGGCACGCTGCTGGTGATGATAAAGTGAAGCCTGACATGCTCATTCTGTCTGAAGCCGCAGTTACTCCATTGATCACGCGGATGCTCAATGGGATTCTCTCAGGAGAAGAAATTCCTCCGAAATTCCTGACTTCGAGAGTAACCCTGTTGCACAAAGGCGGAGACTCATCAGATATCAGCAACTATCGTCCGATCAGCCTACTGAGTGTTATATGCAAAGTCGCGACAAAAGATATTCTCAATCGAATCCTCCCACTGCTAGAACAGGCAAAAGATACCAGCCAAGCAGGGTTCAGACCTGGATACTCGACTGTTGATCACATTCACTCCATCAATCAACTTATCGAGAGAACCACCGAGTACAAAATACCCATTCACCTGGCACTGATAGATTTCAAGAAAGCGTTTGATAGCGTTGAATGGCCAGCCGTTTGGCAAGCTCTCCAAACCCAAGGAATCCATTCACGTTTGATCGATGTGCTTCGAAGATTCTATGAAGGAACAAATACCCGAATTCAAGTAAACGAACGTGCGGTCGAAGTGAGAGTGAAGAGAGGAGTGAAACAGGGCGACACAATATCTCCGAAACTTTTCAACTGCGTCTTACGTATGGCTCTCGACAGCGTTGATTGGGATGGAGATGGGATGACTATTGATGGAAAGCAGCTGACCACCTTATCATACGCAGACGATGTCATTATTGTAGCGAAAAACAGAGTTGAACTGAGGAGAATGTTGACAAAAGTTATTCATGCGGCTGGAAGAGTTGGACTCGAAGTTCACCCACGAAAATCCATCTTGCTGACTTCGAGTGCAACAAATAGAGAACAGATCGAAGTCGATGGAGGAATCTTTGAGTACAAAGATGGTGCAAAATATCTAGGAAGTTGGATCTCCCTGCCATTGGACCCCTCAATTGAAGTCAAACGCCGGATCCAGTGTGCTTGGCTCGCTTGGAGAAACATTGGCCATTTACTCAAACACGCGACTGTCAACAGAGAGATAAGGAAACGCGCCTTCAACGCTTGTCTCATGTCGACCGTGCTTTATGGCTGCGAAGCTTGGACAATGAGAGAGTCAGACAAACAAGTGCTGCGAGTTGCGCAGAGAAAAATGGAGAGGCGCATGATTGGAGTAACATGGATGGATCGATGGAGTAACGAACGAGTGCGAATGGAAACAGGAGTCGTTGACTGGGTAGAGGAAGCAACTAGACGAAAGATGAACTGGGCAAATAAGATCCGAAGAATGGACGAACGGTGGACAAGGAGGTTAACAACATGGATCCCTTACACCAGAGCTAACAGCAGAGGACAGGGAAGACCTCGGGAGAGATGGAGAAACAAGATAGCAAGAGGGAAGGGCAGGAAATGGTGGAGCTTAACTGATGAAGAATGGACCACCTAAAGCCTGATCAGCGCAACTTTGCGACTCCTGATAAATATTCTGTATTCTGTATTCTGTATTCTGTGTCGAATCATGATGTGATATGTTCCTTTGTGATTTGGCAGAAATTTTGAAAATATTTATTCATTTTTCATAAATTCATGGGTGAGAGAGATCACAATGTACTCGTCATAAAACAACAATGACAAATTTACAGTAAAAACCATGTGTATTCCCTTCTGTCGGATCCCTACGCTATTTCCAATATGGTTCAGTATACATTGTGCACTATTGCCCAATCTCGAGAAATGAATGACATCAACTGCATTCATACTGGGTATTACGAATGGTGAGGTCAATTCATTGATAATGAGGCCTTACCTCGCGTATTTCGGATCAAATGTGAAACAATAGTTATAAAAGTATATCGGAATTTACATTGTTTGAAAAATGCAGCTCATTTTTGTTTACGCGATGTGTTCTGTATGCGATAAGACCCACATAATGCGTTAAACTAAATGGTGATTGGACATTCAATAAAATCGCTCCCATCTGTGTGAATGGGAACAAGCTACTGTATTTTCCCACTACAGGTATACATATTCAGAGTGAAAAAAAAATAAACGCTCATAAAGCCTTGCTAGTTTCGCTGCCTAGAGGCATCATAGTAGTAACGAAAATTGTGGAAAATTATGATAGGAACTGCTTTGATTACGTACGTCTGCATCAAAATGTGTGCATGTCTATGAGTTAGACAGTCAATAATAAGTTGGCTTTCAAATCATAATCTTTACTCCCATGTTCTGTACAAATACAATATCGACATCATCAGAAATACATTTGATTATGGTAGTTTAAAGCGATTGGTTAAAACTCGAGAAATGATGGGAGAATAGTAGAGATCGAGTATGTAATGGGGGCTGGAATGCGTTTTTACATGAATTTCCGGCTACATTATCTTCTTTCAAAGCCTCTCTTGACTGGAGGAGATGAGAGAGCGTTCATACTAAACGTGATGTGATAGTAGTGCGTGAAACACTGACTAGGTACGAAAAAAGACTAGTGAATAGAAAATACAGTGGACTAGTTGTCATAATCAAGGGAGCACTTATTCTCTTCACTTATTCTCCTCGATCTTTCTCCTTTTCGCCTCTGCCTCCTCCTTGTTTCTTCTCTCCCTCTCCTCTCGCAGCTTCGCGATCTTTTCCATGTGCTCCTTTTCGGCATCTCGTCGAAGTTGGTGCTCGAACTGAAAACAATTATTATGGGGATTCGCACATCATACATGTCAGGTAAAGGTACACTCTGTCTTCGAGGTTTTTTGGACGAAGACTGCTAGGCCAGTCTCAATTTTCTCATCATTTCAAACAGCTTATCTAAGCATATCCTAGTGGGTCTGTATAGAATAATCGCAGGGCTTCCAACTATCCTGAGCGCTGTAGCTTTTTCTTGCATCTAAGATTCGCTGTGCGAGAAAGCGTATCCTCAGCCATCGCTGTATAAAATCAGTGCCTAACACCTGCGTGGTTAGAAAACGGAACGACCGTGTGGGTGTATTTTCTAACTTGCTGATCTTCAGATACTCTCAGAAACGATAAACAACATCAGGTCACAAAAGAGCTCATGGGAGAGTAACACGTCTTAACTAGCAATTCTCTCGATTTCAATGGTTCGTAAAAGGCTATCACATTAGGGAATAGAAGCACTTTAGCTTTGACATTTCCCAATTCACTAAACATTGGCAAACAGCTCAAAGACCTACCGCTAATTCGAATCTACCCCTCCCTCGAAATTGCAAATGTCCAATAAGCAACGCAACTTCCGGCAACACCTGTTGCAATCTTCGCATTTCCTGTTTACTAGCCGATGGGATCAGTTAGTCATTGGCGTATTACCCCCGAAACCAAATGTGCTTTGGTCATCTCAAATCGTTTTCTCAATACGTCATAAGATGTTGTTTTACTCTTCGTTGTTCTTGTTTCTTAAATACGGAACTATATTTTTTGCGCGTTGCGTTTTCTTGAATGGTCTCACTGAAAGATGAAAATTCTGAATATTCTTCGTTGTTTTTTGCGGTCGCACTGAAATATGGCCTCGTGCATCTAGCAGCTGACTGCTTCATTATCCATTCTCACGCGGGCTTCTCTCTCGTCGCACTCGTGGGAGAAACTGAGAGACCGCGTGAGTCTTCCGATTTGTGCTCAGTGAGATGCCGCTAATTGCCTCTTCATTTCCCACTGACATCTCTCTAGAGAGTAGGTAGAATGAAGAGTCTCTAATCTCGCCGGTCAGGCAGTTCGAGAGATCATGTGATATCGAGAGACTCGGACCATTGCTCGCCCCTACCTGCTAATGAGCCCCGTCCCCCTACTTCCGTGTTTCTAGGCCGATCAAGATGCGGACGAGTGCAGAGTGAAAATGTTGTAGTGTCGTTTCGAAACTCCTGAGGGCAATGATCCCCACCTCCGCAAATCTCGCGACCTGTCGAGATGTGAAAGAGTACACAGAGTGATCAAGTTGTAGTGTCATTTCGCCAACTCCAGAAACTAATGATCCCCGTCCCCCGCCCTGCTCTGCAAGGCCCATTGCGCCCGCGCATTGCGTCATTGCGTGGCGCCCTGACTCATCCGTTCCCCCCAATGCACTGTTTGCCATTCCTGAGAAGCAAGGATGCAAAACATGACTCAGCGTTTGAAATTCTGATAATAGTCCCGTCATTATGTATACTCTAGACCGGTTGAGGGGGGACAGTGAATTGGAGAAAATAAATTGACTCGTTTGTGGAAATGGAACTCACTCGGTTGAAGGACATCTCCTGGAAGGCGTACCTGGACAGCAACGACATCGCCTGGTCCCCATTTGCCTGCAAAGTTGTACTTTTATGGAATGATTGGAGATACGTTTTGATAAATAGCAACTTTCTAGTTGGGAATGTGTTGATGATGTTTCGATAATTTGGTCCCATACACTACATCTGTCTCACAAACATTCTGATACTACAGAAACTACCATGAATTGTGAAGTAGGCCCCCGCCGATCAGTGATCGCGTTCAGTTTTGTGACAAAGATAAGCGAGGGAGCACACGTGGTTAGAGAATTGGAACCTCTGCCTAGCTGAGGGACCTAGGCGAGCTCAGTTACTTTTCAGGCGACCATGAATCCGATCTTTGAGATACGCTTTGATTGCTATCAGAGAGAGAGAAACACGGAGATCATTAGCCAGTGCGGATCGTCAAAGAACAACTTAGTAGATTCGAGAAATTATCCAAGGGCCAAATGATTCTATGCAATCTCTCAAATATCAACTGGTCTAGAGCATTAGCAAAATGAAGAGACCGTGAGACAATTTCGACCTGCACATCATAAAGTCGTCGCTTACCCCCATGATCTGATCGGCCAGGACGTCTTCGAGTCGCTTCTCTCCGCTCATCATCATCCACGGCTCCCGCTGCTGGAAATTACCGCTCATATTCTGTAATCAGAGTCATCCGACTTGTTGGGGTGGGGGGAAATGAGAGAGAGAAGAGAGGATGGGAAAACAGTGTGATAGCAGCAGTATGGAATAGGAGTCAACAAGAACGGTCTAATGAGCAAAATAAGCTGGGCTCAGACAACTCGCGAAAAGGGGTGTGGAGAGAGAGAGAGAGAGTAACTTCCGGCTTCTCCCCTATCACACACATGCCTCATCTATCTTCACTGTTCTTTCCCCCCCCCCCCCCCCCCCCCGCCTGGTGCTACACCTCTCGCCCGCCTTCCGTCTCTCCTTCTGTCTCGCGACTCATTAATCAAGCATGTTGTAAGCTGGAATCTGCACGTAGGCAGATCCCGAGATGCGACAATAGCACGTACTGGTGATAAATGTCCTCATGTAAAGGCGATCTCTATCATGAAGAGATCAATCGTCAAAAGAACAATCGCAGACTACATATTTACAGTGACAACATTGAAATGAAAATAGTATGCATAATGCGGGGAGCTGGAAGAGATTACGTTAAAAAAGTAAAAGCTCCATAGTCTAGACTAACAGGTGGCCTTATCGAACAGAGCCACCAATCGGGTTGGCGTTGAAATGCCCGAACACAATATGCCGAGAGTACCTGCTCTACTCCCTGGCGGCTAGAGTTCGTATCGTGAATTCGTCTCCTCTTTTCGAACGCACACTCTACTGTTTGAAAGGCGAGAGAGTGTTTATAATGAAGAGACAGTACTATCGCGCCTCGACTCGACTCCCGGTCCTCTCATTACCATAATCCGACATTGACCGGCCACGGAACTAGCGCCACGAACACACTTATTCTGTGCCTTTCAGCCAGCTAGTACGTCACCGCGCCTTGTTCGGCATTAAAATCAGAGAAAAACCGAGGACGTCGAATGGGAATGTCATCGGGCGACCAGAGAAAGGACACGTAGCGACACGAAAACGGGAGGAGCGCGATTTTGAAATCATCATCTTTCCTCCGGTGCTAAATTACAGTTAACAGAGGAGGGAGATGGATAACTATCATCGTGGTGCTCGATGGTTTTCGAAATAGCACTTCTGAGATAGAAATCAGAAGGGGGAGAGGGGTTGTATTTTGTGCGTGGTGGAGCGAGGTGAGCAATTGGTCATCTGCCTTGTGATCATTCCTCGAGATTGGGAAGGGAAGCCGAGAGGATCCATGGTCTGACTCTCCTCGGTTTGCCTGCTCTCTCGTCTCTCTAACCAGTGATAGGATGTGCGGTATCGAGGGAAGCCAGCGGGGGAGAGGGTGGGATAATAAGGGAGCACGTGAGAGCTTTCGAGGTGGCAATCAGTAGCTAGAGCAACACTGTGTGGGAATGTACCTCAAAGAGTTGCTGCCAAAGATCGTGCAACAAGTAAGAGATGAGGAGGGATAGGGAGAGAGATATAAAGAAGGTAGAGAGCGAGAGGCGAGGCGGAGACAGAGAAATTCGCTAATGAGCAGTGAATCCTGTGAGTAAGAGGGCGAGTTTGCCCATGAGTTGGCTGAGCGCCGTGATGAAATCTGACTAACTGGCCGGGGCGATAAGGGGAAGACGGTACCAAAAAGTGATGACAAGCGGCATTTCGATGTTTATCGGGGCTCGGTAGTTTTATTGGATTAGTAATAACGTAAAAAGTGTGAACAATTATGATCTGCACATATTTTCGACTAATTCCAATAATGAAAGAGAAAACTAAGCGATTACCACTAAAACTTTTAAAAGTCTACAAAATTTGTTGTTTAAACTCGAAGTATAAATGAGTGAAAGCGATATGAGTAGGATCTGAGTGGGCGAAGTCCAAATTTGAAATAATAAGAACAATCGAATCGAATGCAAAGTAAACACTAGGATTCAGAGAACGATGAGATTCCGAGTACCATACAGCAAGCGGATCATTCGAATAATATTTTCAAGAATTAATAGATACTGCACATTCCCTACAATTGAATACGGTTGACTTTGTCAATAAATTGTTTCAAAGCGCACGCAGCTAAACAAAGACAATTCATACTTCTACATGCGCGTAGCACCTAGGGAGCATGCTCTATGAATAGCTGGCCGATATCCGCCATCTGTCCAATTGGCCGACGAACACCGGACTCTCCAGGTCCTCATCCTCTGCTCTCCGCACAGCCTCATCATCGTCTCCCTGCAGTTTCCAGCTTGTATAGAAGTACTGGACAATGAAGAGCTAATTCTAATACACCCTGTGCTAATTTGATTAACTCTCCGTATGTATGCGCATCTTTAAGCAAGTTCAAAAAGTCTCTTCATTCTGCAAACTCTCTCGATCGGTTGAGGTACATCGAACGAAAAAATTCGTGGTATCCTATCTCGAAATCTAATCGAGTTATCTCTTACCTGGCTTGCAAGCCGGTTGCCGACTGCGTGAAAAGCACGAGCAGCAGATGATGGCTGGTAGTCGTCGAGCGCAGAGGACTGAAATTAGTTAATTAATTTTATGCCCTTAAACTCCAAGCCAAAATTACCATGGGAAGAGGGTCTCTGAAGCACTATTGAGTTTTGAGCTACATTGATACGTTTCTATAAATTTGAACCAACACACGTAAGTCGGCATGTCCACGTCAGTGACGAACTAAGCCATCAAAATTGCTTACTCTTCGTCGCTTCGTCTCTTCGGCGGTTGCGGCGTCGAAGAAGCACGAGGGTCCAGGTTGCGCGCCCTCGTCGCTGAAGGCCCGCTTCCGAAGAGCAGAGCTCTAAAATTGAATTTGTAGATCCCTCCATCAGAATCAAATTCTGTTGAACCGGGTATTTCGAAAAAAATATCATTGTTCAGTTTTAATTAATCACTGGAAGATAAAATATGTCATTACCTCTGTAGGCGAACCGTTGAGCGACGCGCATCCGTAGCTCGCGCGAGCCGTCTAAAATGGGCTATTCTAGAACCAACATCTTGATAGTTTGAGCTAATTTAAATTTAACAACAATTGAATAGTTTACCTCCGAGCCGACCGCTCCATTACGCGCCATCTGTCCGTCCTGCGACATCGCTCTGACCGGCGGGTAGTGTCCGAACTCGCCATAGTTGGGCAGACCAGCGCGTGATAAAGGTCCGTGGTCCGTGGCACGGTCTCCGTGCGCATTGAATTGAACTGATTCTTGGGCCATTGTCGTGGATGGGCAATCCAGACGCTGCTCATGATGAGCAGGCGACGCCTCTGGCGTGTTGTCCGTGGATGATACCACACCGTTGTGCTTCGCCTGCAGCGGTTGCTGCATCGCATGATCTACTGGTACAAAAGGGATTCCTTGTCCCAACGGTTGGCAGTGAGCCGGGTACTGCTGAGCCAACGGGAAGCCATTGACTGTTGACGCTTCTTGCATGTTGCCTGTGGTCGAAACTGCAGACAAACCGTTGTTGGACGGCTGTTGCAACTGTGGCGTTGATGCAGCTGGGACTCCCTGATGCTGCTGCTGCATCATAGCTGGCCCAGTATTAAAGGTCTGCGCCGCTCCAAGAGACGGCATATGGGAGACCATCTGCGGATGCTGCTGAGAAGCGTACGGTTGGTACTGGGACGGGTACTGTGGAGACGGCATGGGCTGGTAGCCATTCACGGAGTTCTGTCCCATCGGGTATGAAGACTGGGGATACTGCGGGTGACCGATAGGAGTTTGTTGGTGCTGCTGATGAGCTCGCTGCTGATGCCAGTGAGACATCGGAGGTTGGTATGGCAAGTGCTGCATCATAGGTTGATGCTGCATAGGAAACCTCTGCTGCTGCTGTGACATCATCTGCGGCTGCACTGGCTGCCCGGCCCACTTCTGCGGCGGAATCCTCGTTCCGTCGCGTCGTAGCTGTTCAAGAATCCGCTCGTTCTCTTCCCAGGATGGCGTGCGGCGAGGCACCTGGAAGAGTTCGAAATTCGTGTTAGTGAAGACAAATTAGTGGTTGCGCGGCTATAATTTCGTTATATCTCTCTTTCTAAAAAAAACCTGAAGATCGTGAAATCGTTTAACTCTAGTACCCGGGTCGAGGGAGGCAGCATTCTCTGCTGCTGCGATTGCAGGAATTGCTGGTTCTCTCGGTGCTGCTCCTGAAGTGCTGCGGCCGAATAGATATCTTCCATGCTGCCGATAGGCCGGAACGATGGTTGAGCGCGGGCCTAAAAAATTGAGAAATTCGAATATCGGGGCACGCTTTCTTCATTCTAAACACTTGCGTATACTAAAAATACGGAATTTGGGGATGGCTACAGAAGCGTTTGGCTAGAACAAAAGTTTGCGTGGTGTGAAGCCGTTTCGGCGCGATCAGCAAATCAATAACTGATTTTTAGATGGACAATGAGCGTGATATGAGCGTGGTTTGCAGGAAGATAAGAAAATCTGAGAGACCAGGAATCGGTAGAGTGTAGCGAGTAGTGATGGCAAATCGTTTCGTTCTCTAACAGATGATAGAGAATTAGAGAGCGTGCGAATAGAGAAAAGCACGCTCCGGTTTTTCATCCATAATAGTGAGCGAGCGAAGTTAAGGTGGAATGAGCACTCCCCTATTCATAGATTGCTAAGGTATTGTGCAGAAATATTGCAACTTAACACAAATAAATATAGATTTCCAAAGCGATGTTTTGAGAAGTTGAGGCTTAGGCAGGTTGTTTCCGGGATAGTGGTTGGTCGTTTCACTCATAGAGACGGACATGATCTCACCTGATCACTAGGGGAGACATAGTATCCGGGCGACTCCTTCTTTTCCTTCTTCTTACGCTCTTTCTTCTTCGGAGTCATTGTTTCAGTGTGCTGGCGCAGTACCTGAAAATAACGAGTCAAATTTTCAAAACGGCCAAATTGAATTAGTTAATTGTCATACCTTTCAAATAAACCAATGCATGCCATTCGTTCGAGTTTCTCCTACCCTCTAATTTGTAATACTAATCGTAGATCCCAACCGGTTTCAACAATTCTTTTATCACTTGCTTCATTGCCGAAACGAATTTCACTTTCCCTCGTTATCAGTTAGATGTACGATGGCGCTCTCTTCAAATACAGCGCTATTTCCGTTTCTCATCCGTTTTTATAAACCGTTGTGGCCAGTCGCTGATAAGACCAAAATGAAGGAATATACGAAATTCCGAGTGGAGCCTATACTAATCGAGACGCTAACCCGGAAACCGCAGCAAGAACAAGCGCATGCACTACAGGGGAAATATCCGGGGTGAAGGCGGGGATTAATCAGGGTTCTCTTATTGGAAAATTCATGTCGTCTTTTCGGATATGTGTCAGACACTCTATATAGTTGATCAGCTTTTTGTGTATTTTACGATTTTAACACATTTATCTAGAGGTCATTAGATTCTCGGGAGATCAGGCGAGAGCTCTGATGTGCATGGTGTTCCAGTTAGAGCTTCGTGCTTGATTGAGAAAATTTGGGCCTGTTGCTTTGCGGAAAGAGTCGCTCCATCTCGTGATTGGGCGGCCGCGGCTCCTCTTTCTCCGCGGAATCCATTCGATCACAGATCGGCTCCACTTCCGGCAATCATCATTCGCGATCTTATGCAACCAAAACCATTTCCTTTTCTGAGCAGTGCGAACGAAGTCCTGAACTCTAGTTGAATCTCGCAACCTATTTGTGTATTTAGCTGGTCTGAAACATACCCGAAAAGACAACAAAATTTTCCAATAAGAAAACTCTAGTATTTATCATTGGATGTGAGTTCCTCCTGCCGTCGCATCCAGTGTCTTCGGCGGCTCGATCGTGGCTATCATTGCAAACTTACAGCAGGCGATAACTGTACGTCCGTGTTTCCGATGCTCATGTACTGCCGGAGTTGCTGATTGATGCGCGGATCCGTCGACAGGGGCATGTTGCCGCCGTTGAGCGCCTCAAATGACAGCTGTCTGGGCTAGTTAAGGCAAATCGTGCGTACGGCCCTCGTTTCACAGGCCCTCTAACTGTCTTACCGATGACAGAGCACACGAAATATAATATCGAGGGCACATGCCGAATTGGCATTTCTTTGGGCCTGTGCTAAATCTCAATGCACATTGTACCGTATACTAGGAAACCCAAAGACAGTTGACGTTTTGGCCTTTGACTCTTACGTAAAAGGGCTTGTATATCCGAGGTCGCGTGCCTAAGCTATTGAAATAGCCGTGTACTAGGAATGAGAGGCTGAAAATAGACGCCAGCCTTACCCACTAAAGTTCGAGAAACGATATCACGCTCTCTTCATTCTATACACTATCTCGCCGATCGCCAATAGCTCTAGAGAGTGCGTAGAATGAAGAGAGCCTGGTATCGTTTCTCGACCTCTATTACTCACCTTATCCTGCACGACGTCGATTACGGCTTTCGGCATCGGTCGCAGCGTCGGCGGCGGCATCTGGTATGCTGCAGCTGCTGCAGCAGTAGCTGCAGGTCGCGTCATCATTTGCTGTTGCTGCAGATGCATTGGCTGTCCATCTGCTGTGATGCCCACGACCTCGACGGCCTTGGGCTTAGACGGAGATGGAGGTGCGAGCAGCAGGTCCCACAACTGCGAAGAAATTGTGGTCACTACTTAGTTCTCGTTCCAAATCAACGTTAATCCTTCCTTCCAGGTAAAATCAGCAATCATACATCTCGTCTTCGAGAAGGCGAATGAACACTGCTTGGGCCAATAATCACAGTTTTTTAGGGCCAACAAACATAGTTATCACTTTTTTCAAGACAATCCCTGAAACTTCATCTCACCAGGGTTTTCTTGGGATCGCTTTTGTCGTCCGACTGCTCGTCCCTCGGCGTGTCTCCAGACTCGACGGACGAGTTCATCGTCGAATCGGGAGTGGAAGTGTTGACCGGAGAGACGGAGTCTCCCGCCGAAGAAAAGGTGGCCTGAAAACGACGTTTCTTTATGGTAACAATTTCTGATATGCCAATTGTGTTCACTTAAGAACTCCTCTATTTCATAGGCGTACCTACACCTATGAAAATATGCAGAGAATGTCAGATAACCGATGTGAGATATTTTCATGTTTAAGTCTTCTGCTCCCCCATGTTTGAAATACAAAAATGATTGATTGAGGGCCAAGAACCGAACCTGATACTCCATCAGACTGTGCTTCTCGTGTTCGGCGCCGTCGTTGTGTCTGCCGGGAAATTCAGGCTGCGCGCGTAGGTAGTCCATAGTGACGTCCTGAAGTGAGAGGGGGCTTTAACGGGAAAGTATACTAGCGCCGCGTGAGGAATGTCTCGAGTGGAAACGCGAACATTGAATAGCAGGACACATGTGACTATCGCTAGGGCACATGGCCTATCTCTCACCATTCGCAGCACTCTTTTTTCTCTCTGTCTGTCTCTCTCTCTCTGTCTCTCCCTCTCGCGCGAACAACGATAGAGCGCGTTCTGGGGTGTACGAAATCGAAGTAGGCTTCTCATCCCTATAGCTTTCCCGGAAATTCCGTAATAGCCCCCATCCCCTAGATTTACATGAAGGACACCACGATCTCCTCATTCCATGGTCTCCCTCGTATCTTTGAAGGTCTAGAGAGTGAGCAAAATGAAGGAACGGAGATTATCCCTATTTGTAACTGACACTAAATAGTACAAACCTTATCGCTCGAACCCCGTCCCCGGCAATTGAGCGATATCCCCTGGCTACCCCGCGTCATTCAATGATCGCGCTGAGCTCATTAGGCTGCGCGTGGGAAACAGTTGAGGGAATCCGTTGGAGTCTATTTTGCGCTCGTTATCTTTGCATTCTCACACTATCGCGCTTCTCTCTTCCTCTCACCCTCTCACTTTCTGATCGCAACACAATCGCTTCAAGCAATAACTCTCTTCATTCGGCATGCTCTCTCGCCCATTCACGCATGCCATCCCTAGAGGGGCACCCCTAGCTGATCAATCATCATCAATATCACTATCAATGAGCCTGTGCATTCCACGTCTAACCTTATCGGCCCGTATCACCAGTCTACTTCCTCCTCTCTATTTCCCTATCTCGCCAGATCGACCTTCTCCCACTGAGGGTGGAACGAACGAGAACTAAAAAACTGAAACTGTGAGCTCGCGAAAGCAAAGAAAAACGGAAGAGACACAAAGTAGGAGGGCATGTTCTCTCCCATCGCAACTCTTCCTTCCCTGTCTGAGAAGCTCTCTCCAATACGCACACTCTATCGCCCCTCCCCCTCTGTCTCTGCCAGACTTCTCGCCCGTCTCTCTGCTTTCACTTCTCTATCTTCACTCGTATCGCTCGCACCACCTGATCTCCTCTGTTCCTTCACCCTCTCACCGGCTCATTACACACGCGTGCGAGAATCGGCATGGTCGCAGTGGTCAGAAGGGTTCGAGAAACGAACCACAGCCTCTTCGTTCCATACACTCTGTCTCCGTTCGGCTGGTCGATAGAGTGTATTGAATGAAAATAGCATGGTAGCGTTGCTCACTCCCGAAAACGGTGGCGTTGGGCATGTTAGTTTAATGGATCTAGTGTGGAATGTAGCTGTACCGGAATAGAAAAATATGTGTCAGACTCGTTTAATGTCAGTTCTGTTCTCTAGAGTCGCCAGACGGCGAAAAATTCGTCTAGCAATTTGAGCGAATCTTAATGCAGGAACAAATGGCCGGGAGATAATTTGACTTTGAGAGCAATGGATGCAGAATTTGAGCCAAAAATCAGCATAAACCAACAGAAAAAAGCAAAGGTTGTGGGAAGAATGGAAGAGTGATCTTTTGGTTTCAGAAACTTGAAACCCTAAACAGTTTTCCTTTGAGTAATGAGCCGAGCGCACCACGTGTACCTACTCCTTTCTTTCCGACCCGCTACATCGCAACAGATGTGGTACTTACTACTCCTATACTAGGCAGTGTGCTCGAGCTAGAGCAAAGGAAAGAAGAAAACTGTGGCTGATGTGGGTGACGAAGTACCAGTTTCTGAACAAAAATGAATAAAAAAAGAAACTGACGAAGTCGAAACTGAATGGCGATGAGTTGTCGTTGAGCGCGTTCTGGACGTCTTCGGGGCTGCTCGACTCCTCCAGACCGTCCATCCCACGCTCTTCAATGCTCATAAAGTCGATTAGCTCCCCGAAGGCGTCCTCGTTCATGTCCATGCTCATCATGTCCATGCCTGAACGAACGGAAGCATTATCCACATTACACTGGAAGAAAAACAACTCGTAAATTCACGCGAATCGATGTAGTTTCTCAATAAATCACTCTGACGACGAGAGATAAGTTGAAATGAAAAAAATGGGAAAATTGTAAGAAAATGTGAAAACACCTAGTTTTTAGCTTTTTTAATTAGCCAATGGGGCCGAATCCTACAGAAACATGCAATTTTCTCGGAACAAAATGTCGATTTGTTATGGAGGAGGAGAGGAGGGAGCAACAGTACGGAGCGAGATAGGAATGATTCAAGCACAGAGGAGGAGGACGAGGGGTAAGGGGAGGAATCGTTTCTTCCGCCTTGGAAATAGAAAAGAGAAGGAGGCGGTGGCTATAATAATTGGTAGATGGGAGCGGTTGATTAGCGAGAGGGAGCATCACCTCTGCCCTGTCTATGCGCCTTCTCGAACCTGTTCTCTCTATCGGCAACAGTCTATCTCTCTCTCTCTCTCTCGCCACACCCCCTGGTTGACCCACACGTATACACCGCGCGGCTCTTGTAAGGACACTCATCGATCACTCCTGATTAGGGCCCGAGAAACGATCTCACAGTCGCTTTGTTATATCTGCGTTCTCACGGTATAGAGAGTAGCTAGAGTGAGAAAACTGCGGCCCGAACTTGGAGCTCAAGGAGCCTCACAGCTGGGAACGGATTATCCTACCATGGGGTGCAACCAATAAACAAGACACGGTGCAGTCTACAATGTCAATAGGCCCAACTCAAAAGGACACTGCGGCGGTAGATAAGAATGCCAAAAATGATTGAAGCTCGGCTGCAAGACGCAAACAAATGAGCAATATCATAGCGTCAACATTGTTTGCGTTAGAAAAGGTATGGGATACTGTAGTGTTCTCGGCGGTAATCTCATTCGCACATCGGGAACTTTACAAGTCCGAAACCCCCGTTGCCGGTAAAACCTGTTAAGTAAGCGTAACCTAAGTTAGAGAGAAATAAGCTGGAGGAAACGGCGATTCAAGTTGTTTCATCCTTCTCAGAAAGAGCGAACGCGGAATGTTGCTGAATGTTGAGAAAGGAATGCAGCAAAGGATGATTTTACCTCTTCCTTTAGCGATCAGAAAGCGCGCGTTTTGAACAGACTAACTGTGTCTCTTCCGAGTGCCAAATGTGTCGTGAATGAATGGTGAGAGGGAGGGACTCAATGAGTAAACTTGGCGTACGCTCAATAGGGTGGACGGCCTATCTGCTACAATAGCGCTAGCCATCTGGTCGTTGAGAAATTACGAAATTGTGAAGCAGTTTCTCTGGCAAAGGTACATACGACTAGGCGGCTCGCTGAAAACTGCAGGTTTTGTATTCACGCGCGCGTTGTAATTTAGCGTTATGTCCCATGACTACTCCATTTACTCGTGTGTTTTCGTTGCTTACAAAAGCGAAAGAAGCCGACATTCTAGAGATCACACATGCAATCCGCAGAGCTGCCGACGTAAAGATTGCAGTTATGGGAATTGAAAATGCCGCGCGGTAGTATAAACAAGGCTGAAGAAAGGCGGCACCGCTCGATTACCGCACAGTTTCTGCGTTTTGGTAGGGCAACAGGAGAAAAATCGCCCTTGCAAAGAGTAATCGCCTGACTCTCCAAATCTCATGCTCTCTCGCTTTCTCTAAACGGCGAGAGAGTGTATGATATGAGGAGAGTCAGACCATTCCTCCTTGCAAGTGAACGAAGAGCAAGGGGGAGAGCGCAACTTCTTGCGTCGAGCAACAAATTCTTATTAGAGATCGGGGAAGAATAGTGATGCAAGGGAGAGCAATATATGGGTCAGATGACATTAGCGAAACACGATGCCACGGCTTCCTTCTCGTTGCAATATTTCGATTCTAGTGGGGAAATGAAAAGTTGGAAATGAAGAGACGGTGATTTGAATAGTTGACATGGAGTAATCGTCTGACTCTCTCCAAATCTCATGCTCTCTCGCCGTCTCTAACCGGCGAGAGAGTGTGTGATATGGGGAGAGTCAGACCGTTGCTCTTGGCAAGCTATAGTTTGACGACTACAGCGGGATTGACTCCAGCACGCGCTTATCAGCGTAGTGTTCATACTGACTGTTGCGTTGCGTTGCGAGGAATTGTCTGACTCTCTTCAGTTTGCACGCTCTCTCGCCGGTCAGAGAGACGAGAGAGCGTGCAAACTGAAGAGAGTCAGACGATTGCTCGAATTGGCGATAACTGCCACGATGATTACTAAGAACGAGCCAGATTGCTTATTGTTTCGCCGAATCGATAGTCTCTGGGGGGTAAATGAAACTTACATCCGCTTACAAAGGGGGAAAGATTTCACACGAATGAAGCAAAAAGCCGTGCGAACAATCGGTGAGTTTGTAAGTAATTGTGAGAACTAAAAGAACATATTGAGATTCCCCCTAGAGTTCGGGAAGCGATACCACGCCCGCTGCATTCTGTGCACTATCGCGACCGGTCGAATGGCGCTAGAGTGCACAGAATGAAAATGGTATCATTTCTCGAACTCTCATTCCCGCCCAAGTCGTGCTAAACACTTGCTCTCTCTTCACGCGTTGGGAAGTAACTATGCGAACACACAGTATGATTCTCACCGAACGATCACTGAGCGTTCGTTTACTGGTTAGTGAACGCTTCAGAAAATGATTGCGATTTTCCGATTAAATTTCGTAATGTGAAATGTGTTTTCTGATAGATTTCATACCCCAATGGAAACATCGCATCACGTGGTCTTTGATTTCCAGTACTGGCTCACACAAAATGAAGATCTCATTATTCTAATCAATCTCGGAAATCATTCGGTTTAGAAAGCATGTAAAACGAAGATACAAACAACACCGCTCTTTAGAGTCGCGAGAAGCGAGAAGCCCACGAGTTTTCACAGATAGTTGTGCCACGCGTTACTCTTCATTAGGGACAACATTAAAGCATTCACGTGAATCTGAGTTTATCTTATCAATGATTGAGGAGAGAAATATAATATGTCTCATCATTTTACACGCTTTCTAGATATGCGGATATACGACAGAGTGCAATGAATGAAGAGACCGTGGTGGAGTAATCGTCTAACTCTCTCCTATTCGCATGCTCTCTCTATTTCTCTAACCAACGAGAGAGTACGGAAAACGAGTAGAGTCAGACCATAGCTCCCGTGGTGTGATGTCTGGAACTCGGCTTTCTCAGTGATAGAATGAGAGGAGTGAGATTGTAATCGTGTGTGCTCTCTTTGCGCTCAAAAAGCAACATAGACGGAAGAATGTATAGGAGGAGAGAGAGAGAGGAGATAGAATGAGATGGTCAAATGCCAGGAGAAAAAGAATCGCTGTTGTGGCTGCCGAGATTGTAGCTTTGCAAGGGCCGAGAAAGAGAAAGGGCGGGAACTCTGTCAATCCCTGTTCTCTATCTACGGAACAAGAAGAGAACTGCCGAAAAAAGTTCCGCACTCGTTTCTTGACAACCATGACGAAAATCCTACTCTCGCATGGGAATCTAATCTGACCCCATCGATCATCCTCTGTCATGTTGAACGCTGAACCTCTTTTTGAAACGAGGATTTTGGGGAAAACAACAGTTCCCCGTTCTTGCAACATCCAATTTGATGTACATTGCTAGTCTAATTGCAAGGCAGGTTGAGGACATGTCTCGAATCACTTGGATTATGATTTGTGGCGGGATCTCGCATACGTTTGCCTGTGACCTGTGTACTACTTCAGTGAAGAATGTCCTCTGGCCGACCCCGTCCCTCCATCAATACAATAAGCGAGAACGCATTCCAACGAGCGTTATTCTATCGTTTTTGCAATTAGTGGAACATCTCATTCATCACTTGTTACAATTCCGCTCCAATGGCTCACAAGTTTGCTCAAAACGTTTCATTCAACGGTCAGCTAAAGCAGGTAACGTGTAGAGTTCGTGGAGCTAGGTCGCACGTCATACCCCCACGCCTTTACAATCCAGTCAAAATGATTGAAAAGGGAAAATGATTGCAACGCTCCCATAAGATCTCGGCTAGCGAACCTTTGTAAGGAGAATCAGAGACTAATTACTAATTTTTACTTATTAGTAATGAATGTATTTTCAGATTGCGGAGAAGCTGGAAAAGGAATTCAAAATCGACTTCCCCATCTGCTACTTGGTAACAAAATGTTAAATTTCAAAATTTAAATAAATGTATTTTCGAAGTGAATTCTCAGGCTTTTTACTCGACACCGGTCACTTTCAACTGCGGGCACACGGTCTGCAGCGATTGCATTGTTAGCCATGAATATTTTCGAAAATTATTTTCATAAACTTTGCTGACACGGATTGCACGTGGGGCACAAAAGAACAAAGATGGGATAAGCAAACAAATGATTATTTCCTTGTTTTTCATTGCAGAGTACACTGTCACACTGCCCAGTATGCAAAACGAAAATCAAGCACCGTACGAAGAACAGATACTTCGAAGATATCTCTAGGTAAGGATAAACAAGGACTGAGACGAAAAACAGACTGCATCAAACCGGGCTAACACGCCGTTTCACCAATACTAAAACAAATCGTTTGCAAAACATCGGGGAAATGGCTTCTTTCAGATTCACAACAGTTAGCGCATCAAACGCCAAGGAGCATCTCATTCAGTGAGTGTTTTCCCTTTTTGATGTCTGAAAAATTTGGTTTAGATCACTAAATTTTAGGATGCTCCGGAAGGAAATCGAGAAGAAGGAGGCAATCGTAGAAGGAGTGCAGGACGGCTACAATACAATCCAGGTAAGAAATAAACTAGAGATGCGCTGTAGCAAGCTGCAGAGTCAAAAACGAATGGTAAAAAACGAGCCGATAACATTCTACTAAATTTTCTACGATTTTTTTTCAACGTGGGGAATTCACTGTTAAAAGCTGCACTGCGCAGAGTCTTTCCTATTCCAGAGGGACGTCTTCGCCACATTCATGGAGTGCAAAGAGCTCTCTTCTCTAGTCGTTCTCTTCGCCAGTATGCTGAACTTGCTTTCAGGTAGATTTTTAAATCACTTTTCATACTCATCATTACGCTCACATCTTACTGAAATAATTGGGCAGTTGACTTTGAACGTCTACTCTCAAGCATGGGCAAAGCTCTGGACTTCACAAGAAAAACGGAGGAGAAGGTCTGCTCGTGGGCAGGAGCACTGGCCCTACTTGTCTGCCTACTCTTCAGCTTCATCTACCATTTATCACCGATTTTCGCGCCCATGGCGATTTCTCTAGTGCTTATTCTGGGCGTGAGCGCGATAATGTCGATGCTCGAGTGATTGAACGTTCTTATCCGATTACAAACGTATTATTTACGCACCTTTCCGTCTTAGTTGTTTATCTTCTCAGATTTCCTTGCAATTTTCAATTTCTCAAAGCAATATTTCACTTCAGCTATTCTGTTTCGTTTTATGTCTTTTATTTTGAATTTTCACTTTATTAGATGTCTTCGCAATTGTAACTAAATTTCAACATAAATTTCGAATGCACGGGAAATGACAGCAAATTGTTACAAAAATCCGTCTAAAACTTGTACACCATTCCGTGCTTGTTTCGATAGAAATCACCAGCGGAGAGTGATTGCTCCATCTTGAGCGGCACGAGTCTTCGATAGAAGACTGCCTGCAAAAGGAAAAAGTAAAGGTGCATCCCGTCTTCGAGACTGGGCTCGCAGGAGAACACTGCTAGGCCAGTTTCAAACGATTGCCTGCAACGATGAACAATGTCAGGGTAAACAGATTCCAACTTTTCTACTAGAATTCGATAAACGAGACGACCCGACACCGCGGGGCCCCGCGAACGAGGAATGAGAGGGAGAGAAATGCGGGCCGGCCCGCAAAAGTTGAGGGGAGGCCCGATACCGGGGCGCCTTATGGTGCGTTTATCGTCGCCGATCCCCCTCATTGCTAGGTCAGAATGACTCGTCCAGGGGGGGTCAAACGACGAGAAATGAGGGGTCAAATCTCCTCTCCAGGGGGGTCAGAATGAGCGTTTTGAGGGGTCTGGAGAGGGGGTCAAATCGAGCTCGGAGAGAGAGGAAATGTAGTCAAATGAAGTTCTCCAATATCAGCGTGTTCGTAGTGAAACATATTTGATTTTGTGTGAAAATGTCCTTCTCGGAAATATTGATGCAGTGAAACCCAACTGCAAAATTGCTAATTTCGAAAATTATCAAATATGTTTCACTCCGAACACGCTGATATTGGAGAGCCTCATTTGACTACATTTCCCCTCTCTCCGAGCTCGATTTGACCCCCTCTCCAGACCCCTCAAAACGCTCATTCTGACACCCCTGGAGAGGAGATTTGACCCCTAATTTCTCGTCGTTTGACCCCCAGGACGAGTCATTCTGACCAAGCAATGAGGGGATCGGCGACGATAAACGCACCATTAAAGCTCGCTTTTTACTATTCCTTGCCCTAATACAATGTCGTGAGACGTGTATTATCCTCATTTCGACTCATTTCGCTCGGCAGGATCGGTCTCTCGCGATAAATCAGGTTGGGCGGGTCTTCTATTATCGTTCAGTTCGTTTCCCTATCTTTTCTAACAGAGTTATTGTAGCACAGACTAATCCCAAAATGAATTGTACTTACTTAGATATTTACTTAGAAGCCGGTGCTGCGATCAATGTCCGCAAGTCATCTCTATTGCACATGAGCGTAGTCCAGTGACGGTGGAGCGCTCTTGTAACTGAAGATCTCCGGGGTCTGGATTGTCCGGGGTTGCAAGGAATCTTCGCATACTCCTCTATAGAAAATGTTGTCGAAGGCGGCCCACGCTGTTCTCTTCCGTACCCATAGGCGTTGGTCTCCCCGAGTGGGTCGCGGTGTAATGAGATTTCAGAGCCGGGAAAAGTCGAAAACGCAAGTATTTGAATGCAGTCCTTATCAAGGTTAAGTGTGCAAATACTCATGTAAGGATTAGTCTGGGCTAAAATAACTCAGAGAGAAGAGATAGGGGAACGAACTGTTCTAATAAAAGACTTGCCCAACCTGATTTATCGTGAGAGACCGATCCCGACGAGCATACAGGAAGAATCGAACAAACACATTCTGATCAAAACATGTGCAATCTGTTTCTTGAGCAACACGCTCCCGTAGCATTGTCGCAACGAGGCGAATTGCAGTGGATGCCCTAAGGAATCGCTGCGCGGCTCCATTTTCCCCGGTACTACGCCGGATGAGGACCAAAAAATGGACCCTTCTGTAGAACTCTCACGGAACCTTTTTTGACACCTTGGGAACCTTCTGTGAACGTGCTGGAGAAGGATACCTTTTTTAGTTCTTATCCGGTGGGTTCTCATCCGACCTAGTGCCATTTTCCAAACCCCAATACGTACCCAGAGCAGGGCGCCGATGCCAGCTATGACCATCTCGATGATCCATGGAATTCCGATGCCTGAGTGGACGAAGAGCGAACTGTCATGAGAATGATCAGATGCATTTATCAGAGACCTCTTTTGTTTGTTATGATATCATAATATGCCATCGGTAAAAGTGAGAACAGAGTATCCATCCAAAAGAGATAATATTGATTGGCCCACATATCAAACACAAAAAAACCCACGATACTAGAATGGGCCCTGTCAACCTCGCGCAACTGCCGATGAAGATGAGGATGCCCTGCATTGTTCCCTGCAAAAACAAAATTTTAAAGATTATTATCTTCAAAAATGATTTTGATCTAAAAAAATTTGAACAATATTCACTGATTCTTTACTTTAGCGTGCTCGAATATTACTAAAGTTTATGCTAATCAGAAAAAAAAATATAAAAATATTTACCTGATTCCGGGGCCCGATCACTACCGAGTACACGGTGTTCATGCTAACGGAGATGAGCGCGAAGGCAATGCTCACCAACACTGAGTATGAGATCATGTACCTGAAATTACTTTCGGGAAATACTTGAACGATTTAAATTTTACACAGTTTCAACAAAATGCATATTTCGGAATCAAGTAACATGAAACAATGAGTGCCTAATACATACACGTAGACGTTGATAGGCGGTGTGGTCTCGCACCATTCGAAAGAGCGTCGGCACCCAACGGGCTCCGTGCCGTTGATCCCTACAATTAAACAGCTTTTTATATTCTTCGTGAAGGCTTCAGCCTTCCACATTTATGCGAAACCGTCATCGCAGAAAAACACCGAGAGCAAATATTGGTTAAATTTAAATGATATAACTGCGTGAAGCAAGGAGTAGAACATAGCTCGAACAAACCACTGACAGGTTTCCTCTTGATACTTGATCTTTCCGGAGAGGAAAGGCCAGGGGTAGGTGAGGAGGTGGAAGGCAACGATGATAAGAAGGCCAATGATGCAGGACATACGATGGTTCATTCTGAAATGGAAGTTCTCTTTTCGAATTAAATGGATAATGCAGGAACGTAAAAGTTGGTGATTAGACGTCAAGCGAAATCACAGCCGTTAGCATGCTACCACGCTAGACGGGGCAGTTTTCTGAGGAGTATGCTGTATGAGACGGTTCAGAGGACAAACGATTTATTTTTATTTTTTTGAGGACCTTCTACTGATTTGAATCACTGACCTCGGGCCAAAGTTGAATATCGTGTTCACGGAGTAGATGATGAAGCCGACAACAGAGAAGGCCGCGTGCATCAAGGAGTTGTAGAAGACGGACGTCTCTCGGTCCCACGCGAAAATCGTCATCGAGAGCGGAGAGCCGATGCTGGAACGTTTTTCATCTACTTATCTGAGCCCTCATAATTTATTAGGAAAATGTTTACCCATTGTCTGTTAATACAAGGTCATGTGTGTTCTAGTCACTAGTATTAATTTTCCTTACGACTTACTTAACCGAACATCTATTGCCTGACATCTGTTGTTCCTATTGACTATAATGTCGTAGCGTCTGTCTCTGTCTGTCTGTCTGTCTGTTTGTCTGTGACGCCTACCGTATACCTCAAGGGTACATTACACCGTAATGCATTTTCCCAAAACGCAGAAAAGTTAAATGCACGCTACCGTAACCCACCACACCACACACCATGGTGTGATTTACGAAAACGCAGAAACCTTAAATGCACGCTACCGTAACCCACCACACCGCACACCATGGTGCGTTTTACCAAAACGCAGAAAACTTAAATGCACGCTATAGTATATCCACACCACGCACCATGGTGTGATTTGCGAAAACGCAGAAACCTTAAATGCACGCTACCGTAACCCACCACACCGCACACCATGGTGCGTTTTACCAAAACGCAGAAAACTTAAATGCACGCTACAGTATACCCACACCACGCACCATGGTGTGATTTACTAAATCCCAGAAAAGTTAAATGCACGCTACAGTATACCCACACCACGCACCATGGTGTGATTTACTAAATCCCAGAAAACTCAAATGCACGCTACCGTAACCGACCACACCACAGACCTTGTGATTTACTAAATCGCAGAAAAGTTAAATGCACCCGATGCACCACCCACCACACCACACACCATGGTGTGATGGTGTGGTGGCGAAGCCCCATTCCAACTTTTTCGGATCGCCCGAGGCCTCACGAGCCTTTTACAACTTTTTAAAGCAGGCTCTCAACAGTTACGTCTATTTTTTTATCCTTAACACACAACCCCACGTAACGTAGCGACCGAAGGTCGCTAGTTTGATTACTCACGTCTCCAGATTTGTGATGACAAACATCTGGGCGAATCGCGTAAAGATGCACACTGCGGCCGCGATCCAGTCGAATTTGGGAAGAGCGAAGAAGCGCTCGTGCGACTCTGCAAAAATTTGACAAATACAGTATTTTCGATCTATTGATTCTTCAATTGATTCAAAATTCAATCAGTTCCACACTGCGATCGTACTTTCGGCAAATATAACGTGCATTCGTGATAAAAGCTATTCGAGTGTTTTCAGGTAGTCTCGAACTAAGATGCGTACCATTCTCCATCTTGGTGATTTTGTGCAAGCCGACGGTCGAATCTCGGTAGACAAAGTAGAGTAAGCCCTAGAATATTAAAAAAATTCTTTGGATTTTATAATGAAATTATCTGACCAAGCAGACTGCATTCGCAACCAGTCCGGAGATTGCCGGGCCGGTGTAGAGATTGAGCCGAATGTTGCCGATCAGATGAATACCCGGGTAGCTGAGTGGAGTAAAGAAGATCTGGAGGGCTGCAAATGAATAAATCAATCAATAAATCGATTTAGTTTATCAGGCAGTAAACGTAGTACTATAGGGTGTTGAGTAACACGCTGCCGATTAGCATAACACAACTATTTGCGTATTCTGCGGTACTGTTTTCAGTAATGCAATCCTTCGGGAGTGACTTTTCGTAGTTTGTGCATACACTTATCTTTCGGAATTCTGTTTTTCAGTTTGTACCTGCACATTTTTCTTTCGAAGTTTGCTCATGATGTATATGAATTCAAATCATCACCTGGTCCGAGCGTCAATCCGAGAGAGAAGGCGCCCGTGTTGAGGGAGATCGCTCTCGCTCTGTCTTTAGATGTCGATGCAGTCACAGCCGAAGTTCGCAGCAGGGCGATGATACCTCAATTGCAGAGTGCGAAATTCAGTTAATTGCATTTTGTGTGCTGAAAATTCGCAATTAGTCGATGCGGCGAGCTGCGAGAGTTCTTTTGTACTCTCTTCATTGTGTAGAATGATGAGGAGATTACCCCAATTGCGAACTTTGCTTAAAAAGGTGGAATATTCAATCAGGGTCACAGTTCGATCGTACTATACACGATAACATGCATTCGTGAAATCTTCCCAGCGTATGAACTAAGCCATTCTGAAATACGGTCTCGATGGGTAGAAAAACAATAGGGCAAATCCCTGTGAGATCCCCGTCATGGAAAGGGCAGACGGTGTCAAATATCGCAGATGACTCATGCAGTCTGCACTTTTGTTCTTCGAATCCCGTTCTCGTCGAATTTGATACTCCACAGTCTATCTACTCATGGAATTGCAAGAGCTCATTGGTGAAGTAAAAAAATAACTGAAAAACACGCTTCACATTAGCATGGTGCAGCTGTTTGCGTACTCTCTCGTACTTCATTTTTATGGCTTTCTTCGTGATAAACTTTTCCTTTTTGACGTCTCACCTCCTCCAAGGCCCATAGTTGCTCGAGCAATCATCATCATGTATTGAGGCGGGATGAGGTTGAGTGGCAACATTATGTACAGCACATTTCCGAATGCCTGAAAATAAAAAAAGAGTCTATTTCATTTACTTTCTCAACAAATTTTTCTGTGAGGGTGAATAGAAAGAAGATCGCAATTTCCTATCTCGAACTCCATTAAGAATGCAGTTAATGCTAACGGCCGCGATCATTGAATGTATTCATGTGCTAGACGAACCGTGAACATTGATGTGTGCAATGGATGTTCCTGCACATCTATATCAACACGTTTCTGGTGATTCTTATTCAGAATATGATTCACTCAACTATAACCACAATAATGAATATAACTCACAGCGAGAGAGATCCCAACTATGGTCGGTATTCGCGTCTGCTCGATTCTGTTGCTCCAGAAGCCGTAGAGCGGTGATGAAATTGCCTGTCCGAGACTGTACACCGCGGCTATCACTCCGAAGAAATTTTCAGTTGCAGAGGAATCCAGCTGGAAAAAGCGCGTTCATGAGCAATTCAATCAACCCACCAATTTATCAGGTGATCAGTACTACAGCAATGTGTGCCAATTGTTCTTGACAGGTTGCCCAGTGGGAAAAGTTCAGCAATTATGACTTTCTTAAATATTCTTTCGAACCTGCAGGAGATACGGCCACAACGACGAAAAGTAGATGCTAAACTGTGTCGCCGTCAAGAAGCAAATGACGCTGCCAATCCAGATCGAGCCCCAGTCGGTCTTCTCCTCCCTACAGTTCATTTATTTTTTCGAAAATTAATATTAAAATTTCTGAAAGTGTGGTTTGATGAGCATTAATAAGCATCATCACTTCCTTCTAATTTTTTTGTTTCTGAGAATAAAGCACAACTTACTCCTCCTCGACTTTCTTCCCTCCGCCATTCTGAATCTTCATAGATACCGCACGCGCGCTGAAGTTTCACTTCCCTCCTCTCTCCCGTTTCTCGATGATATAGTGAATGTGACCGGAATTCGCATTATCATAATCCCATCGAAACGTCAATTGCGAAGTGGGAGAGGGAGGAGGAGGCGCAAGGCGAATTATTCTACTCTTCTGAACTTTGTGATCGGCCACAACTGTTGCCCCAAAGTGTGTGAAACGTGTGTGGTTGAGAGTCAACATTTTATGGAAACTTGCGTATTCTTTTTTCTCGTTGATCCGGGTAGAACATAATACATGGTGAGTTGGCGAGAGCCTACAGCTTGTGAGAGGAGAGTAGTAGCTCCTCTTCCCCGGTCAAAACACACAATAAAACAAGCCCGAATCACATCAAATTGACACTGTCTGAATATTACTCTCTTCTCTGTTTACGCTGTAGATGTAGTATCACGTTTCGATTTCTTAGTCGAGTGCATGAGTGGATTTATTTTCCACCCCAGTTATTACACCGCCGGGCCACGATGGATTTCCCCTCGGGAACATCTCGTGAGATAATCAATCACTCAAGCATGGAAAATAGTGAAAAAGAGCGAAGTTTCGGCGGCTCATCAAGATTTCGAGAAGCGCGGGATCCAAAGTGTGATCCTCCTTCCCGCATCTCTCATGCGATCATCATAAATTTCGGGTAAACTAGCCCACTTTTTGTCGGGTCTCCAACACAGAGTAGATAAGTCGTATGTCTCCCACTTTTTGGCGACACTCCGTCTTTTCATTCCCTTTTCTCCAGCATCTCAATAGGTCGAGATAATGAACAAAAATAGATTCACTCGAATTTCAGAGCATTCCTCACCATTTTTTATTGGCTCCTCTTCCACTACTTACATTGGTCTGATCTTTGATCTTTAGACTTTTGCTTTGCAATCCGAGAGTGGCCAGTTATTAGAGTGATGGGGGTCGGCGGGAGCAGCATAGTTTGCGTGCGTCTCTCTCATGCTCTTCCTCCGGGGAATAATGCACTTGATAAAGAGCGGGACGAGTGGCAGAATCGCAAGGGATGAGTGTGGAATAAATCTCGAGTATCTTGCAGCTCTGCTGTGCGATGGCCACCAATGGACATTTATCATTCGTGTTCCTCAAAAGTCACAACAACAAACTTCATTTTCTGCGCTTGTCCAATTCAAATTGAACACAAACCCAGACAAGAGGGAAAATAAAGTGATTAGTGATGTCCGAGATCTAATCATTAATCGGACACCAATTAGTCTCTGCGTCCGGATGCCCCGATGTCTCTCTCTCCCGACAGTTGGCCTATCTCTCGCCCATCACTCAGCGCCCTCTCCGCTCCACACACACTGCCTCCACCTGCTAGCCCTCAAAATCTGGCATTCATCTCCTCCACCCACTTTTTCTCCTGCATGTCCCCAGTCCGCTGGGACCCTTGATACCCTATATCTCTCTACCACAAGGTAAGTAATTAGCGCTCACATTTCGCATTTATTAGGCAGTTCCATGAATGCAATCACTGCAAATTATTTACGAAGTTCCATGCCCATCAACCTTTGTCCATCAAGTTGAGAGGCTAGTTCCTTCCGACATCACATCTCCGACATCACAGCCAGAGCATTTTCGCCTTGGGGGCGACGCTTGGTCGGTTATGATTTATGCGCGGAACAGCCCGAGTTAGGGGAGCAAAGGCTGCTGCCTGGGGGTCGGGCGTATCGCCCCTCGGGTCTTCCATGTTTTGTGATGGGCGCAGAGAGGAGCTCCTTCTCCTCCGCATGAGTTGCGCATCTCTCTCTATATCTTTTTGGGGTTGAAGCGGGGGAAAGGGAAGCATAGTATCTGCCTGGCTCCTCTGCCCCACCCAACTCCTCCCCGTTCATCCTTGCTCTTCTCAGATCTGAGCCTTTTTGAGATTCCTAGAGAATGGAGAGGGATGAGGGAGGAAGACAACTCCTGGGGGCGCTCATCCATCTTTATCTTTTGGCCCCGCTCTCTCTGCCTCTCCCTCCGGTTCCTCTCCCCCCGCCACTCCGCCCGGAAACGAAACCGCCCATTCCGCAACAATCTGCAGCTAGTCCTGATTTTCGTTGCATAGTATTTTGGTAGATCCTTCCAGAGTTTTAATTTCGAATAGCTTCTTCATTCTACGTACTCTTTTGATCGGTTGAGACGCGACGTATATAATGAAGGGACCGTGGAATAATTTCTCCAGCTCTTGTCCACTCTATTTGTCATTTTGATCCGTCTGATGGATCGCACTCTTCGGATAGATCAAAGTATTGCGCGCTTTCTTTCTCGCCAAGAAGGAACAGCAGGGATCAGAGAGGATTACCTCCTCACGAAAGTTCGCTGTCCTTCCAGTGTTTCAGAATTTTGCCCCCTTCTTTCGCTTCGAGAATACTGTTATTATTATTTTTTAAATCAAAATATGCCGAGACCGAGCGATCGCTTAGAAGCTGAAATTTAACGTAAACTTTGTTTTGATCATCTTTTTATGTTTTCCTCAATTGTTCGTGTATTTTACTCTTCCTTCTCCTCCACTTCCTCCTCCCTCTCGTGATCCACCACCATTTCCTGTATCAGCGCGTCTCCCTTCGCACTCGGACTGACCCTTCCTCCGCTTCTATTCTTGCCTCGCTTCCGATTTGCGCCCTCCCATCATTGTCCGTCTTCCGCTACTCCTTGTCTCTCGTTTCTTCGTGAGCGTGTAATGTCCGTCGAACTTTGCACGACTGCACTTTCTTCTATAGTTTATTTTAACATTGATGATCGTATGTCCGATTACCTGTTCTTCAGAAAAAAACTGATAATTAACCAAATGTCTAAAATCGCGCTAAACATAGAATGTCGCTGCCTGCGGGTGCACCCAATCCGATATTTCATACGTTATTTGACATGCATGATATTCTATAATGTACCGCAACTACTAATTACCTTTTATCGGCTCCAAAATAGTGTGATTTCTTACAACTAATCTGCTCCCAGGATGCCGCTCCCCGCGGGCGCGCCCAACCCGCACATGGTGCCTCGGCACTCCGTCCATGCGCGCACTACGAAATACGTGCGCGAGCAGCAACAACAGCATCATATGGTAATATCTCTCATCCGAATTCTACTTACTTTCTTTCATCATGATCATCACTCACTAACACCAAAGCCACTCCCTTGGTTTCTACCAAAATATATTTTTGAAAACATTTAAAAAAATCAAGCATGCACAACTAATTTCTAGCGGGTATAAGGTGTGTCCAACCAATTTGCAGGTAGTGCAACACGTTGCGCAACAGCACCACACGGAGATTCGCCTGGACCGAAGCGGTGGAGGCTTCTTTGCGAGTGTGCGTGTTTTTATCCTCTAATGGCCTAATATTCGTTCCCACTCTGCGAAAGAACGAATGGAACGAATTAGAGCTCGAGATACGATTCCACGCTCTCTTCATTCTACACGCTCTCTAGACCGGTCGAGAGGCGAGAGAGTGTGTAGAATGAAGAGAGCGTGGTATCGTTTCTCGAACTCTAGAACGAATGTACGGACGAACATCGTATCATTTTTAGAACTCTAATTTTATGCGCTTCCTCTAATATTCATTCCTTCTTCGAAAATTTCAAAATTCGTGTCCTCGTATCTTCGTTTGCACACTCGTTCGAATGAAGGAACAGTACTAATTCGTCTAATATTCGTTACCCCTCTCACGTTCTTCTTCCTGTCCTCGTCCTCTCGCGCGCGCTATTGACAGCCTGTAATAGAGGCGCTACCATTCCATATGCGAAGAACAATCGGTCATTAGCGCGATTGTTGGTCGGGCATTCGCCGAATGCTCGCTTCTCCAATCCTTTCCTGTAACCAATAAAGCCAGACATCAACAATCGCAAGATATTTTTCTTTAGTTCACTGAACATCCATTCGCGACCCATAAATCTCTAAATCTCTGAGCAATAAAAAACAAAGAGAAGACTTTTCTCAGCGATAGTTTACATGTTTTGACACACAGGCATTTTCGAACCCACCTCGCAGCTGTCTATCCGGAAGGACACTCCTGCCTCTCCCTCTCCGCGTCTATTCACCAGATATTTTGGCTCCCGGCTCATCGACCCCACGAGATAATGTGATTAGTGTAGTCCTCGAGTCTCGATTAGTCGCCTTGTCTGCGCCTCGTTTTCTCTCTCGCCTCTCATTGACCGGAGATCCACGCGTTCATAAATATATTTTTACGCAATTTTATCAAATTGTCATGTTCCCCACCCCATTCGTCTAATCAGAAGGGATTATTATTTGCCTAACTGGCTCAAAACTGGTCTGATTCAAAATGTTTAGTTCCTTCGCGCCCACTTCTCCTTTTCGCGCAAATTGAATTGTGAACTCTGGGGTGTGAGGAAGTGGGGGGGGGGGGTTACTCGCTGTCTGTGGTATCTGTCCGTAGTGGGCAACAGCAGACGCCCCGCCAGATTTAGTGGTCCAAATCCGCGCCGTTTCTGCCAAACGTTCACGCAAAACAGACATGTTCACTAAGGTAATTGGGGGGGGGGGGCGTTTTTAGATCTCGTTGTCTGCTATGGTAAAGTTGTGAGGAACTGTGGTTATTCTCAATTGTCTGTATTTGTTCATCTTAGCGGAAAATGTCATGCTCAGAGTTGCCAAATCGTCTCGTTTACAGGGTCTTCTGCGGCCTACGCGCCAGCGTGCCTACTCCATGCTGCCCCTACAGGTTACCCTCCCACGTTTATCAACATCCATTTTCCCCTATAAAATCAATATTATCACAAAAGAATGCTCAGATGCAAAAAAACGATATTGTTGTTGAAAATGGACACTGGTCAAGCAGAGTTCTTTCGCAAGCCTTTCGCATTGAACATGGAATCTAGTTTTATCTCTACTTATTTTATCTTTCGATAACTGCAGACGTCACAATCGTCGGAGGAGCTCACGGGTGGTCGGGAGCGCGACCACCTCCTGCCTCAGCGCTCCCTCACGCGTCGCTCACAACTCGCCTGGAAGCACAAGTACTACCCGCTGTCGAATGAGGAAGCACTCGAGCTGCTCTATCTACTCGATAGCCAAAGTGAGTCACATTGAGCAATTGGGGTGAAAGTTTGCGAAAAAAATGGCCAGAGACCTACCTACTTGATAACTTTAGAGTGAGCACTTCATTGCAAGAGCTTATTTGAACAATCATGGGTGGAAAAATCGCAAAAGTGAAATAGACTGTTATTGGACACTCGCGTGGTATTCGGAGCAAGAATAACCTGTTGCAGGATTCAATTTTGATTCCCGATCGCATGAGAAACACAAAGGTTAGCCATGATGCGTGCAACATCGTGGTAATAGACTAGACGAGCCTGTGGTGCAACTAGAATAGACTTCGTGGTTCCAGTCACCGTATCTTATCCACATGTCTAGTGGAGAAAGTCTCCATAATGAAGAAAACATGGTGTTGTTTCTCGAACTACAGACCAACAAGAAGCGGCTTTTTGGTGTTTTCACCGAATTCCATCAGATATGCTATAATGGACTATGGGGGAAGGATTTGTGGATAGCGTGTAAAAACAACAAGACGTCTAGACCAATATCTTGGCAAAACAACAACAATATCAAATCAAGTAAGTGATAAGCTTAATGAATTCTATATTAATTGGTTCTTGACTTTTCTCCTGCAGCTCCGCTGAGTTTACGCAAAACGCCTCGTCAGTCCCCGGGGCAGTTTACATATTCGGCCGCCAGGAATCGTGTCGCTTCTTAGTTTTCACTTCGTTTTCGTAGTCCCTTCGCCTATTCTCCTCTTATCCTTACTCTCGGACACTTGAGCGGCTCTCTCGAGGACAATCAGCGCGCATTTGGTCTCTATTCTCATATAATTGGAGCGAAAAGCTGCCCTCCTCATCACGGATTTTCTCTCATTTGCATAAGTGCGCACTTCGTTTTTGTCTGCTTTCGCGGCGTCCGTTCAAAAACTTGATGAGTAAAGGAGCAATATTCGCGAAAAACAGGCGCAAAACAACGCAAGAGCCAGATCTCCGCGAATATTTTGGAGTGCCTCTCGCCTATTAGACTGTCTATGCGAGCCTTTCAAGCCGTGTTTCCCGAACGAGCTGGTGTCTTCGCCTAATGACCACTTGAATCTATCCATTTCCGTAATACGTTGATGCCTTTGGCGCACTAACACCGCATATGCACTTCCTGAACAAACCATATTACGCATTTCGACAATATATTATATTTCCGTGATATTTACATTAACATTCTGCTTTACTTTGCCTTAAGCTGTTTGAAGCCAGTCGCTATTCCGCGACACTTTCGCGCACTAACACCGCACTCTTCCAGCCAGCCAGATTGGACAATCAACTGTTTTGGACGGCGCAGGGGCGCAGCATGAGTGTGTTCGTGCCGCCGGATGGCGTCATCGACGAAGGAGTGAGGAAGGAGCGACTATCACGGAAGATGACGGCTAGAAGAAAGTTCTCCATGATGGTGACGATCAACGAGGCCGTCATGAGGAATGGTCGGTTGGACGGGGAATTGGATAGATTCTGCCAAACTTAAAGTTGCGCATGTGGGCGTAATAGCTGACTGACGCGGAGCCCTGACGCTTGAATTTGATGCAAATTGAAAAGGTTGTGCAGAATTTTGCGCAAAGCCGTATATCTAATAATAGAAGCGCCGAACCGATCAAAGGTTGAATTTGTTTGGGAAAGTGAGACTGCGTTTGGCTGATACATTGATCTCTTGGACTAATGCAGCGAAATTCACCACTCTCCGAACGTCGTTCCATCAAAAGTGAGTGATTCCGTTCCCTTATTCATAACTCGGACACACGCTGATTTCTGCTGTCGACCTCCCGTCAGGACTACTCAAAACCTCAACCCGACACTCTCACTCCTTTCCTCTTCCGTTCAGCGCTGAAAAGCCGAATCAAAGGACTCCAATTCGTATTCTTCGCGCCTTGCCTTGCATTGGAAGAGAGGCGCCCTTAGTCCACCTCCAAATACTTCATTCATCCTCCTTTCGCCTATCCACTCAGGCTCCAGCTCTTCTCAATTCGTAGGCAATCCAGGTCTTTGCGTCTTCATCATATCATCATATTTATCCTGACGTCAGGCACAATGGTCCTGCAGGAGGGTGACTTCAGTGTGGAGGGAATGGGGATCTTCGGTCTCAGAGCGTCGTTAGGTCAAGGGATGGGATCTTCTTTGGCTTCTCTGGTCAACTGTAGGGACGATCGTGACGGATCTCCGTTGAGCATCGAAGTAGATCATCCTGCCGCCGAACACCTGACTTGCGCCGGTTAGGAACTCACAACGCAGACAGCGGGGCTTTCTTGACGGTAGATCACTCGAGACGATGGGAATCCGTCCGTGCTCCTCCTCTTGAAGTGTACCAAGTAGGCGATACTCTCCGGACGGCGTCATCTTTGAGAGATCGAAGGGTCGCCGGGCCACTTACCGCTTCCGTAGTTCCTCAATATTAGCCACATGGCGATTTTTGGAGTCATTCACACGCTTGGCTGCTGGTGTACTGAGAGCGAAATGAGGAGTAATCGTGTGCCTCTCTTCAGTTTGCACACTCTCTCGCCTTGCCGAGCCTGCGAGAGAGTGTGTAAAATGAGGAGAGTCAGACCATTGCTCGAAATGAGAAAGTGCGTGGAAGCGTAGAGGGAGGAAGCAGGTAGTAGTCAATGAAGTGGATGTTGAATGCGGACTGGCGTTTAGTGCCTCAGTCCGCCATGTCTCTCTCCCCGCATTAGGCGCCCTAAATGACTCGTAGGAAACGCTTTCGCAGAGATGAGCTGGAGCAGGTACGTATATTTTTTTAGAAAACATATTACTATTATATACCCATTTCACTTCTTATCCTACGCCTTTACCAAAACGTTATCCTATGTTAGTGATCTAGCAACATTGTGCACATATCCTGCCCTAGTCTAGAAATATTCCCATCCGCCTCATCTTACCTCCACTTGTTCGATCGCAGATCGCCATGTTCGTCAACTGGGCGTTGCGCTCCGTGCGGGAGTCGCTCATCCAGGTCAGAAGGGCATGCCCAGTAATTCTTAAGCTGCAGTAGAGAAATTAGGGTGATCCACTCTTCCTTCGAATGAGGAGATAATTACCAGAATTTCGCACTCTTAGCGGTAGTCTCTGCTGACGTGTGTCCAAATGGATTCATTGATAAAGACAGATAGACATTGTGTCCCCAACTCGGCCGCTCATCCAGGTGGACCCACTGGCTGCCGCACTGGCCTACAAGGAGCGCGAGCCGAAGCGGCCTCTTCCTGCCGTGGTAGCACGCACGCCGCTCCTGCTCCAGTTCACGCCATTCGCCGGCCATCCACCAGGTTTACGCTCTGATTTTACTTTGCTCAGCAGTAAAATATGCAAATGAGCTTGCACCTCGGCCGTGTCAAGAAACAACACAAAATCGTCAAACGTTTAGTGAAGTTCCAAAGATACTCATAAGATGTCGTGTTGGCCAAAAGTAATTGTTCCCGCCTCGAAGGCGGGATGATCCACCACCTTTTGCGTTTACTTATTGTAGAAAACCTAAGATATATAATTGTCATCTAATTTTCAAAGACTTCGAAGCACGAATGCTCCGACTCGCGTTTCAGCAAACACTCCAAAGATCGCCGAACCAAGGCATTATTACTGGGAGAGAGAAAAAAAGAAAGCGGAGAACGTTTGACTCGAGGCCTCTCATTATGGGCCCTCTTTTACCCGGGTGGTTTATGACGTTTGCCATGGGCGAGTTTCCAAAAAGCAACTATTGTCCAATCCATTCTTGCTCATTTCTCCAAGGGGCAAGGGAGAGAGAGAGTGGAGGAAGAATTCACCAAGGAGCAGCACGCTTGATTTATGACTAAGAGCAGACACTCTGACAGCGGGTTCTATCGCGCACGTGCCTTCGCATAAACTCGCCTACTGTAGGATGGACATGGCAAAGTGGAGGTGGGAGGGGCAACTACAGTTATCCTTATCAGGCGTTCAGGTTCCTGATTATTGAGCGTCTCTATTTCAACATGATGTGATATCTCGGGCGCCTGTTGCCTGAAAGGGAAAGCAACAGAAACACTCAGGCTGGAAAGGTCATTCCCCCTGTTCCGCCTTGCGACTTTAACTGCGCGCTGCCCATTACTTGGTCTAGCGGAATGTACGAAGTGGCGAGGGGGACTCGGAAGATATAGAGAGATATGGCGAAGAGGGGGGGATGGCGCATTACTTATTCGCGGGTGGTGGAATGAGTGTCTCGGGACGGCAGCGGCACTCGCCATAATCGAGGAGGCGCGCGAGCGGCAAAAACGGACTCCCCAAGTGCTGCTGCTCAGTTATGCGCCTCGCCTAACCCAAGTTGACCAGTAAAACCAACACACACACACATCATCCCCCTCCCTGATTCCTCCTGGAGAACGACGACAGTCCATCAAAGAGTCGGGGGCAGAAGAGAGAGGCGCTACTAACTCACCCCTCCCCCTCCTCTTACCAGTCTCAGTGTCTCAGTTTGGCTACTTAGTTCGCCTTCCCCGGCAAAAGAAGATACTACGAAAAGATGCTGCAATCCATGAGCGTGCACCTGATGGACCACCCGGAGCACGGGATCCGGCGCAACTCGCGCGCACGACGCTCGACCCAGTACACCTTCGAGGACTTCCAGCCACACCCCCCGCCGTCGCTCCTGGCGACCCTTGCAGCAAGGAGGCGGTCGGAAGCCGCACGGGCTGCAGTCCCTCCTGCTCTTCCAAAGGAGGAGGGCGCTAAGGATGAAGAGCAGTTGGTGCCGTCGAACCCACTCGGATGGGCGATGTTCAACCCGCTTCCCACACGGTTGCTGGCACCACCACCGCCCAAACTCGGAGACAGGAGAAGGAGCAGGAGAATCGGAGGTATCTTCATGCTCTACTGCTGGATTTTTCCTTTATCATATTCAAAACTCTGCGTCTATTTTGGACTTTTGGACTGAACTAAAATTAGACAGTGCCGCAGACTAACCTAATTTCCGGTGTAGGAGAGTACGACCGAAAATGCTGGTCTCGCCTGTCTACTAATAGCTGACAGTACTTCGATCGTACTGTGCCAGGATCTACATGGTTGCGCCTTTATTCATCAGCCAATAGGTTGTCACCAGAAAATCTGGCAGCACCTTCAAAAGTAAGTGAAAAGGCAGAGCAAGTCTTATTTTGGAGAACTCAAGTTCGCTCCCCTAGAATAAAGACTAACAACGTGGGCGTAGACTTCAGTCGACAAAATAGAGGTAAAGTCAAGGTTCAGTCAGATAGTCGTTTTTTAAAGTAGTTTCTGCAGTTTCCGATTGATTCATGTGCTATTAGGCGGTCGTTGTCTACTTCTGGGCCCGTAATCACCCTCATCCGCTTGTCCTCTTCCACTGTGTGTTTCTCCCCGGGCAGCACTTGACGGATTGGTCGACGGCCGGTGCTGACATTTTCACGCGCACTCGCTCCATTCTTTACTCTGCCTATATTCGCTCTTTCCGGCATTCTCAAAAGAGTTCGAAATTCGTGTTACCGCCTCTTCATTTCCCTCACTTAGTGGATCTGTCGAATGGTGATAGAATTCACACCATCACATCACTCAAGAGTATCATACACCATATGGCCACATCATTCTGGCGCCTCCGCCGCTTCCTTCCCGTTCCTCCAATCCTCCCCACTTAGGCGACTCGCTTGTTTGCTCTGCTTGGTCATCAGCGAGGTCATCCGAATCTCTCGTCGTCGTCTTAGTCCAAGTCCATCCAAGTGTGCAGATCTCGTTTTATTCCTCCTGCCAATACTTTGTTGCTCTCTCCCTCGCTCTCTTCCAATTACTCGCCCGCAGCGCCTTCTATTGCCCTTTCTTAGCGTGTTCACTCAATGGGGGCATAGCGATGTGGGGTATAGAGTTTGAAGTTAATTGTCTCTTCATTCTACGCACCGTCTCGTGTAGAGTGTGAAGAACGGAAATATGAAAGCCCGAATTGCAATCTCAACTTCTGATTTCGTCTGGTCGTCGCACAGCTTATGTTTTCTCGAACGGGGAGACGGGTAAAGAGGAAAGGAAATTATGCTCGGGCACTGCTTGTTGTGCAGTTATGTTTCCCCTTCCGTCCCAATGATGACCCTACCTGAGACGAGACCCGCAGGGAAGCATTCCAGGAAAATCGGAGGGAAATGGGAGGGTGAACTCGCGCCGCCGGATATTACTCCGCATAGTGCAGTGATTGTTTGTGGGGGCTTGGATTGAAATGAATGCAAAGCGGGGGGTTGAGGGATGAGAAAGATGGAGAGGGGCAGCAGCAGGGTCGTCGTGTCGTGTCATTCATATTTTGCTCCCTCTTTTTCGTCTGGTGCCCGGGGGCGCGCGCTTGCCCCTCTATTCGTCCGGGAGAAAGAAGAACAAAAGAAGTGACGGACACAGCCAGAATTGGATGAACTCCCCAGTCGGAACGGCCCTGCTCTTCCATCCTCCCCTTCGCGCATTCCTATAGTTCGAGAAACGATCGCACGGTCTCTTGATTTTACCCACACTCCCAGTACCTCAGCCTAATTGGAATATGCAAAATGAAGAGGCCAGCCGTATCTCTTACAGTGCGGCGCAGCGACTAGTTGCGAATTTTCATATCAGAAAATATTTTCTCCCGAATTTCGAACTCACGTCACTCCTGTCACCATATCCCTTCCGCCTTCCGCCCTCGCTTACGGTATTTGATTAGGACGAATAATTGGGTTGATCGTCGCTCTCTTCTGACGTGAAAAAAAGGAGAGAGGAAAAGCGAAACAGAATGAGAGAGGTCGAGACCAGATTGGATTGTGAGAGCGCGCGCTGGAATCTGTCGGTGACACATCTCTAGCCTTTTTTGGAATTTCTAGATGAATTCATTATGTCCACAGGGACAGTGATTCAATTCGAACTCGTATTCATAGGTATAGGTAGTATTCATAAATATAAGTAGTTTTCATTCCATTTCGTCTTTTACGCATTATCTTCTACTTTTGCTCCTTTGTTAATGCCTTCGGCTGAGGGATTTTTCAACGAAGTCGCGCACTATAGGTAACCGCGTAACGATAGCTGATCTTACACACTCTCACACCTCAGCGTGAAATCCGAGGCAGCGTGAACTTTGACTCCGTCATGCATATGATATCCCACACCTTCTCCTCCTCGACTTCTCCATTGTCCGCCTCAGGCTCGCACTTCATTTACTCCATTCTCTTCTCGTCTTATGCATCCTCCATCTCCTCCTCGTCTTTCGAGAGCCGCGCTATATCCTGAGGGCGAGTGCGCGCGGCATCTCCATTTCAGGACCCCGAGTTGAAAACTAACTGGGGAGAGGCGGAGGGCGGAAGAATTGGCCGGCCCACTCTGACGCTTGATTTATTCCCCTTAGCGCATTTCACTATATGTTTTGGCATCTTTCCGTTTTCTGGGTGTTGCACATCACGCACTTCCTTCTTGTCTACCAATTATAGAAAGATAAATCACTCGCTTCAATTTGCTCTTATTATTCTGTTCTTCGGATACATACTGATAGCATCTCTCACTTCCTTCTTAGTGTACTATACGCACTTCCTTCTTAGTGTATATCGGAACATAAATCATTATCTGTTCATGAAGCATGCATCTTCCCCCCCCCTTCCCTTTCAATATTCTGATCAGTCAGTACACCTCCACTCCTAGTAACTTTCGACAGCTACTTTGTTATGGATATGCTCGCATCCATCCCCTCTTAAATCCTCAGGGTGTTATGTTGTCAGGAATTTTCATTCTATGTCAACGTGTTTTCTAGAAGGGCGATTGGTAGCCAGGCGCATTCCTTTCCATGATTTCATCTCTTCATTCGCTTCCTCTTTCCGTGCACTCGTCTTCATCATCTCAGGGTGATTCCTAGCCGGCGCGGGGGCATCATCGGCAGCGTCATCGTCACCAGCTGCGACGATGTTCCTGCGCAAGTTCTGGAACCAGTGGACGCTGGAGGAGAACGCGCGGCAGATGAAGATCACCGTGCTGCCTTCTGGCACGAAGAGGGTGCATCTGAAGCCAGTCGACGAGCTTGCCGAGCTAAACAGGGAGAGGGGAGTGCACGACCCGGAAGGACAGGCACGGGCTCTGCACAAGAAGCACGGTGAGCGATTCCCCAGGATACCTACATTTCAGCAAAATTTGAACACTGAATTTGCTCGGGGTGGTAAATCGCACATGTATTTACTTTACTTTACTTCAATACTCCGAATAGAAGGAAGAGTAAAGATAGATAATTTTCCTGCAAACTGACACTTAAATCTTGACAATTACTACCTCGTGAAAGCTTGGAATGTGGCGAGAAGCTTATTTGTAGCCAGCATCGAAAGGTAAGCCACTCCTCAAGCAGCTATCCCTCCGCCCATTCTTAGCAACATTTTCGCCGCCAATTACGGCGTAGGCCTCTGTGAGCGGAGGTTATTGTTTCTGGCTACGAGGCCATTTGAGGTGCGCCGGAGTACGACTTTTAGAGGTCAAGAAGCTGTGTGTCATTCTTTTTCATAACTCTTGCAGAGCGCCGCAACGACTAATTGTTAATTTTGTGTACAAAAAGATGTGCCGACCCGTATTTCAATCGCCAGCACGCAGGGCCGAAACCATGCCATTCGCTTCCTGCTACTAGCGTATTCTGAGATCCTTTCATCATGTCCTTCTCTTCCTCTCTCTCTTTCGCATCGTCTCAGCGCCCCCAATTTCCAAGCGCTCATTCATTCATCGGATCGTCTCTAGTCTGGCAGCCATTTTTCCTCACCTCTCACTTCTTCAATCATATTCAAAAGCGACCCATTTCAACATGCCAAAGTCTGATTTTCCTCTCATGTTCTTCCGATTTTAAGGGTCATTCCGCATGCCTTGGATGGATTCTTAGCGCGAGAAAAAGTTAGAAAAGCTTTGTCGCCGCGCTTTTTTTGCTGTGAGCGCGTAGAGTAATGTGAGAGCGGGGAGCCATTCATCAAAGGCTCTCGTCTCGCTTCTTGACTCCTGGCATAAACGTTTCCTGTCAGCCTTCGAAATTCGGTAATCGTCTCCTCGTTCTAAACAGAGTCTGTGGAACAGAGAGACCTGGCATCGTTTCTCGAACGCTAATATCATTCGAGTCGCCTCGATTCCTGGTTCTGTCCCTGTGCGCGAGCCGAGGCCAAAACCTACTTAGGAGCGGTCGTTTTCCTCGAAACTGAGCGCCCCCGGCGTAAACATGCTCGTATCGTATAATTCACGTCTTCTTCTTCGGCTTTGCTCAATGGACAACAACTATGCTGTCGTCAAAGAGCTCCCCGCGGATTTTAGAGTGCGATTTGCGCTCTTTACTCGCGTCGTTTAGTGCATAACTGCATAACTCACTTAAAAATCGCTCGTTGTTTAATGATGCATCGGAAGTTAACCAGTTTATTCTAGTTTAATCTTGATATAACTTCTCTAGTTTTGTTAACGTTCAGAAGTAATTAGCCCGCATGATGATCCTTATGTAGGAGCAAAAAAACGAGGGCAGGATGTCGCAATTCGCCTCTCATTCATTGGAAACGAGTGGTGTCCCCTTCCTACTCTCTATGGTCTCTCTCTTAATGATGTCTATCCCCTCCTCCTTCCTTCTAATTCGACCCGCAGAAGGGCAACGGCATCTCATCTTACCACTTATTGTGAGAGAGCGAGAGGCTGGCAAGAGAGTACCAGCGAGAGTATCAGCGTGAACTTCCATACTGAGCACAGCGTGCAGCTGGGCGAACCCTTTAGCTGGCTTGAGGTCAAGCAGAACTTAGTCCATTTTTGTCCCAATTTCATTATCCGATTATTAGCTAACGATTGTTGTGATTTGTAAAAATCTCGCCTGCCCGTCTAGAAACAGGACGTGTATATTTTATTGTTGACTTTTTTTACAATTTGCCCTGGAGCAAAAAAAAACCAATGACGCAACCAACTTTCTGGGCATTTGCCTCATAAATTCCAAGAATAGCCGTGGATTCTTAGCGCGTGTTGTCTGTGCGAATTCAGTGCAAATTCGGTTTGCACCCTGGTCTCTCTTCCAAACTCCACCACGCATAGAGACGCTTCCTTTCTAGCACTCGGCATTTGTTTCAAATAATTTCGCGCAACATTTTCATAAATTTTGCGAGCATCAATAATTCTCGTAACTCAACGCATCGCAATTCAGAATACTACTCCCTCTTCAGAAATTGCTTTCGCGAATTCTCCCCTCTTCTTATTTGTTTCATCGCCTCATCCTTCAGCGCGCTATGATCATCACATATCTTACATTGGGCGTTCCTTTCAGCATTCTAGTAATATGCATTGTTTAAACGAACTAAAGATTAATGATTAAGGGCGCTATGATCTTCACACAGTCCTTTCGCAATGAGCAATACTCGCCGGCTGTTGCTCTTTTCTCGGCAGCCGGCCTAATCCGGTACACGGCAGGCATCAAGGAAGAGCAGGAGAGAAAGCGGCAGTCCAGAGCGAAATTGGGTGAGCCGAATATTTTCAATATTCAGTCTTTAAACTTTGCCGCCTAGCATCGTCAAAGAGATAGCAGGTTAGTGAGCTTTATGAAGTTGGAAGTTACCCTGATGTATGAACTATCGGTAATCAGATGTTATTGATTCATGCTGAGAGGCGAAGCGAAATCTTAGTTATTACGAGCGCGCTTTCCCATAATCATCCCTTGGCTATAGTCGGTATCTCCAAAACAGGAATTTGTGAAATTATGCATTTGTCATGCCGATAACGAACGAAAAATAATAATCTAAAAATTCCAACCAATATTGTTCGAAGACCAAGCGAGACTATCAAAGACTACTCATTATGGCCTTGTATACTCCCGTCCGAACTCGTTCTAGCGAATAACAGGCGCAGCTTTACTGCTTACCTATTCATGCCCGGCCCTTCCGCCTCCTCAACCCATAAACCGGGGCGAGATCCGCACCCGGTGCCTAATATTCGAGAGTGCGCCTTTATCTTTGCCCGCCTCCTCACACCTCCCTCACGACACCTGTCCCTCAATCTGGCAAAGTCGCAGCAGCGCAGGAAACTTCCTCTTCCCTTTTTCGCCAGCACTCAACCATGCACCATTCTCTCTTTAGTTTTGTCCCGTCGTATTAGGTACCACGGTCTGTTCACTGCCTACTCGGTCTTTCGAAAGGGTGTGTTGGATGAATAGATAGTGATATCATTTGGTGAAAACTTATTCGGGCAGATTCGCACAGCTTCCGCGCTTCCTCTTCCTTTTTCGCTTTAGCACTCAACCATGCTCTTAAGATTTTTCCGTTTTTATCCACGTAGAAGCCCGAACGTCGAGAACCGGATCACGATTATTTATGGAATGGGATATCACACACAACTAGGAGAGCGCCCCTTCCTTCTTCCATCTCATTCCGCCGCAGCTGCCCTTTCTTCAGAATTGTCTTTCCCTCTCGAAGGTCTCTGATTTCCAAGGATAGCTCACACTTTCAATGCAACTTTTTCCCATCCGCTTCTGCCTAGTCTAGGCCGTTTCCTCTTCCTCAGGTCCTCAGGTTCCTCAGGTTCCTCAGGTTCCTCAGGTCAGGTTCCTCATGTCCATTGTTCCTCATTCCTCCTCTTCTGCCATCCATCTCTTCTTGCGTTCCCGTCATTCATACCTTATTCGCGCGCGCATCTGTGTAGGGAGAAGCGATACCTCCTCATGCAACACACTATTTCGACCACTTGTTGTGCGAGAGAGTGTATAGAATAAGAACCTGCTATCGCTTCTAGAACTCTTGTTTGTAACTGATGTCAGAAGAAGGATAAGCGCGAGATGACATCGTCCTATCACTTGATGGCTTCCTTTATATTTTTTCTTAAATTTGAGGAGTGTCAAATTCTTCTCTATGGCATTATTCGCTATCTCGTTGCGCCTTTGAGTGTAGACGTGTAGACAACATCCAACCGCGCAATCTAGGAAATGTCCTTTTTAGTTCTTGAATAGGCTGACTGTGATTTCTCGAAGCGTTACTATTTGAGCAATTTGAGTCTAGATAAAAAGACGATGGTGTCATCTTCTCGCATGACTGCCACCTTCCACTGCGGGGACATACACGGCAATCCCCGGAACATCGACGTCGACCAACTGGTCAAGTACTACCAGCGTGAGTGATTTACTGTTACATGAATGATGTAAGATGATTTATGATTGTGCTTATGGTACAAGGTAAGGCAACTTCTAATGTAGGCCTGTTTGTAACAAGCACTTCAAGGACTCGATTACTTTAGCAAGATGATTTTCGCACCTGTAACTTACGAAGTTGTCAACTTATTTCCCTGGCTCAGAGCGTGTGCTCTGATCGTTGCATTTCTAATGTTTTTGTTGGTTCCAAAAAGCAGAAGTCGTCACCATGCGCGCCCCTCGAGTTGACCCCTTTTCCATGATTTTTTTTCAATTCCCTCGGCAAGTGCTCTTCTCCTTACGCGCAGCGCCCGCGGGCTCTTCAATCTTCGCCCCGCATATTCTCGTGTATCTCCGGCCAAATCTCTCAGGGCAGACGGGCGCAAAAAGTGAAGAAGCAAAAAGGAGGCGGAGGAGGCGCAGAAGCTGATGAATTGTTGCGCCTTCCCTCGACTCTCGTGACCTTTCTTCTGATAAGTTTTCGTCGTTGGAAGAGCAGAAGCCGGAAGGGGAACCAGCAGAGGCCCTCTCTCTCTGCTGCCAGCTCATTGCTTCAATCTCATCCCTCTTGCCCCTCCTCTCTCCTCTCTCCGCTCCCTCTTCCGTCTCATCTCTATCATTTAGTGAGCGCGCGCAAGCTAGCAGCAGCAGCAGCGCTCATGCGTGCTCAACGATAACGACGGATGTTCTTCTACTCCCCTCACGCCAAGCCCTCGACGTCAGCGTCGACTGGCGCCTCCATCAGGAGGCAGACGCTCACGCCGGCATCTCAACTTCATGTCGGCCAGATCGACACCCGCCTGTCCGTCCACATCGCAGATCAGCTATACAGAGGGGAGCATGAAGAGCAGCAGCAGGCGCAGCACGTGCAACAACTGCAGCAGCCGACCTCTGCGACGCCTCGCGAGCGCGCCGACGTCATCCGGTACTTCCCCGAGGAGCTCCGATTAGAAGACGCGCTGCAACAGCTGTTCTCCACGCCGCAGATCGTCCACCACGACTGGCAGCATCAGCAGCAGGCGCATCCGATCATCGACGAGACGACGTCGCCTTCTGTATCCGTGACGGGCGAGTCACGACGAACCAGCACTCACTCGAAAACCCACTCAAAAATCTACCTACGAAGACCGACAATCTCTGTAGAGGACGGACGCGTTATAATTGGTGAGCAGTTCTTATCGAATTGTGGGTGCTCGTTTGCCGCATTCTCGCCTTCTTCCGTATTAGGGTGAAAAAGGCGGTTGCGTGGTCCGGGACCCCGCAATCACATTTGTTGCGTTGCGTTGCTCTGACCCGGCGCCGGGAGAGAGCTAGAGGGGGAGAGGACTCTCCACAGCCGAAAAATGGCGGCTAAATGCGGGGAGTTGGGGTGGCTGATTCTGGTTTCGCGTCTTGCGAACAATAGAAAATCGTCTCAACGAGAAACGCGAGTGATGCTTCGCTTTGTCATCGTTTTGTTGCGATCCCTTAAAGATAGAATCCGAGAAGAGCTATCACGGAATCATCCTCTATCACTTCTCTACGACCTGTCGGATGAGTGTGAAGAAGGAAGAGTCCCAGAACTTCGATCCCTACTATAAGCGCCAGTGAAAATATGTGAGCGACAAGATGGGAAGATGATTCAATAAGTGGGAGAAGTTAGAGCTGATTGGGCGATACGGGACATGCGGAAACGAAAAATGGCATGACTTCTCACGCATTGCCTTCTTGCGTTCTACCATGCCCTCCTACATGTTCTACAGTGATGTACAGGCGGCGCTGCTTGAGTTCGCCAAAGGCACTTATAGAGGCGTCGAAGGTGGGTTTTAAAAAAAATGTGTCCGACCATCAATCGTCGTTTAACTTTTTTTTTTCCTTTTTTCTGGACTTATAGGGAGGGGTTAGGTTCGAAAACAACGTTGCATGCTCATCACTCATAGATTAACATTAGTTATTGTAGTTGGTTCGTACAAAACTAATGGTGGTAAGCAAGGGGTAAGTTTTCGAAACTGTGGCGTTGGTTCCTAGCAAGTCATGTATATCTAATATCTCTTATCATTGCAGACCATGTGGCGGCTCGGTGGGACGGAGGACCGTCGCAGTCGGCAGGACCAGGTCTGTCTTCGACATAAGACTCCGAAAATGCTTCGAACTCGACTACTCAACATGCCCTCACCGTTGCATGTCTCAGTAGTGTGTGAAGCACATTCATCGCTGGCCCAGTCCTTCGTCGTTGACGTCATCTTCGCAGGTGGCATCGGGTACATGGACGGCGAGGACGGCGCGACAGTCGCCACGGACACCATCAAAGACGACGAGGACAGGACGGAACCGAAGAGCTGCCCGCAGCAGACTGTTAAGGTGCGCAAGAGGGAACTAGGTCGGATGAGAACGATGACGTCATGCCGCGTTTGATATATCATAGGCGGAATTACGTCATAGTTCTCATCCGACCTAGTGCCATTAAAAAATGATTACAACAAGCCGGATATTTTGCCATTAGCGACGAAGTCGAGGGAACATAATTGAAGTCAATGTTATATTTGCTCAAAGTATAGTTAGTGATCTCGTAAAGGATTGCAATGGCCAGACCGCATGTAATAGTAAAATCCTCTCAGCTGCTTTCCCCTTCTGCAATTTCCCAAGTTTCGCGGACCTCCTTGCGCCTCGAAACCTCATGTCTACATCATTTCTCCATTCTAAGCATCGCGATGTAGCCTTGATAAGCGCCCTCCTCTCCCCTCCGGCTCCCTCGGGACGAATTGCCCTGGGGCGCGCGTCCGCTCTTTTCCAGCAGCAAAGTCATAAATTGCTCATTTTTTCCGTTCAGGGAGAGATCATTCTACTTTTTGAGCGATGAGCTGAGATTTCACTTCTTCCTTCCCCAATTCCACCACTCAATTTGGGCAATCTTCCTTTTATCCAAACCCTAGACTGGTCGTGGAAAATCGTTCATAGAATGATGACATGGTGGGGTTTTGTAACTTCCTCCATCCCTCCACTAGAATTCGAAATTCGGGCTTCCATACCTTCATTTTGCACATTGTCTCTACTGGTCGCCGCCAGATTGTGCATTTTGGAGCTGTGTCTTGAACTCTACTTCCTACATTTGCTTCTCCTGAGCTCTGCCAGTCTCGCTTTCTTAGGTACCGGGATTAAAGTCGTTATGCAAATGGGCGTCTAAAGAAGGAGTCTGCAGGCTTTGGGGGCCGATTTCAGCCCCAAATGTTTTTCAAGCTCGGCGACTGCAGTAAGCAGTCTCCTCTTCTCTTGGGAGTGGAGGAAAACTGCGGCTGAATAATCGGAACAATGGAATGAGTGTAGTAGCAAATGTCCCCAAGTGGAGCTATTGAGGGAAATTAGCCAATGAGAGTTGGCAAGAGGATAAACATGCTTCAAAAATGCTCCAAACAATTTTAGAGGATCGAGGCACACATGGATAAGAGGTGTAAAAATTGAAAAAATATGTCTCTTTTCAGTATATCAAGATCCTCACGCCACATATCATCCTCGTCTCCGTTTTGATAGGATATCTCTGTCTTGGTGAGTTACACGATTCATTTTGAAAAATCGTACAAACAACAAGCACATCAAATTGGTATGCCGGGGTGAAATGTAAATGCGAAGATGCATCCAGTCTTCTAGGCTGGGCTTACAGGAAAGCACTACCAAACCAGTACGAAGGAACAAAAACTATTTTCGAAAATATCAGGCGCCTGGATTTTGATGCTGCTGGAAACCGACACGGAGCTGCAAGCGCGATCGAAGAAACTAGTCCGGTAAGAAAGAAACAGATAAAGTTGGGGGTCAACTGTTTTTTGATCCTCTCCATCTAGGCAGTTTGTTTTAGCACAATTTAGGAGAGAAATCGTTGAGTTTCAGACTCGAGTGGGATATGTGTCAGAAATTAGCTCATTCTTCATGAATGCCATTGGCAGATTAACGAATTTGATGACCAACTTCTCCGTCGAGAGTTGGCAGACGCTCAACGACGCCCAGCATGGATTGTACAAGGTGGAGGAGGAGGAGTGGACGCAGCGATTCAAGTCAGTATTTCTTGTACAACATCAAACAACACTGACTGTAGCCTCCAGTCGCATCCAGTTGAAAGGATCGGCTTTTCCACAGTATGAAGTATTACCGATGTTCGGATAAGACACTCCTTGATTGCAACTTAGTTCCAAAATATGCATAATCATATATTCCTGAGCTGCAAAATGCTTCTCTGACGTTGTTCTCTAAGATCTTAATTTTTGAGGGAGTACATGCTATCCGTCTCTGAAGTAGTCGACGATCGACGGCCAATTCGACGCGAGCTCATCCGACCAGATGATCTGCGGAATATGCACAACAAGTGGACCTTCCCGACTTCGCTGCTATACGTGCTCACCGTGCTAACTACTTGCGGTGAGTGGCATGTTTTTTTTGCAATTCTCGCAAAGATACGAATTCAAAATGAGCTAAATTTGGAGCATATTCGCTAGACATTTAACACAAAAAATTATTTATCGCCGTAACCTTTTAGTTCAAGCACTTAGTGATTTCTCTTACAGAAACGAGAAGAGAAATTGGTCTCGCAATGATTTCGCCCAGGTGACAGAATAGTGCAAAGCACTTCGTCCAGACCATGCATGAGACGTTAATTCAACGACGTGGTAACAACCGGCCTGTAATAGATCACTCCCTGAAAAGCCTGCACAACAAGTCTGGCTGCTTAGTCTAAATCGTTAAGATTATGATATTAAAGTTAAGGTTAAGCAAATTAATATCATTTCAGGCTATGGCGAGGTCTCGGTGGACACGGATATGGGCAAGATCTTCTCGGTCGCTTTCGCACTCGTTGGCATCCCGCTGATGTTCATCACCGCTGCTGATATCGGCAAATTCCTGTCCGAAACGCTGCTCAAGTTCGTCTCGCAATGGAATCGAATGACGAGGAGGATAAAGGTGAGGGGCCTTTTCATCGATTTTGAAAATCGAATTGATTCCATTATGCAAAAACAAGCAATGTTCGAGTATCTATTTTCACAGTTTAAAGAAAAAATAACGTTATTTATTCATTTGTTGCAGTCCTTCTTCTGCCGATCGCGCTACGGGAGACGAAAGTCGATGCAATCGTCGAACGGGAACACGGACACGCTGGACATCCTGGGAGTGGACGGAACTGAAGACAAGCTGTGGTTCCCCATCGGTAGGCTATTTCGGAAACAGATTTCGTTAGATTCAATTTCTCGAATGAGAAGAAAAATGAGATGGTCATCAACTTTTTTGACGACTTTTGATGGTCATCAAAAAATGAACAATAATGACGTGTTCATCTCACGAAGCACGGTGCCCTATTTCAATCATCTCTCTCGCGCCTCTCAACTAACCTCTTCAAGTTCCGAGTAGTGGGTGACTCAAGACCCGTTTCCTCATTCCTTTCGCTTCTGCGATTTTGGCCTAGTCTCTCAGAGAGATATGCACGGTTCAAAATATTTGATCTCGATACGGCTTTCATCTGCATTTTCGATTACAGGTGCCTATGTTGGCTGCATTTGCCTCTACTGCTCGATGGGCTCGGCCATGTTCATCAACTGGGAGAGGTACGACTTTCTTAGTTTTTCAGTTAACCAATTTATTCGCAATCAGTAAAAAACTGAAGGCATACCATCTTCATTCTTGCAATCTTGACTGTTCGGGTGTATCGACAGTAAATTCAACAAGAATTTTACATTTTGCAGGAAATGGAGTTTCCTGCACGCTTTCCACTTCGGATTCAATCTCATCGTCACCGTCGGTCTCGGAGACTTGGTCGTCGTCGACTACGTCTTCCTGTCGCTCATCGTGGCCTTCGTCATCGTCGGTATGCTGTTTCAACATGCATACATTTTCAGACCAGGAATTCCCCACTTTCAAAAAAATTCTCGCATAATCCCTGCATCCGCCACCCAAGTTGTTCGTGAACCAAAAATAGTCTGGCACAGAGGAGATTACAGCAAATTTCTGCCTGGTCAAAATAATGAAAAGATGTGGAGAAAATACGCAAAAAGTTCGGATAATAATGATGACGATGCTGTTGCAGGCCTGTCCGTCGTGACGATGTGCGTGGATCTCGCCTCGACCCACCTCAAGGCCTACTTCACGCGCATTCACTACTTCGGACGAGCGAAGAGATTCCTCGGAATGAGCGAGGAATTGAAGGAGATCGTCGCGTTGCTGGGAGCGATGAGGAGGAAGAAGGGAGGAAAGGTTAGCAATAATAGAGTGACCCGACCCTCCTTTCAACGCTTTCATAAAATGTACCAAAGGTTTGGATAACCATTGCAAAATGCCCGAAACAAGAACATTTGCATATTTTTATATTAGACTATGATTACAATTTTCGAAATAAGCAAACACCATATCGCAGGTGACGTGGAATGACGTGCGCGACTTCCTCGACAATGAATTGCGGGATCGGCCCTTCGAACCGCATGAGCTGCTCATGAAACTGCGATTCATCGACGAGACCTCATCAGGAATGAGCACGATCAGGCATAATTCCTTCCAGGTAAGTCATGAATTTGACTTCAAATACGATTCGCCTTATCTACTTTTCTTTCAATTTATTGATCGGTCGAAAAGCGTGTATAGAATGAAAAGAACGCTGTCTAGGTTCTGGAACTCTATCAATCATCATGTGGAATTTTTATAAATTGAAGATCTTGCAAATGTGAACAAAAATATGCGAATGCAGCTCATGTAATGGAATTCGGAGAAGAATTTGATGAAATAATTGCATATGAGATACTGGAATTTTTGCAGTCTGATTTCTACCGAGAATCTGAGTACATTCGACGAGTCAACGCACTTCGGCCCGAACAACCAGCCTACCTGTGAACGAACGAACCAATACTTTTTATCAACTCACATGCTCACTTTTTTCCGCAGTACTTTCGAGAAATCAAATCAAAGCATCAAACTTTTCTCGAATATTCTTACTTCTTTCTGTTTTCCGACAAAAACGGGTTGTTGTGCACTCTTGACCGATTACAACTGTTTATCCTCGTTCACGTATAATCAATTACTCATTACGAACCAATCGTGTCCCCCGACGCTTTCATAATGTTCTCGTTTCGATTTCATACTTTTCTAGTCCGAAATCTCACTGCCTTGGTGGAAAAAATAGGGTTCAGCAGCCCCCCTTCGCCATAATAATACTCTGGCCATTTGATCCTGTGACTTGTATTTTTGGATTTTCTCCTTTTCTCCTCAACGTTGCTGTGTCATTGTACGAATCAGCTTTATCCTAATCTAGGTTTTACTATTTCACGATTCCTCCCGTTGACCACTCATTTGGTCTGCGCGCCATGCAATATTCGTACAATGTGTATTGGAATAAAACAAAGAACTAATCAGCATTTAACAATACCAGACATAACAAAAGATCGTGAACAAGATCGTGAATAGTAATAGTTCACGAGAGAATTTCACTACTTCACAATATGTGTCCTTCCGCGCGAAATTGTCGCCGTGAAACATATTAATCGCGATGAACTTTGGAGGCTGAATTGCTTGGGCTCTGGCGTAACTGTGTCATGCGACGTCGGAATACGTAATTTTTGCTCACTTTTATAATCGCTCTCAGTATGCTGGACAACTACCATAATTTTCCTGACGCGGCTCGTTCTGAGGAGAGTAAGCTCAAATGAGCAATGCTTCCGCTCTCTCCATATCACACACTCTCTCCCCACTCAGATCGACGAGAGAGTGTGTGGTTTGGAGAGAGTACGTTCAAATTCATTGTTTTCTCTTCTTTTTCTAAAAGATATCTCATGTTTTCAGATTCTATTATTATAACGAATACGGTGGCTCTTTTCGCTAATATTTTCCAATTAATCGTGTGTATCCTGCAAATAGTGGCCAATTTTATCGTTTTCTTAGTATGGGCAAAACATCGGTGAGCAGATTGCTTATTGAGAAAAACAAGGAATGAACGCTCTGAAAGATTGGATCAGATACAGACCCACACTCTCTCAAAAAGGTGGCAAATAATGTAGTTTCTTGAAAATTCCATACTGTAGATTAGGGAAACCCTTATGAAAAGTACTTTCAGTCAGCTACGCAAAAACAACAACTTGATCCTTCTCGTATCATTAGCATTTATCGATTTGATATATGCATTGGAGATGATCCCATATTTGGTCATCTTAATTGCAGGACATAAACCAGTGAGACAGTGAGTTTTCTAATCAACCATTATACAACAACTATGAATGTGAGCATGGCGTGTTTGGATAATTCAAAGCTTATAATTGGGAAACATATTGAAGACGAACCCCTCGACTACAACCCAGCTTCAATAATTTGGATTCGCGGGCCATCAGCAGCTCTGATGAAGGCAATTCATCAAATAATTAGCCTAATTAACTTACAATTTATTAAGGCTTGCTGCACCATCACCTCAGCTATTGCACTGGACCGCGTCCTTGCTCTCTACTTACCAGTATTCTACTACCGCCGAAACAAGAAATGGTGATCAAATGGGCAACGATTTTTAGGAAAACTACATTCAGGTGGTCCTTATTTTGGTTTCTTCTTGCCCTCATTCTTGCCGGAATCGACTGGGCTATCTGCATTATTATCGTTCCAATAGAGAGACGCCCCGGTGCAAGATATTTCGGAGGATTCATCACTCATGTATGTGCTTCCACTCTATACACTTGCGCAATTGAAAGCTACTTCATTACTGTATTTGGACAAATTTCAGCGTTCGGTTAAGCTCCTAGAGAGAATTTTTAACGAAGAGATAGTTGAATCACTGTTCTACATGCTCATTGTAGGCGTTCCGTGTATGGTGGGGGCTGTCGAACATGGCGATGAATTTGATCTCGGCTATGCTCACTGTTGGCATTATCTACCATCTCGCTAGGTGACGATTTATTCGAATTTTTTGCCGAATGTACGGCTAATTTAGAAGGAGAACACATCAGATTCTTCTAGTTCAGATTGAACGAATGCATCATGCCGAAGTGGATCGGCACGTTAGTGTGTTCATCTATTTTGCATATATTGTGTGGTATATCAAAGATATGATGATGCATTAGCTAGTCCAATATACATCTAGATTTCAGGCAAATCGTGTTTCTTTTGGAATTCTCATGGTCTCCACGATTTTCGGTGTGATTCCCGGGCTTATAAACGGATTCGATATTTTCGTCAAGATTCCGGTATGAGTTGATTGAGGGAAACTTAGCTCTGTCGCGATTTGTTAGTAACTACGCGTTAAGATATTGCATACTCATTGAAAAATAGCTTAGCTTATTTCTCTTAGTAGGAATGTTGCTGACGTCTCAAACGCGATAGGGGAAAAGGTAAGCACCTAAGTAATGAAAAAAATAAGAAGAATTTTCCTTCACTTAAACAATGAATGAGATTATCACGATCACTGAAGGAGAGAAATATTCATTACAGATGCTTAATGATATCTCATTTTTCGTCGGTATTTGCGCGTCTCTTTCGGGACTTTCTCATGCCTTCATATTCGCTATGGCTCATAAGTGAGTACGTTTTATTAACTAGGAGTGATCTATCATAGGATCGGACAATAAAGCATTACAGGACAATCCGTCACACGATCAAGCGGGATCTGTGCTGCTGCTTACTTCCTTCATATTTGCTATCGGTGAGTTCTCTTTCGTTCGCCGTTACCGAGATGTTTCCAGAATCCATTTTCAGGCGAAAATCGCAGCGGTCGTAAGCAGCTCACTCACATAAAGAATTCATGCGGACGAAAAAAAACATGAATAGGATGTAATATAAAAAATTTTAAAAAATGTGTTAGGAACATCAGTATGTTGGCTTTATCGTTTCAGCGTTTTGCACAAACATTTTACTCTGTTTCCATCTCTAGAGTGACGCAAGTGGTCCAAACAGAGTAAAACGAAGACATTTGGAACCTACTGTTCACTTCCGAACAGATAGTTCCAGACAGAATTCCACGAAGTAACATGGAGCAATTCACAATATCTGTACTATAGATAGCAATTACGGCCGTGAAACACATTGATTTCGTTGAACTTTTGTGGGCGTGTTTCGTGGGATCTTACTAGATTGCTGGCAACTCATTCGTAGATCAGGAAATTGCTCATTTTCTTCTTCTCTTATCATTTTTAGCTATGCCCAGCATGTTCTGCAATGGCAATGGTTTTCCTGATGACGGTCAGTCTGAATCTAATGAGTATTTTTCCAATTTCATATTTTCCAAAAAAAATATGTGGTACCATATTCTATATTTCTAAATGTCGAATATTCATCTTGTATAGGCATAATTCCGATTTCGAATAATATGGCTCTATTCGGGGAAATATTTCAATTAGCCGCGTGCGTCATACAATTTGCGGCTAATTTTATCGTACTATTGGTATGGGCAAAGCATAGGTAAGGAAAATATCCAGAACATGGAAGCATTGCATGTATCATCGTATTAATGAATCTCAAAACTTCGTGGGTGTCAATTACTTGCAGGAAATTGCGGGAAAACGACAATTTGACACTCCTCGTTTCATTAGCTGCCATCGATCTGTTATATGCGCTGGAGATGATTCCTTATTTGGCTGTCTTGATAGCAGGGCGAAAACCAGATGGTGACTTTTCTAATTAACAATTAAACAAAATAATATGTATGAATTTCAAAATGACAATCATGCATGTATAGTTCAGTACAATGCTTAGAAGTGGGAAACATGTGCAATTATTGGAGTTAATTGACACTCAAATACAGTGTCAATTACGTAAGCACCCTCGTTGTATCAACTATGTTCAAGCAATAGTTCATACAACGATTTTCTTGTTGTATCAACTATGATTCTAACAATCATGCTTTTCAAATTGTCAATATTCAAAACTAATAAACGCTTTTATTAAAGACGAAGTGCTAGACTACGACGCAGCTGCAATAATTTGGATTCGGGGCCCCTCAGCGGCTCTAATGAAGGCAATTTAGAAATATTTGACATCAAAATTGTATGATATTTAAGGCCGGTTGCACCATCACCTCTGCTATTGCACTGGATCGCGTCCTCGCGCTTTACTTTCCCATTTTCTACTACCACCAGAGCAAGATGAAGTGAGCTAATTAAATTCTTAAGCAATCGTCTGATTCTGTTCAGTTTGCGTGCTATCTCGTCTCTCTGACCGGCGAGAGAGCATGCAAACTGAAGAGAGTCAGACCATTGCTCAAATTCTTTGGGATTCGAGAACCTTCAACACGGTTCTACAGATTCTCTAGATCGACACAGAAAGTTTATAGAATGACGATACCTTTTCGAACAATGTATTGGCTTCAGGTGGTCCATAGTATGTTTTATCATTGCGCTTACTCTAGCGGGTATCGACTGGGTTATCTGCATACTCCTCGTTCCGATAGAGAGGCATCCTGGGGCGAGCGGATTCGGCGGATTCATAAACCATGTATGTGTTTTTGTAGAGTTTAAAAAAGTGATTTCATGTTCCCCTTAACCATTCGATCGATCTAAGGAATGGCTACGTCTATTATTGTAGGCATTGCAATGATTTAGCTCGATATTGTTCCCAGATTAGCTCAATGGAACAGTTCATGACAAATTGAGCGCGCCAATCACTTTAGCCATTCCGAGTATGGTGGGGACTGTCCAATATGGCGATGAATTTGATATCAGCCGTGCTCACGGTCGGAATCATCTACCATCTCGCTAGGTGAGAAATTGATACAAAATTATTAATTTACTGTCCGATCCATTAGAAGAAGAGATAAGCACCGAGACGATTTGTATTTCATTCAGACGGCGAAACCAACGGGCTGCACTAGAGGAAATAGAACGAGCTAATAAGACTAAAGTCGATCGGAATGTCAGTTCTCCTTTGCGTGGTTTATTTGGTAATCTAATTTCATATCTCAGGCGAATCGAGTTGCTTTTGGAATTCTCATAGTCTCAATTATTTTCGGTGTCTTTCCCGGTCTTCTAAACGGATTCGGTCTATTTATCCGCGTTCCGGTGAGGGGTGCTGGTAGAGTTCGATTTTTCCCTATACAAACCCTAAAAGTAAAGCGACCTTGTCGCTCGTGCTTTCGTGAATAGTAGTTCATTTTCTGGGGTAGTATCCGCCTAGACAATTAGCTTATTCCCCCGTAGTAGGAATGTTCTTGATGTTGTGAAAGTGCGAGAGTGTAGTGCGGAAATAACTTCCAAGCTAGCAAATTCTAATTAGAAGCCGAGCATCGAAAGATCAAAACCATTGATAACGAGAAATATACATTGTATCGTAATAATAACAGATGATTAACGCGATCTCTTTTTTCGTTGGAATTTGCGCCTCCCTTTCGGGGCTTTCTCATGCGTTCATATTTGCAATGGCTCACCGGTATGTTACCTAAATGATAATTTTCGGCATATTTTGTAAAAATATTATACAGAAATGTTTCAAGTTGTAATTTCATCAGTCATTGAAAAAAATGTTGAGCGGAGAACGTGTGACTGAACAATTTGCAACAATTGATCAAATCTACGCCTCCAACAATGATTGCAGGAAAATCCGTCACACTATCAAGCAGGATCTGTGCTTTTGTAGGGTTCCTGCATCTACAATTTCAGTTCGTATCCACGTTTCCATGAAAATCTTTATTTTTTGTTTTCCAGAATCAATATTTAGGCTAAAATCGGCGTGGCTGGCAATGGAAGCTCGTCTTAGCGGCTTGATGACTAGGGATCAAAAAAGTTTGTTAGCCATTGCTTTCAATGGTTCTTAATGGAAACCTTATTGGATGTTCTTAAGAATAATCTGATATATGTTCATATGTTTATTTTACATTACAGGGAGATGGAAATATATTGACTGTGATGCAGATCGGGACGTGGGTCACTGCAGCATATTTATACAACGAAAAATCTCTATTATATAACATTCACATAGCACATTCATTGTCCGAGATAACCTTGAAGTAACTATGTTGATTTGTAACGTATGAGGTCAGTTAAAATCTTGGACTTTGCAAGCATGTATGTCCCGCTAGGTCTCCTCTATGAATTTCAGTCTCGTGGTGAGCTGGTTTGGTTCAAACGGGCGATCTCTCAGTTCGTTGTCCAGAAAATCCCGCACGTCGTTCATGTTGACCTGAGACATTTTCGAAAATTACGTAACATGTCTCTCCTCTCTTTCTAGTCATTACTTTCAATACAGCGAAATTTGTTCAATATATTTTTATACTCGTATCGCTAGTCCGAAATTTACAAAATATCACCTCTCCTCTCTTCCTCCTTATCGCTCTTAGCTGTTTCAAATTTTTTCGCAGTTCTTCGCTCAGTTCTTTCCGTTTTCGCCTTGCAAACTCGCAGTAGTGAATGCGGGTGAAGTAGGCCTTGAGATGAGTCGAGGCCAGGTCCACGCTCATTATCGACACGGCGAGACCTGTAGCTATGATGATAAATTCGAAAAGTGCTACGGATTGCATGAACTGTTTCAGTCCTTGAAGCGCAAGGAGTACATCCAAGTAGGGTACGAATTCACACTCGTCGTCATTTACTCACCGACGACGACGAATGCTACGATCAGCCATAGGAAGACGTAGTCGACGACGACGATATCTCCAAGACCAACTCCGATGATGATGTTAAAGCAGAAGTGGAAAGCGTCAAGGAAAGAGAAGCTTCTGTGAAAGAAATCATTATTGCATATGCTGGGATGACTCTCACCTCTCCCAGTACATGAACAACAAGGAACCGAGGGCGCAGTACATGCTGATGCAGCCCACATACGAACCTTAAAGTGTGTTCAGACTAATTGCAGGGGATGCAAATGAAATGTCGGTATGTGCCGTTTTGAAATAGAAAACATAATTTTAAAAACTAATGGGTTCCTCTATTTGGGTTCAATTTCGGAAATATATTGCACTATACAGTTGTCGGACTTACCAATGGGGACCCAGATAGTTTCCTCGTTTTCGCACACGCCGAAGATGTCGAGCATGTCAATGCTCCCGGATGAAGAAGCGAAAGAGAAACGACGACCGTAAAAGTGACTGCAGAAGATGTTCTGAATGAGTGGTGGGCAAATGAAAAAAAATTGGTTTTCATCTGAAAGGTCTTATCCGGCATCATGCTCGAGCAAATGAGTGTTTGAGCACGATGGAGCCGGATAAGACCTTTCGGATGAAAACCACATACAGTTTTGCCGTATTTTTACAAATTTAATTTTGATAGTGTGGTACTGTGGAGAATAATGAATTTTTGTTGAAGGGGAAGATTTTCATCTACTGCGTTCAAAAAGTTACAAATTCCGCATACCATGAGCTTCTTCATGAGTTTACTCCACCAGTTGATGATGCACACCAGTTTTTCCGAGAGGAACTTCCCCACATCCAGAGCCATAATAACCATTAACGGAATTCCGACCAAGGAGAAGACTATGGAGAACATCTTGCCGTACTCTGTTTGAACGGAAACCTCGCCGTGTCCTGAAATGTACGGCATGCGAAAGCTGACGTTTACATGAAAAATATGCCGAGCATTCAGATGCATTCAGATGCTGAATGGTATGTTGCTGAGTATACGTCTATTGATCAGGTCGATCAAAAGCATTTTTATTTTTTTTTATTTTTTTAATGTCACTGACCACGAGACACGAGCATAGTGAGCACACGCAGTAATGAAGTCGGGAAAGTCCATTTATTGTGAATATTAGAAAGTTCTTCCGGAGCAATCAACTCCTTTCTTATGGGTCTCCTATCGTCGACAGTCTCCGAAATGCTAAGAATGTACTCCCTAAAGGAGCATTTAGCAGTTGGTGTACGTTATTTGAAGATAAAGGTAAAGGTAAAGGTACATCCCGTCTTCGAGACTGGGCTCGCGGGAGAACACTGCCAGTGTCAATGCTATTCGTGCCAGTGCTATTCGAAGGCGCACCTAAATTTCGCCTCCCATTCCTCCTGTGTCATTTCAATTCGTCCGTTTTTAACGTCGTTAATGATCCTCCAACTCTCGGCAGTGTAGTTTTGCATCAAATGTGACACTCTGAAGAGGAATATTTTTTACATCACGCTTTGTGACTGAATTAAACAAATATCTACTCACTTTACAAGTTGATTGGATCGCCCTGGAAGCCCAGCGTCAGTCTCCAATATCATCAAGATCCAGGCTCCTGTAGAATACAGTGAGTCAATATTTAGAACAAAATCTTACCAGCTGATAGATACGCAACGAGAAAAGATATCATAATTATATGTGGGGTAAATATCTGAAAAGTTATTATAAGAAATATGCGCAATTCTTCATCATACCTTTACATATTTCGTCAGTTTACCACACTCATTAAATTCACAATGCACTGATGTCGTCAAAATGTCGCTGTTGGAATCGGCATCTTTATGTACTTCCGGCAATGACCCATCCGTAACCTCATTACTCACTATATGAGGCAGATTTTGTCGAAAAATGGGAAGATCCAACAGGATCTCGACGCATTGGAATTATCATACAATAGAGCCTTGTTGAAGAACGGACTCGGAATTAAGAAGTGGAGATGTGGGTAACGAGGCTGGTCTGAAATTGGAAGGGCGTTCGGCCGGCTCACACAAACTCGCCATCTTATATTATCAGTTCAATATTTCACACATACACTCCTTGAAATAAATATTTTTATAAAAGTACTATGAGTAACGAATACTCGACAATAATAGGCAGAACGATAGTTGCATGTGAGAGACTGAAGAGATAGAAAGAGAGTGGAGGGAGGGGCCAACAGCTCTATTAACGCTATTGCTCTATAAACTCGTTGAGTCAAAAACGATGCCAAGGGTGTTGCAAATTGCAATGAACCAACAGCATTATTATTGCGATTTGTGTATCCCTTCAATATCAGACATGGGATATGGCGGTCATCTCTTTCATGCACACTTCTTTGAACATGTAAGATTATGACAAGAGGTCGATGACAATTTTCACTACTAGACTTCACCAAAACACGCAACGGGTGGCTAATTATAATGACATCTCGGTTCGAAAAGGCCCTGCAGTGAAACTCGTCCTAAAACCACGTGTACACGTGTGGGGGACGGTGGGGACCTATGTTTGATGTCGCCCTCTTCCACTCTCGCGAATAGGAAGCAGTCCATCCGGCACTGAGTAAGGTCGACTTCCACAAATACGAGGAAGAGGGCGTGGGAGCTTTTTCGGGCATGCGGAGTACACCACGCATAATCATCGAACCAGATAATTGTTTCTCCAGAAAGTATTCGGATTGAACACATCAAATTCAGAACGAAATTCAGAACGAATTATTGCCTTCTTCTATAGTCGAAAAATCGGTCTCCGAATGTAGGCGTCAGATCCTATATGTTTTGGTAGGCATTTAAAAAAAGATCCCAAAAAATAAATGTGCCGTTCTCATTTGAAATTTATTTTCCAACCGAACTCTGGCAAAACATTAGAGCAAACAATCGAGAGGCCGGAGCAAAAATGCGTGCATATCCAGGTCAGAGGCCAAAATTGTGAGTGGATCTCCATAATCCCTGAGAATATATCCTAGTCCTTGTATTTGTGCTAGTCTTCGTTACCCTGTGGCGGCCGGAAGGAGGGTGCGAGCTCTTGATGGAAGCAACGATGGGAAGGAATAAGGAGGGCGCGAGACGAGGACATCGAATACTCTCACCTGCTCTCCATCTAGCAGTACACTTTTTGTCCTTTTTGTTAGCCCTTTGACTTTTTTTTATTTTCGAAATTTCTAGATTCAGTATATTGCGAATTTGGTCACCGTTTAGAAGGCTCTGATGATAGTGAGTATGCGGAAAGATACGATTCTACGGGTGCCGTCGTCAAGACCTTCTTCCCGGCCTGCCTCCTTCTTCCACTGTGGCGAGATCGTCAACTCCTCGAACTCGATCGGATCCATCTATGATAGTGAGCTTTATTTAGTCGTAAAATCATTTTTTCTATTTTTTTGCTATTATTGATTAGCGTGATTGGAGTGATAACAAAACACGTAAAACACGAAACACGTATCTTTTGCAACATAGCGATTGAATAAATTTCAGAATACAGACGATTGAATAAAGACTAGATAAAGAAAGGAACTAGTGTAATCACAGATGGCGCACCGCCGGACATCCCCAATGAGGATAACGCTAACAAGGAGGAGCATGCTGAGGAGGTCGAGGACGAAGAGGAAGAGGAGGAGAAGAAGTCGTGCATACCGAGCGAGGTTTCCAAAGTATGAGGATTTTAGTTTAATAATTTTTAAAAGTAAAAACAAAAAAACGCAAAATTGTGTATTTTCAGTACGCCAAGATCCTCACACCTCACATCATCCTGATCTGCGTTCTTGTCGGGTACTTATCAGTTGGTCAGATTTTGACATAATTTGCTTATTTTTTATTTCGAATTTATAAATTTGCGGCATTTCTTACTATGAACCTATATAAGTAAAATTTTTTTTTCATCGCAGGCGCCTGGATTTTGATGGCGTTAGAGACTAACAGCGAGCTGCAAGCGCGATCGAGGAAACTGGTCAAGTGAGTGTCTTACCGGTTGCCCTAGCATGCAAGCAAAATTTAAATGATTTTGTCATATCGCAGTGAAATACGCTGTTTGATCGTGTGATTTTCGAAATGCGCAGCACCCTAACATGAACCGTAGCTACGTTAAGACTATCGTTTTTTTTAAATTTCTAGAAGGATCGTCGTGATCACTTCAGGGTCACGAATCTGATGCGAAACTACACTGCCGAGAGCTGGAGTATCATCAGCGATGCGCAACATGGAAATAATCGAGTGACGAAGGAGGAATGGGAGGCGATATTCAGGTTCGCATGCTGGCCAACGTCTAGTCCACGGAGAGTTTCGGAAAAAGTCACAATCATTCGCATCATGCAAACTTGCCTGATCTACAAATTTAACTCGTCGATCGATTATACAGTTTGGGATGGAGACTAATCTAAAATTTGGGGGCATATTGGATATATAATTCACTGATTGATTTCAATTTTAGGGAGTACATCCTCCGCATCTCTGAGACAGTCGACGATAGGAGACCGATCCGAAAGGAGTTGGCGACTCCCGACGAACTAGAGAATATGCACAACAAGTGGACCTTCCCTACGTCACTGCTCTATGTGCTCACGGTGCTAACCACCTGCGGTAGGTCTTCTTGCTCCCGATTTACGTCATACCTTGCTCAGAATAGCCTGCATTCTCAAAAAAAAACGGAAGATGCTGTTTCCGAATGTTCTCCCTGAGCTCTGTCTCACGGAGTCCATTTCAGGGTATGCATTTGGGCATTTCTGATCTAGATTTGGAAACTTATTTCATTAGATTGATGCTAGCATTTGACTACACTTTACTCAAGTTGTCTTTTCAGGCTACGGCGAGGTGTCCGTGGACACAGCCTACGGCAAGATCTTCTCTGTCTCCTTCGCATTCCTGGGCATTCCACTCATGTTCATCACTGCTGCTGATATTGGAAAATTCCTCTCCGAGACACTCGTGCACATGGTCAACCAGTGGAATCGACTGATGCGCAGATTCGTGGTGAGCTGAAGAACTCTTTTCTCATTGTTTTACAGTGATTCAAGTAACATAGATAGTATTGCATTGATTTCTAAACTCGGAAATCCAGCTCAATGGTCTGAACGTCTTCTGTTCCGCGTCAGTGAATTTATGACAAAATGTTTTGATTCAAATCCGGTCTCGTGCCCAAGTTTTCATTGACGTACTCATTCAGAACTAGAGTTGGCTATTCGCTACTGCACTTCGATATCACCCTCCCCTCGCATATTGCGAATTCGGATGGGACAGAGGGACTGTAATATCAACGAATAGTCAACCCTTTTCAGAACGTCTTCTGCTACGGCATTTCCGGTCGTCGTCTCTCCATTCCCTCCTCGACCGGGAACACCGACATGCTCGACCTCTTCGGCGTGACCGAAAACGAGGAAAAGCTATGGTTTCCAATCTGTGAGTACTCTATTTCTCTTTAGAGCTCTTTTTTTCAAAAGTTAGTATCAGACTTGAAACTCTTTCTACCGTGACTTTTGCAACTCTCGAAATTTCCCTTTTCCCCTGCAGCCTGTTCATTCCCAATTCTGCAGCAATTGCCAACCCCCGGTGCTCATTTCAACCATAGGGCGAACCGAGTTCCCTCGTACTCTTTCTCTCAGCCCACAAATAGATCATATTCTGCCTATATTAGGGGCCGGCGCTCGCTCATCTTAAGCCCCCTCCGCTCACTCCCCACGGGGGAATTGTGCTGCTACTACACGAGTAATGAGAGATGATGAGAGGACGGGAGAGAGCTGTAGGGGGGAAGAGGAAGAGGAGTGGACACTGCTTCCTCCACACTTAGGATTGACACTTCGTTTTGACTGAGAAAACCAGTTTGACGCGAATAAAAATATCATTCGAAGGGAAAATATATACGATCTTTAATTAGAACCGTTCAGGCGCGTACGTCGGATGTATCAGCCTCTACTGCGCGGTTGGCTCCTTCATGTTCATGTACTGGGAGAAGTATGAAATTTCAAAAACCGAAAAACTGTGTTATTTTTGCAGAAACTGGTCGTTCCTTCACGCCTTCCATTTCGGATTCAACCTCATCGTCACCGTGGGTCTCGGAGATCTCGTCGTCGTCGACTACGTCTTTCTCTGGTTGATCGTCGCATTCGTCGTCGTCGGTGAGCAGATGACGTCAAATAACGGAGAACTTGTATACGTTGCATACGTTCTTAGGTATAGTAGTGCTCTGCACGCAGGACTTATGTGCAATACAATTAGATTTTACTTTTATTATTAGGCTACATTATTGCATGGATATGCATGCGGTGAACTTCATCTTGGTGGGCCAGAAATTGGGTCATGAATCGCGAGCGTACTCCTTCTTTATCACAGCGTCTCAGGTCTCTCCGTGATGACAATGTGCGTGGATCTTGCATCGACCCACCTCAAGGCCTACTTCACGCGCATTCACTACTTCGGAAGAGCGAAACGATTCCTGGGAATGAGCGAGGAGCTGCGGGAGATTATGGCACTGCTGGGAGCTATGAGGAGGAAGAAGGGAGGAAAGGTGAACCTTTCAGTTTTCTAATCCCAAATAAAATTCTGTTTGAAATGACTCAGATATTTCTGGTGATGTAAGCTCACTATAGATTCAAATTTGGGAAATCGATTTTATCAGACACTTCTCAAATTCGATTGACTTGCTTCGTTCGTAAAATGAAAGGAAGAAGGTTGAAAGAAAGCGAGCTCACTTTCGCTCCAATTTGCAACTTGAGCCTCTTGATTAATAGCGCTCATAAAGCGGGTCGCCGTGAGAAAACTGCCGACGACAATTGGCAATTCGTTTCCGATAGTTCTATTCGAAGAACTTCCGTTTCTTGCTCACTCTGTAATGCAAAATCTTGCGATTTTAACATAACTGAATTAATGAGGGAATAATTTGAATTTCGCAGGTTACGTGGACGGATATCGTTGACTTCCTCACCAACGAGCTGCGAGATCGACCCTACGAACCACGTCAGCTGCTGAAACGACTGAAATTCATCGACGATACACGATACGGGATGAGCACGATTCGATACAATTCGCTGCAGGTACTCGTAAGCCGTTATTGAAAACAAAAAACAACAATAATACGGCTCTACAAATAGGAGTGACCGTCAAAACAAGAGCCGTTCATCCCTCGTGCACTTCCATTCTAGAAACACCGCATTATCGCCGAAAGAGTGATAATCTGTCATCGGGCGTTACGCTAATCGCCACTCTGACCTTATCAGCACTTCTTATCAACTGAGGATTAGCGTTCGAGAACCGATACCAAGGTCTCTTCATTCCATACACTCTCTCGCCACTCTTCCGGTCTAGAGAGTGTGCAGAACAAAGATACAAATAATCGAATATCGATCTCTTTCCAGGATTTCTTACGCGAGTCTGCGTACATCCGACGCCTGCACGCGCTCCAGTCGATGAAGAAGAACACCGCCTTCTACCTTTGACCTACCGCTTTCAAAATATTTTCGAAAATCGAGCATAAATCATCAATTTTACAATACCGTCTCAATATTTCCCTCTGCAAATGCACCAAATGCTGAAAATAGCTAATAGTTGCTCAACTTCCGCACTATTTGCGCCCTTTCACCCATTACCGCCCAGCGGCATTTTTCGTCGTCCGCTTTCCGATGGGCGCCCTTGCACTCCCATTATAGCAGCAGCCGCGACTTTGGAGACCACCAATTATGAGGCCTCCTTTTTTGCGGCTCTTCGTCAAGTTGGTCTTCTTCTCTCGCTTCTAAATTGGCGTATTTCCGATGCCTCCCATTTTGCTACTGCCTGCAGTAGACTCATTACTCATTCAGAGACGGGGTAGTCCGTCGCCTTAATTCCCCACCTCATTCCCCCACATCTTCGTTTTGCTCCTTTTTCTCAACGGCATCGTCGCCCAATTTTTTGCGTCCGCTCGCTTTTGGTGTGTGTATGTGTATTTGCACAAATTCGCTGGATAAAGTCTTCTTCCTCCTCTTTTCCTTTGTTCATCCGTCCGTTCCTTAGAAGGAGAGGGAGAGAGGAGAAGGATATTACGAGTCTGGCAGACTATGAGGTCCCAATAAAGCGAAAGGGAATGATTTGCGAAGCAGCGCGTGGTCAGCTCTCTAAGTGTTGCTTATTTACTAGCCCCGGGGCAGCAGGAAGAGGGGGCAGGCACACTCAAAACACGGCTAATTCGCCCCCCCCCCCGACTCTCCCGAACTCTCGGGTAATTCACTCTAATCCACAACTCGCTTCTGGCGAGGGATCAGCCTCCTCCACCTCCTCCTCCTCTCTGCTCATCCTCCCTCTCTCATTTGGTCATGGAGGCCACTTGAGGGGTAAGCTTCCTCTTCCAATCTCAATTCCCCTTCTCTCTCATCCCTCTCCCTCATCTATCGCGCCTGATCGGTCAGTCGCTGTGTAAAATGGACACGGCCTCTTCAATTTCATCGTGTGTTTTTCGCCGAGTCAGATCAGATATTCCCCGTCATTACGCCGTTCAATTTCTGCACAAAACCCCTCTGTGTTGATGCAGAAAATGAAAAACGAGGTGCTGATGTAATCTGTTTTCTCGGCTCTTTGCGTTCATAAGAACAGCCGGTAGATCTAATCTGGTTTCGTTGCCAGCCTTTTCTTGCCAAGGGTTACTAGTACAATGCCCTTGTATCCTCCTCGCATCTTCTTCTTTATATTTCCGGCGCATTTTACAAAGGTGGAAGGAGCGAAGATTGCTGAAGAGGAAGTAAGTCATCAACTTCGAAAATGGAAGTACTGCATCTACAGGGTAGGCAATTTGGCTTATAAAGCGATTTCACACGGCCCACAAGTCTACAATCTTAGACTATTTCCCCGTGAGAGGTCTTGAAGAGGGAAGGGACTCGATGAATAGTGCAGATTGCCCGAATCGCGTGCGTTCGTGACTACTTTCTGAAGAGGACTGCTGGGAACTACTAGAGAAAGGAGAGACGCTGAGAGAGGGGGAAGCTCTAGTGGGGTTCACAGGGGGTGGTTGCGAACAAGAGAGAGGGGGTAGAGAGCGAAGGGGAAGAGGAGGAGGAAGAGGAGTGGGGAGTAAGGCACTGCCTTTTGAATCCCTGCCTGGAAACGAAGTGGAAAAGGAGGAGAAGGAGGACCCTGTTTGGACACTTGTGTACCGCCAGTTACAATCAGTCTGTAACCGGAGAAGTGTTAGCGTTCGGTCCGTCGGTTTCACACCATCTCTTCATTTCCCACGGTCTCTCGCCCCTCTCTTTCTCTTTCCTCTCTCAATCGCCCTCCCTCCCTCGCTTCATCCCTCTATTGTCAGTAGCTAGCAGATTAGCATTCAGCGGGAGGAGGTCAATCTCCCACCCCACCCTCGAATGCTTGTTCCCTCTCTCCCATTCCCCCAGTGGCGACCACCTATGCACTTCTAATCACTCTTTCATCTTATCTCCTCCATTTTCTCCTCCATTCCATTAGCGTTCCACCCTCTCTGCACTCGCCCTCATGGGAACCATCCCTACTTGAGCAGAGAGGCGTACTAGTATAATCCCTCAGGGCATATCTCCATTGTTCCACGGGCAAACTACTGAATTGTCCAATGAGATCAACCAAATGCGATTTGAGAGGGTTCGGATCTCTCACTCTCGGCACACTCAATCAACCCCTCTCATTCATTCATCGTCCACTCCCGTTCACACCTCCTCCACCACAGGGGGCGCACTACTTGAAATCACACTTGGTCTCTCACTTTTGCATACTCCCTCGTGCCCTCTGGCTGCCTGCGCTCTCTCAATCTCTCCTGATCTCTCGCCTACTCGCGCAGCCTCTTCACAGGCAACTGTGAAGGATCTCCATAATCGCGTCGCGTCGAGGCATGTTCCCACTTAGGCTGGAGAGGGATACTCGCCCTCCCTCTGCCCTTTGATCCGATGATATCAGATCAAACAGTCCGCGCACGCTGTGATAGCTAATCATACCTCGCTCGCCGTCTTTCTTTCTCTCTTACGATACTGACCCCATCTCTCTCGTTGAAGTTATGACAATTTTACGCCTCTTTATTTACCACATCTTTGGTTAGTATAACTAAGCTTTATTTATCATGAACTAACTCCTTCGCTATTTTCATCCTTCTCACTCTATAGTTATGAGTGAATTAGTTCAGTAAATGGCAGATTGTTTGTTACTTTTCAATCTCTACCCACCACTTGCAAAAGTGCGGAAATCCCCTCTCTTGTCGCCACTCATCAGCCAAGAAGAGAAGGAAAAGGGACTGAGCTGGTCATCTCCCCTTCTTCTTGCCTCCTCCCCTCCATCTCACGAATTCATTCTCAAAGGCCGTCCTCTTCCCTCATTCACTCCCAATTCATCGTCGATTCTGTTCGGCTGCAGTCGCAAATGAAACTAGGGTTTCATTTTTCAAGTAATCGTGCGTCTTTTTCGGGTAGGTTTCAGATGCGCTAACTAGCCGATGCGCTCATGAGAACTTGAAACCTGGTCGAAAATAACATAAAATTTCCTGATAACTGAAACCCTAAATGAAACCTCCCCCTATAATACGCGAACTTTCATCCGAAACCGCGCAACTTTCCCAGACAAACAGTCCTCTGCCCTCCTTTCATCCCCTCTTTTCTCTCTGATTGCACCTCTTCTTATCATAATCTCCGCTCTTTCTCACTCGTTGCCCCTACTTTTTGCTACTCCAAACCTCCACTTTCCTAATCTTCTTACGTCGCTGATGGTTTTACCCCCCTTTTCGTGACCTCTCAGACCGCAGCTTCCCAGGGTGGAATTAGGCTTCGCCCTTGCCCGTTTATCTTTCCTGGCCATCTTTAGAGGGCCACCCACTCCTTCTTCTCACGACCATTACTTCACACTGATATACGAACTCTTCCGTCTCTCGAATCTCCATACTCTCTCTCGTTCTCTGCTTCTCTGCGCTCTCCTCTAATCACGTGATCTCTCGTCGCAAGCTATCAGCGCAACGCGCCTTATCTGCTCTGCGGCTTCTGGAGGGTCAACAGGTGCTCGGAAGAGATACTCACCAGGCCTAGATCACTCCATCTCTCTCTCTCAATCTACTTCTTCCCTCACACTCACTCAAGTCCATGACACAACAGCGATTGAGCCGCCCTAGTGTACTAGGTCGGATCAGAACCAAAAAAGTACCATTCTCCTGTGTTTTGAATGTTTTTGTGGTTCTCATCCAACACGTTCAAGCCTCCCCAGACTTCTCCCCAGATCAATCGTCTGACTCTCTTCAGTTTGCACGCTCTCTCATCTCTCTGACCGAGAGTCAGACCATTGCTCTCTCCCCAGTACTGTCTTCCTTCCCATTCACACCCTGTCCATTCACTTATCACAAGTGCCCTAGCCATCTGAGCAGTGCCATTATCAGTCCATATGGGTCCGGTCTGTTGCTTGCACGCGCTCTAGTGCCTGGCATTGAAGATGTTCGCAAGCTGTAGATAATTGCGTCTTTTTGCCATGTCATATGTCCATCTCACGAACCACGATTCATCAGCGTGTTCTTCCTTATTTTTTGTGCTGTTTTCCTCATTTTTGTCATCCCTTTATCTTCTAAATAATGATATGCTCTCAAGTCTTTCCACCCAACTTGCTCAATTCTAGCAATCGATGCTTTAATGAACAGCCTCATTAGCCGTAGATGAGTTCGACTACTAATAGGTCTTCCACTTCTAGCGGCCAACGTTACGATTTGGTCAACACTAGTAGGCAGCGCGGGAAGATTTATAACAAGGGGGGCTCTCCTCTCCCCGTGCGCAAGATCGCTGACCACATAAATAATGCCGTCCGCGCCCACGACGTCGCTGTACAGAAGACCTCGACAAGTAGGAGATTGAAGTCGAGAAACTATGTCACGGTCTCTTCATATTTTCAGTCTCTCGACATTTTCCCGTTTTTCGAACTATTATATATTAGCACATCCCTGTCGTTTTGTTAGTGTTTTCGTGATGAATTGCACATTATACATGTAGTCTATTGGTTATTTTCCGACGTCTCCTCCTCAGACTTCTTTCCCACCTCACTAAACATCCAGTCTCCCAGCCTTTCACGCCCGCCCCTTCTCAGAACGCGACTGTAAATAAGGATGAATGAGCACCGCCGGTATTCCTCTCCTCACTTCCCCCGAGCAATGGTCTGACTCTCTTCAGTTTGCACGCTCTCTCGCCGGTCAGAGAGACGAGAGAGCGTGCAAACTGAAGAGAGTCAGACCATTGCTCCTCCTCTCAGTCTCCCTCTTCCTTCGCAAAACGCATCCAGAATAGTCCACACATGTTCGTTTTCGTTTTCCTCCTCTTGCCTCTCTGTCTCACTTTTTTGCGGCGCAAAGCTGATCGGACAACGCTGTTGTGTCCACTCGGAACCCTGTGAGGTCTGCTCTAGAGACAAGCCAGCCCGTCCCTTCCCCTCCTTTAGGTCATCAAGTGTTTTCACTCCCGCTGTCATCTATTCGCGCGAAATGAGAGGGCGCAGAGCGGCGAGGGATAAGCCTCTCCTTCTTTCTCTGGCCCCCTCCCTCCCCCAGCCCCCCTCTCTCTGTTCCAAGAGGGGGAAGGGGTACATTGCGCAATGAAGACTGGAGAGGGGGTCACACTCTCTGCTCTACCCCGAATCAGCTGTATTTCCCTAGTACAACTGTTTCCGGCGTCTGACTCTTCCAATTTTCAAAGTGCTCCTATGACTCCCATCTATCTCTCGTTTTCTCTCCTCCTTTCTTCCAATCTACGCCACATTGTCCGAGTGCTGCTCTCTGTTTTGATGAATGCTCCGGTTTTTTTCGGAGTTTTGGACGCTTCCTCTTTGCAGGATTGAGCGCGGGAGAATTCGCAGATGTGAGCTGCTTCAAGCAAGGGAAGACGACTCTGACTCCGACATCTTTGGCCCGAGACCATCACCATGCCGTGTTTCAGGGTACGCCTGATCTTTGATCTCATACACTGTAATGAAAAAACACTATTGCTTTATCCCTATGCCCTTAATTTTGCCGTAACAACACCATCACGACACTATGAACACATGAAGAGAGTGCGATATCTTTGTACTGACTATTCAATTGCATTGAATAGTCAGTACAAAGATCTCTCCTCAAAAAGCGATTGGCGGATCGTAAGAGTCGCACGATCGAGATAGTTGATCTTTGATCTCTCCAGGCGCGATGCAATTCGCTCGGCTCCATCTGGTACACGTGCATCATCATCGGGCTACAGGCCTATCTGATCTATCTGGGCGTCGAACGGTCAGCATTTTAATTTGTTGAACAATCAGCCATTTTGCTGTAAAATTGTTGTAAGATGAGAATTTTTTGAGCGGGCTCTTTGTGTCTGTTGACAGAAGAGCATTTCCAAACTTAGCCTGAAAAAGCACACTAATTGCGGCAAATTTGGATCGTCTGTATGCTTTTTGGGTTTGTTTTTAGAAGAATGTTCCTTAACCTCTTAGTATGTATAGATTTGCTGGGAAAATTGCATGTACCCGCTCTACAAAGTTAAATCTAGACTAAACTATAGCGCAAATGGCTTCGTTGAGCGTGTTTTTTGCATCATCCATAGAGGCACTATGCAGGTATAAGCTGTACAACGACATGAAATGGCCTACTGGTGGGTATCCATCCGGCCAGCTCGCAGTCTACTCCGGGCTGTACGTCGCCTGCCTTCCACTGCTCGTCATTCTCTTCGCCGTGGGAGTCTTCAAGTCGGGGAACATCGCGGGTGACAATGAACGATTGGCGGATCGAGAGAGCCGCACGATCGAGTGCGCCCCGAATAGGAAGGGAAACAAGGACGGTGAGTATTTCATCTTTACATATGCCTAAAATTGAAGACTTATGGGTCCTTTTCTTCGCTTGCGCATTTCGACTTTGAATATTTACGATTTTTCTCCTTCTGAAGTGCTCCAAAGCGTTCCGTAGAACCAAGCGATGTTGTGTCGAAACCGGGATTTGCAGTAGTATTCCTGTGCAGAAAACACAGTGGCGAAGCCGAGTTCAGTCACTTCGGGTAGTAGATGAATGGAGTAAGGTACGTCACGGGTTCCCGCGTGGCAAGTAAACTAGAGCTTCCTCCTGAAAGAACCTTCTCATCACCGCTCTTTCACACATCTGAATCTCGTTTTCGTGCTCTCGCTAAAGTACAAGGCGGGAGAAAAGGTGGCGACTTCAGTCGAGTACACACTCAATCGAGAGGGGGAAGAGGGGGGGAATGCAATAGTAGGCCTCTTTCGGTCAAGTTCTCCGCATTTTTAACGACACGCCTCGCCCTATTCTTGCTAGTGCTCTTTTCTCTTCGCCTCCAATTGGGAGGTCCATCGGAAGGGATATATCCATATTTCACTGCGAACTTCCGGGGTCGACTGAGAAGAAGAAGGACAGAAGGAAAGAAGGATATATGAAATAGCGTTCGAAATGAGGGTGGACGTTTTTCACTCTTTTGACAGGTTTAGGTGAGAAAGAGTGTATAGCATTGATGGTTTCGTATTTCCAATTCTAGTAAGACGAGGAAGAAGGGTATATATAAAGCACTAGGGCCGAAGGAACGCGCTCGAAAATCTCACATGTCTCATTACCATACAGATTAGAGAGTGCCATCCAATTAGGGCACTTCGAGCATTTCCCTGACTCTCTTAAATTTGCATGCTCTCTCGCTTTCTCTAACCAGATAGAAAGTGTTCAGAGTGAGATGAATCCTTGGCCAGATTGAGGGCACGCGCGAACTGTTCTTTGGCGGCGAAAGCCGACATGAGATCAGTAAATAGCCCGGGCGAGTTTCGAATTAGACGACGGGCTGACAAGTGCAAGGGAGGGGCGGTGTGATTTGTCTTGATGAGGGAGTGCAGAGAGAGGGATCACCTGCTGGGGTGGATAGCATGTACCAACTTGAAGGCTAGTATTATAGACAAAAAAAACTTGACTAGGCACTGGCCAGGTACTGTATCTATCTGAACATTCCACGAAAAAATATCAACAGGAGCAAATTAGAGATCAAAGATCAACTTTCAGGCTGTCTCCATGCGTTCAAGTCGCTCTGGCAGCATGCGCCTCCGTTCCCGCAGCAGCTGCACCTGCTCATCGCCCTGCTGCAGTGCGTCGCGCAGCAGATTATGATCGCGCAGCTGTACAAACACGGCTTCGTCAACTCAAGTTCGTTTGAAACTCACACGTTTGCTCGACTTTCTAGGAAATGGCAGCCTATTTTGCGCAGTTTAGCTGTGCCAACTCAAATTGATATTCAAATGTCTTAAAATGCGCAAACGAGTCCTGCAGCTTGTAGTCTGTTCCTTTTACGGATTCTCCAAATCGGCGCCAAAGTCAAACCCGACCATTCGAGAAGGCACCGGATAATCCGCTGATCCGTTGCCCCCTCGGGACTGGCCACTCTGTAAAATCCCTTTGATTTCCCGCGATCTGACTCTATCCTTGCAAATTTCTGCCAGTGAGCTCATAATTCGGGGGCGCAAGTTGAGTACTTGCCCCTGATTTCCTCATGCAATATGCCAGGCTAAGCGATCTCATAACTCCTCGAAGTCACCACCCTCATGTGATCTGGTGTCGAATGAGGGGGTCAGTGGTCAGATTGATGGAGTCTTTCTCCCACATCTCGCCCCCCTTGATTGTAATGTCCAGCCAGCTTCGAGGCGATGTGAGTTATGTCTGCAGAATGGCAAGGGAAGAGGGAAGAAGTCTCTTATATAATGGGCAGATGGTGAAATAGAGGGGATGGCGCGCGCATCTTCCATCTGTAATAAGTACTGCCCCTTTCGAACCCTCATCATTTCCCATGCTCTCTAGCCATCTCTGGCCCTCTAGAACAAGGTTCGAATTGCGTGAGGAACTGGGCACCAACCTGCCCGGATAATTGTGGCCCCTCCCTACTCCAGAATGCTAATTGTGATTAGGAGTGAATCGAGTGACTGACTCCTCTTGATTTGGCATTGCTCTTCTGGTAAAAACAGCCCGGCGGATGAAATGAGAGGAGCTCCTATTAGTGATCTCGCATAGTTACTCTCTCTCTCGCCTATTTTGAAGCCGAGCACGAGAGGATTAGCTACTAGTGGAATGGAGGGAGGGGAGAATAGCAGGGATTATGTGCTCAGTTCCGCGGAGAGGAGAGAGAGAGAGAGAGAGAGAGAGAGAGAGAGAGAGAGAGAGAGAGAAAGAGAGAGAGAAAGAGAGAGAGAAAGAGAGAGAGAGAGAGAGAGAGAGAGAGAGAGAGAGAGGGAGAGAGAGAGAGGGAGAGAAAGAGAGAGAGAAAGAGAGAGAGAAAGAGAGAGAGAAAGAGAGAGAGAGAGGCGCGTAAGTTGGAGCTCTCTGGCAGAAGGGCGAACGAAGATGGATGAAACATCCATGGCAAGCGCTAAATGAGCACGGCGAGTAAACAGAAAAGAGAGAGGAAATTCAGCAGGGAAAGTTCTGTGAATTTGACCGGAAATGATGGCATAAACAGAGGAGGAAGTTCAATTTGCATATGGCGCGAAGAGAAAGGGGGGAAGTGACGGGGCCGTTCGGAAGGAAGAATGTAGTTGAACGCCTTCAAAATCACGTCACTATTCTGTGACTTGATTTCTTGAGTGCTCGGGGGAATACACTATAGGTGCATAAAGAGATAGAGACAAAATACAAAAATATATAGGTGGAACCATGCCAGATTGACTGAAATATCATTCTTCCTGCACAAAAACCGTCACAAAATGCACGGACCACGAGCTCGGAATCTGGGAAAAAATTCCTTCCGATCAATTCGGTCACATCCCATGAATGTACTGAGTAATGAGTCATATGAATAATTGAATGATGTGCAGGATAAAAAATAATGAATAAGAAATAGATTACTGAATAAGGTAATAATAGATAAGCAATTCAGCCGAGTTCCTCAATACCGAGATGGACTTCCTCTTCCATCGGGCGCGGCAGCTGGGCACGAATCTGCCCTCGGGAGAGACGAGGTTGCAGGGATTCCAGATCACCAAGGACGAGCTGAACGGATCGCCTCTCGGACCCCCTCTACTGCCGCGTAAGTGCTGGAAATATTCGAAAAAATGAGTAAAAATATAGATTCAATTGGTGCTTTTCTGTGGTAAAGTGGGCAAAATTTTCGCAAATTGAGTAAAATGGAGATGCGCATACAATGGAGACGTTGCAGTCACCATGGAGCTGAAGAGGCACAAAAAGGTGAAAAATCGCAATTGTGTGATTTCAGTGCTGATGCACATCCGGTTGTTCGGCATCCCGCTGGAGTTCGTCAATCTTGTGCTCGCATTGGTCGCCTACTCGGTTACATATCCGTAAGTTCTTTTTTGAGATCATGAATCACATCCATGCCGATCTGTATACGCAAATCGGCAGTCAATAGTATTCCATCAGATTCATTCATTGACCAAATTTCGAAAAAAAATTTCCATTTCAGAGCCGTATTCTGGCGTGTGTCCAAGTTCTTCTCGCTGCTCTTCTCCTTCCATCTCCTGATCAACTCGATCTGCATCGTCTTCTCCTACCTGGCATTCTCCGTGCTCTACCGAATCCAGGATACGAACATTGGTAGCGTCAGACCCGTGGGATACGGTAAGTGCTTGGTTACGGTAGTTGAATCGCAACCTGGAATCACTGGGCGCTACGATGGCGATCCGAATTCAGCAGGATTATTCCTGTTTTTCATGATCTTGTGCACATAAACAAGTAGTTCCTAGAATGATCTACAAGCACATTTCCTGATCGCTCTTAAACGGCGCATAATGCATTGTTGATAATGTTTCTCATTTCAGGCCAGTACCTCGCCTCCCTTCGACAGTTCTCCTACCTCTTCCATCCGATCGGCATCGCAGTCTGCTTCGTCGGATCGACGATCCTCACCCAGATCGCGCCCATCACTCTCTATGCGTACGGATACAACAAGTACCTCGTACGTTTCTCTCTCTCATCACCTGTTCTGACATTTGCATGATAATGAATCGAGATGAATACCTGACCAGTTTAATCTGACCATTTATGAAAGCCATTCCGTCGCAAACATGGCGAAACAAACACGTGTCTGCTTAGTGGAGCAAATTTGACACGAGGCTTCCTGAGAGTGAATTACAAGCTAATTATAATAATTAGTAACAAATTGATTAATTTCAGATCAACGTGCTCAACTGTCAGGCGAAGAACAACATGCGACAGCAGGGCGCGAGCGGCGCCGGCCAGTCCGAGTACTCGACCTACAACCGAGGAAGAGCGTTCAGACCGACTCACGCCCAGCTGTGCTGCGACGGGTATGCTTCCTTCACAATAGATATGATTAAGTTTTAAAAATTTCGGCTTGAATACGACTTGAAACGCGGGTTTGTCTAACTTTTGGACTTTTTGAACCGAAAATCCATATTTTTGAACCCGAAAACTTCATTGCGTTTCCTACAGCACGCGTTAGCCTAGGAGAGCAATCAGCTGAAAGTGTTATTCCAACGGGATATTCTCCAGGTACGGCCCCCACATCGTCGCAATCATCATTCTCGCCGCGATCTGCGTGCTGAAAGCGCCCATCATCTACGCGCTCATGATGATCTACCAGGTAGAACAGTTCGAAATTACAGTAATCTTCTCATTCTCATCATTCTACACTATCGGCCATCGGCGAAGAGGCGTCAGAGTTCATAGAGTTATGGGATGATGGAACAGATTCTGAAACACAATCCGTCAAAAATTGCACCTTTTTAGTAAATTGACAGTTTTTTTTCAAAAGTGGATATTATCTTAATATTTCAGGACTTTGCAAATCTATTCACTAGATCGTTCGTCCATTTTCGAAAATACATCATACTTACCATCTTTCAGAACGAGGATCGTCCCTTCCTGCTCGTCTGCATCTGTACGGAGATCACTTACCTCTTCTCCTGGATCCTCCTGTGGATCGGACTGACGCTCAAGAGGGAGTGGAACTTCAACATCCTCCATCGAGCCCATGAACTCTACGCTCTTCAGGTGAGATTATTACTATACTTTATTCACCACATCTTGCATGGGGTGCTAGTGAAGTGATGAGGTTGATTGTCAGAAAATTGTGGAAATTCCGTGTTACATTCTTACAGTTGTGGAGGAAGAAATTACGTGAACTTGTGAACTACTTTCTGTTTGGCCAAAAGCTAAGAGCTAAAAATGTAGCGTTTTCCTGGTTCTCGATCTTTGTTGCTTTCCCACTAATGCTCCGTAAGTTTACGTTTGCCAAAACTTTGAGCTGTTTGGCACTCCTCGTGAAGTCACTGCGCCTTAGAAGCTCACCCAGAGAGCGACTTTTAAATATTTCTTTATCGTTTACCTCAGGGATCAACAATTGCTGAATGAGCGAAAACATAGAGTACTAGCATCAATGGTGTTCTCGTTTCACGCTAGGGACCCCATCAATTCTCGTAGGGTGTGGCCATGAATGGCAGATGACCAGAGCCAAATAGAAGGCGGCCAATTTAAGACAAACGAGGGAAAATAGAAGCGCAGTAAGAGCAAAGAAGCTGTCAACACAAAATTATCGTTCAAAGACCTGTTTTCTTCTTTAAGAGACCGTCCTCCAAAAAACAGGGGTCACTGGTCAAAAATTGCATTTCTTCCCTACTTTTTTCTGAACTAAGGGACCAAAGTTAGGATTCAAAATTTTACGAAAAAAATGCAGCTTTTCTTTTCAGAAGGGACTCACATCGGGCCATGCAAGAGTGAACACAAACCCATCGCAGCTGAAGAACGCCCTGATTGTCGTGCACAGAGACCACGTAAGTTGGATGGCAAACATGCGTCCTATATGGGTTACGGTAGGTGTCCAAGATGGGCTACGGTACGTGCCCTGCTTGGTTACGGTAGGGACAAAGAGCTACCTACGGTCCTGTTATCCTCATGTCGCCACCGATGCTATATACGGGTTGAAACAAATTCCAAAAATCCGAAAAGTGCTTGAAAATAAATGAATTGCTTTTAGATGTTCGTCACCGACGACCAGACGGCGAAGCAGACTCTGCTACGGAATATCCAACAGAACAATTTCGAGCTCAAGGACGAGGCTTACTGGCTCAAGTCGAATGGAGGAGGCACGTTGCAGGGATCGCCCGCAATGAAGTGAGTATTCATTTCGAAAAAAAAGTACAGAATACTAAACAATTTCATGCATGATAATGTGGAAATACATTTAAAAAATAGAAACATGTTAGTATTCCATCAATTTCCATGTCATTTCTTGCAGGAGGATCCATTCGGATGGCGCTCGCACCGAAGAGATGAATCGGTTGCTATCCGGAGGAGGCACGCTGCGGAGACAGAGCAATCAGCAGCAGGCATCATCACAGATGCAGGAGGACATCTACTCAACGGTGAGGATAGAGACAGTTAGAAAAAATAGTACAATTGTCCACAGTTCACTCAGATTGTATACCAAACGATGAGGAAAAATCGAAAAGTGACAGACAATTTGCAGAGGCTGCCTCCTGGTATGCATCCCTCTCAACTGACGACGCCCGGCTATAGAGGTGGCAGCTCCCCACCACAGGGCACCGATGGATTCGGCACGCTGTCGGTGAGCACTAATGCAAATTGAAATTGATAATCCATGTCATAATGTTATTATCTGGCGATATGATAGCAATCTACTCAAGCTATGGAAGTGATTGTTGTTCACACTTGGGCTTAAATTGTCTTGCATTAGATTAATAATCTAGTTGCAGCGTCAGCAGCCGCAGTACACGCTGCAGCGGCACGCGTCGGCCGGAGTTAACCCCACGGGGACGCTGCAGCGGTCGCTGATGGGCGGATCAGGGCAGCAGTGGTCGAACGCTCCGGTGAGCTTATTGAATTGTTTTCATATTTTTCTGCGATCCTTGGGATAGTTCGAGCAACAATGACTCTTGTATTGTACAATAAGAGCAAACGCCTCATCAGCAGCCGGTCTCACATGACTTCAACACATATCGTGATTGGCTCTTGCATAACTTTATCATACTGTGAAAGAGCATTATTGCAGTTTTAATTTGCATTATCTTCAGACCGAGTCCTACGCCTCGATTCACAAGTCGAAGGAGATTCCGACGACGGGAATCTACGCGCGACGCGCCTCTCAGGATGAAGGAAGCGGCTTCTCGGCACCCGTAGCCTACGGAACCATCGGCAACTATGCCACCTACGCGAGACTCCCACCACAGGTTAGTAACCTCTGATTTTACATTTTTCATTTATTCTTACGAATGAAAATACTACAAGTTTATTCACGATACCACTATCGCATTTGTTTTCATTGTTCCCTTTCTTTCTGGGTTTTTACGTAATAAGCCCAAATGACACACTGATCCTAAGCTATTATTAGGCTATTTTCTTGTTTAGAAGAAGTGAGTAGTCTAGTGATCTTCTGGAATCAACCAGACAATTCCGCAGTGGAATTCGGAAACTGCTGCCACAATCCCTTCATTATATACACTTTCACCATTAGACCAATAATGAGAAGACGAGTGAACAATTTTCGAATTCAATTCTCTTCAGCAGTCTCGTCTGGCTAATCTCCCGAATGGCGGCTCCTCCACTCTGCGACTGAACAACTCCGCTTATGCCTCGCAGCAGCAGATCGGAATGCCGCGACCACCGCAGTCCGTGCAGCCAGGTATACGGCAGAGCCCCCTCATTGGAGAGCGAGCTGGATCCGTGCCCAGGTAACTACAACTTCATCTCTTACCAGAGCAGAATCTAGAAGCCTAATTGTGAGTGCAAACTGAATTCTTGGAATTTTTATGTGGGAGATGTCCCGGAGCACGAGATTCCCTCATCATCAAATTACAACCTCATTTCTGCAAATAGAAGCTCGCAAATTGTCAGACACGTGAGATTTTCAAGCAAAAAGTGTGAGAATCTGCAAGTAGGCAGTGAAGAACTTTCCTATCTAAGGAACAACTAATTTCTCGGCACTTCTTTGTTTTATCCCACCGTCTCCATCATTTAACCATCCCAAAAATATCAGAAACGAATACGTAGAAATGAGTGGGCTATATAAGAGAGAGTTGGGTGTCGATCACAAATCAAAGAAATGTCAATTTATCTTCATTGTAGGGATCAGTCAGCCTACGGGCGCACCTCCACTGGTCCCTCATCGGGCGTCAAGCTGTCCTCCTTCAATCTCAGCGGGGAGAAGGCGGCCTACGGTTGGGCAGGTGGATCCTCATCACAGCGTGCTCCTGCTGGGCAGCCATCACAGCTGCTCTACGGCAGCAACGGAGGCGCGCCGAGCACCGGTGGCTCCGGGCCGAAACCCGTGGTGAGACACCCGTTCGAGCAATGATTCGATCACATCGAGTTTCGACCTGCTTCGAAAATGAGCATTCCTGCAAAATTATGTCTTTATATTATCTTCAACAATTTTTCCACTCGAGTAAGAGCCTACACTCAGACCTCAAATATCAACTAGAAAATTACTTGAAATTGGTTAAAGGAGGAGTAAATGCAAACGCGCGCTCAGTTGGAATATGTTTCACCTAGGGACGCACTCTCTTCAAGTCGCGTGCTATCTCGCCCCCTTCCCTGAGCTTTCCCTGATCTGGCTCCCAGCCAACTAGCTATAACTCTCTCCGGAACGGAGATATCAATGTGAAAATTTCGGAGCTGCTTATCGTTGTGGAGCTCTAGGCCGTGCATATGATAGCTTCAAAAATTGAACTTTGAATTTACTCCTCCTTTAATGTAATGGAAACTATTCAGCCGCCGCCCTCGCTCAACGGAACGACACCTCTATCCGCATCGTCCTCAGCCCAGGACGCAACCGGCGGCTGTTTCACGCCCAACAGCACGCTCACCAGCCAGGGCTCGAGCTACTCCCAAAGGACGCCGAGAGGATCGCCCCAGCACCAGGTGATACACAAAAACGTTCAGTCCAAAGTCCAACAGAATCAAACAAAAATACTATAAAATCAGATCATTTGGATGGCTAAAACCGTCCGGAAATAGAAAATATTCAAGGAAAAAAGTCGTGAACACTGTCTAACTGGAAATCAGTTCTTTGAGACGTCCTCGTTCGGCGCGCCTCGCAACATCGATCCTCATCGTGCGGAGGTGGAGGAGTTCGAGGATGGGACGCTTCAGAGGGCGCCGCCCAAGCCCGCCATCGTAACCGGGTCGACGAGTGTGAGGCACACGGTCAAGGTGCGGTTCGACGAAGTACGCAGTAATAATAGTGCATTCATTGGTTTCGTTTAGTGAAAATTGTTTGCCATCTTTGATATGCTAGGGATTTTTGTGCCTTTGGTTTTATCCTTGTTGAGAAGATGCGCTTCGACGAAGTTCGCTTTAGCCAGAAATACATCTCATAATAGTACATATTCGTAGCCAGTTCCAGTGAATAGAGGGGATATTGTAGTCACGTTCAAGAGAAAGAGGAGTTGTGTTCTTCATAATGATATTTCATAGCGAATCAGTCTCGAACACGGGGTGCACCTTTACTTTGTTGCACAGCATAATGCAGTATATCACGAATTTGATGGCGCGCTTGGGATACAATTCACTGCTGCAGTTTTAGCATATTTCTATATGGGTATGAAAATGTACCCGAGAGCTGGAATGATAACGTATTCTCCCTTCTCATATTTCCCACTTCCCTCTTTCCCTGCAAACTAAATCATTGCAGGTCGTGGGTAGCAACACGCTTCGATCGAACGAGGACAGCGCCAACTATTCACTCGCATCGTCGAATGGAAGTGGCGCCACCGCCAACGACTTCGCCACAAGCGTCGTCTAGAATCCTCGACGACGACGACGTCTTCGCCCCTCCAGAATCCCCTCGTCGACTACGACGATCGCCAGAATCCAACCCGAGTTCGCCCCTACCCTGCCCCATTCAGTCTGCCCCCTCTATAAAACGTGGTATCTCCAACTCATCATCTGAATGGAATCTCTCTCTCTTGCCCTCTATTGTCGTTCTCTCTAAGATCTGACTGATGTCATAATTCACTTCTGTCAGCAAAACCCCCATATTTTCGAGATCATCTCGTTCGATGTCCACTTTCTACGCTTCTGCCCACTCCTCCACTCGTATATGCATGTCTAAACTCTCCTTCCTTAATTTTCCACTCGTCCCTCTTCTCGTCCTCCCTGCATAATTCGAGCACTCCTATCATTACACTACGCCGATCTTCTGGCGCAACATACTTCGGGTCAACGCGCGCGAAATCTCCCCCCGTCTCTCTCTAGCACATACATATTGCAGCAGCCCTACCCAATTTCTCATTTCGCATACCCCCGATCGCCAAAGGTTTCCCCCTGCCCATCTCTCTTTTTCTCGTCCAGAAACAGGGATAACAACTAGCCAGGAGCACATATTTTATGGGAGGGAGAGGTAGAGAAGAGACCAGAATCAGATGTGCCTCTCTCATCCCTCTTCCGAATGACATGCGCCCCTTCCCTGGCACTGTCCTTTTGCATCCTTCCAGAGTTGGAGAAATGACACAACAGACTCTTCGTTCTCTTCGCTCTCTACCGGTTGATACAGTGTAGAGAATGAAGAGTTCGTGGTTTCGATTCTCGAACTATTCTTGTCCATTGCCCTCCTTCCGATTGTTGCGTTTTCTCACTATTCCCCCGGATAAACAACGAAATTGAAGTGTCCTCAGCAGGAAGTCTTTGAATGTGTTGTATACGCGAGGAAAGGGCGAGAGAGAGTGTGTGTGTATGGGCTAGATTCACATTTTTACCGCCCACGTTTAATTATGGAAATTTTGTTTTGGTCATGGATTTCGCGCCGATCTTTGCTATTCATCCGATCTGGCCCCTCTATAGTTCGCTGTTATATCGACAGTTCGAAAGCGGTAATTCGGCTTTTCTTACATTTTGTATTTTCTTCTTCATAAACTAGACCGGTCGCGAGTGCTTTGAATGAAGAGCCGATTACCGGATTTCGAACTCTATTCTCAAAGGTGCTTCCCGAACTTGTGCGCGTTGCGCCTGTGTCCTCAGCGGCTTATGCGCTCCAGCCTTTTGTGCTAGGTGCGAATGCCAGCGAAATGCTCAGAGTTGGCAAACCGAATCCGCTCCACGAGACGTTTCGCTCTGCTACAGTTCTTCGAGTGAACCCCTCTTTTTGGGTCTCTTCAATAGACAACTCATATGAGTGCACAGTACTAGCAAGCAATCTGACATGTATTGCTATTTAGTAGCTTTTCCTGATGCCTTCTCAGTTGAGGTTGAAATGGACAGAGTCGAGCTTTTTGCAAAAAAAGTGTTCGATCTAACTAGTCTCACTCCGTCACTCTCATCAAATTGAAATTGTTCTTCGAGATCGTTCTCCCCTCTCTCATCGCTTCAGTCAATCAAACACAGCTTGTATCCCGGAATCTCTCTCCTCGCTTTCTCTCTATCCAATCTGTTCTTTATCCGCGACATTCAAACCTCACCTTGTTGCATGCGCCCGCCGTAATTCCACAGTAGATCGCACGCTTGACATGTTTTCGGTGGTTTCTTGAAATGAATGCGATTTGTTTCTGAATGACAAATCGCAATTTTACTGAGGGGATAGCCAATTTAACTGAGGGGATAGCAACATGAGTCGCGTAGCTTTGGGCTTACCCGCCGTAATTCCACAGTAGATCGCACGTTTGAGATGTTTTTGGTGGATTCTTGAACTGAATGCGATTTGTTTCTGAATGACAAATCGCAATTTTACTGAGGTTATAACCAATTTAACTGAGGGGATAGCAACATGAGTCGCGTAGCTTTGGGCTTACCCGCCGTAATTCCACAGTAGATCACACGCTTGAGATGTTTTTGGGAGTCCAACAATTTAAAGGACAAAATATCGGACCTTATTTTGACTGAGGGGATAGCAACATGAATCTGGGCTCTCTAATCACTGCCTTCAAGGCTTCACTCATCTTCCAAAGTGAGAAGATAGACCTCTTCTCTGCACATTTTGTCACAAATGTTTGGCTTGTTTTCAAATTCGTTGGAATTATTGAATTTCTGAGCAAACTACAAATCTATGACTCAAAAAGTGCATTCCCCATGAAACGGTCGGGTTTGGCGAGAAAGTCGTGTTTGAATTTACCTTAATAAGACGAGGGAGGGGCTTCTCATTCCTCCTCTTCCTGCTTAACTCTTCTCTCCCTTCAAGAGCCTTCATGACTTCTCACAATCTAGCCGTGCGAATTTCCTTCCCTCTCTTCTTTCTCAATGAGCCCTCGTTCCCTTTTTGCTTCCAGGCTCGCTCATATTTTGCTGCGCACGCGTCTGATTCGACTTAGCCAAGCGGCGGAATTTTCTCGTGTCATCAGCGCCCTTTAAGCCATTTTTCTCACTCGCAGGTAGACTCGTAATCAGGCAATCGATTGTTGTAGATGCAGGTTCTGACGATATGATGCGCAATTTGCATGTTGCACAATCGAACACTATATCGTCACCACATTCAATGTGCAAAATCAGTGGTATCAAAGACTATGTTTCCAGCGCTCAGGTAGCAGGCTAAAGCAAACTAGATGCAGTGGGTGAAAGCCGAGTCTCCCCACGACCCTTGAGATGGGCCGCATTGCCAATTGCTTCTCCACCTCTCCACCTCGTTCGCTCTCTCTCTGTGCCACTCATAAGTCGTGCATTCACCCCTACCGTAGTATGTTCATCCAATTTATTTTGCCGCAGCACATCTCATTCGCATGTTCGATCTCGAAGAGACAGCAAACGAGAAAGTCTAGAAACTAGCCGAGCTCGACCGTGAAATTTCTCACCGCGTGCTTTCATTTCGCGCGCATTTCGCCTAATTAGCTTATGAATAAAGATGTGATGAGCGGGATGTGTGGAAATTAGTCGTTGAGGCCCTCGAAGACGACGACGTCCATCTGTTGAGCCGATGCTGTCAGCGTCAGCCTTCCGAAGGCCGAGCCACTCTTGCGCGCACTCTCGGGCCTCGTCAATTACGACACTCTTCGAGCCACTCGGAGGAGGCGGCGGCGGAGGAGGAGGTAAGAGGTAGAGATAGACACTTGGGCAATCCTATCTTCTCAATTCGACGCTCGGATGAGAATCCAGCGTAGAATCCAAAATAAGTTCTTTTCTCCATTGTTTTCACAATAGGAAGATGTTTTAGTGAAAATACTGGAACAGGGTACTTTTCTAGGTTCTCATCCGGTCATCTGGCCTAGTATCTACTTGACCGGTCGGGAGAGTGCAAAGAACGATGGTACTAATACCCACACTTCGATCTTTGCATTGTTCTAACTCGACTGTTTTCCAACCTCTGGGAAAATAGGCAGCGACTAGACTCCTCACACACACGCTGACCAATCCATCAACCCCGCTTCCCCTCACCATTCATGCCCAGCCATCGAGACTGTGTTTTCATGCGGTTCTCGGTACACCTCGCTCTAAAGACTGTCTTGTTTGCGTATATCGCTAAGAGTGCGCGGTTTCCTGTTGTTTCCGAGGGCCACTAGCCCGCCTTCCGAAGGCTCCAATTCGCCCCCCCCCTTCCGGTTTCAGACCCTCTCTCAAAGAGCTATCCGACGTGGTACTGTCAGATACGAACTCAGGGTGGTTAGATTGAGATGCCAGCCGCCCATGTGCCTAATGCCAATTCACCTCCAGTAAACGATCCGCCATCCATTGAACCCCGTGACACTGCACTTTAGACAACTTGGCTCCATCTCATTCTTCAAATGGCTCCCTCTAATAGCTATAATTGTGCGGAGCTCATTACTTACACCCCCGTTTATGCCCTATCCCCAGTGGAATTGATCTTTTAATGCAAGAAGTTAAAATTGCTGATTAACGATAGCAGTTCTGATAATCGTCTCTTCATTTTGTACACTTTCAATACTATCGGTAGAGTGCCGAGTAGTGTTAGATAAAATGTGCCACGCTCTCTTCAATCTACACACTCTCTAGTCAATTGACCGGTATAGATAGTGTAGAATGAAGAGAGTATTGTATCGTTAATCGAACTCTCGTGTCGAGATAATGTCTAGAATGAGGAGAGTGTGTTTCGTTTCCCGTAATCCCGCGCTAATTGAAGGTATGGGCGGAAGCACTCGTGATATCTCATCGACGATGGAGGACAACGAGACCAGCCTGATCAGGTACGACTATTTTTTTGGTTATTTTTTTACTGTTGAAGTCAAATAGTAGGCAACATCTGTGTATGATAACGCGTTAATAATCATATCTATACGAATAGTACGACAGTTTTCTTTCGCTAACCCAATCTCAGGTTGTATTTTTACCTTTTCCCGTATTAGCGTAGTCTCCAGAAGCGCACGTGCGATTTTTGGCTAATTTATGCGCGAGTCGAAGGTGAGAGGGATTTACTGCGGCCTTAGAATAGATTCTGAAACTACTCTCCGCGCGGAACAGGCATCAAAGCTCAACTGGACAATTTTCATCTATTCGTGGTATCGCGCTCTTTGCTGTCGAATTGAAACATAATTTGCTAGAGAACAATAATGGAAACCGTGGGATGCATAGATCGGAATTCGTGTGCACTATTCAACGAGATAGCAAAACAACGAGTTGTACTTAGATCTGATTCCTTCAACAGCGTCATCAAAAGAGCTTTACATTTGCATGTTATTCAACTAATTTGTTGTTCTTCATTAACGAAGTCTTGTAGGATAGATCGGTAATAATTTGCTCCTCTTTCTCTCGCTCCCTCTCTGCTCTTCTCTCTTCCGCTATCCTTCCTCTTTCTGATCTCAACAAACCGTGAGAGAATCTCCTCGTGAAAGCCGGGCCGGCCACATGAAACATCGCAACTGTTCGTGCACCAATAATAATGAGCAAGGGGAAGCGAGCAAACTTCGGGTGTCAATTTGTGTAGAATAATGGTCACTGCAATTGCAACGGTTACATCGTCGTTTTCATTTCAACAACTATCATTGATATGAGTTACAAGTGTATAATGATGAGTCCATGGAGTTCGCACTCGAACTGTTACTTTAAATAATGTTCCGCCGTAACTGTGCCTCCCCTGGTAGCCTCGTCCCTTCATGTTAGCTCAGCTGTCCTACATTTTTAGCATAGATTCAGAACAATCCTATCGACGCAGGGAATTTTCCTTTCCGGCTCTCGACTATCACTTACCTCAATGGGGTCTCAGCGACGCACTCGAGTGAAGGACCCGAGGAGCAATCGTCTGACTCTCTTCAGTTTGCATGCTATCTCGCCTTCTCTAACTTGCGAGAGAGTGTGTAAAACGAGGAGAGGCAGACTATTCCTCCGCCCGAGACTCGGTGATCTATGAGTGTTCTAGAAACGAAGACTCAGTCTCTTCATCCTTTGCACTCTCTCGCATCTCGACCGGTCGAAAGTGCACGTAAAATAAGGAGACGATGGCCCGAATTTTAGTGATCAGTGAACTCTAGTGATCACTGCGTGTTCAATAAGACGTGCAAACAGAGACTGAGGGGGTCCTACAGCGGCGAGTGGCTTTTGAGCGCGCGCTCGCGCAATCGAAACTGATACCCTCCATCCTATTCACTTCCGTGCAAAAACCTCGTGCTGCAAGAGATATCACGCGTCTTGCTATGTCTGCCCGCTTTAGTTTACGATTTTTTAATGATGATGAGGTCGTGATTCTCCCAGGGATATCAAACGAATCAGACATGCTTCAGTGGCACGAATTAGTGGAGAGTCTGCGAACATTAATTTGGGATTTAGCGGAGGTCTAGCTACTAATCTGTCTGGTGACGCTGAAAAGACCGAACATTAGTCAAGTTTCGTTCGTTAGGAAGAAGGACTGATGCTGAGCCCAGAATCTTCTAGGATTCTATCGAAGAGCCTATCCGCGAAATCAAAATTTCGAAAACAAACCTAGTTCGAGGACCAACTTGCTAGACGCACTTCAGCGCTTCTCTATACATAGTCCGTCTTTTATCTTGTCTGATCTGTCAAAATCTCCGGTCGAATTGGATTGGGGTCAGGGCGACCAGGACGGCAGAGGAGGCGGGGGCAGGGGACGAAGAGAGGAGGATAAAGAGAAGAGGGGAGGGCCCGTCGCCGTGTGTCGTCCTCATCCTCCCCCCTCTCATCCTCCTCCTTCTTCATCTTGAATATCCTCGTGAAGGATCTCATTATGTTCTCGCGCCGGGGCCCGGCGGCCCTTGAACGCCGCAAGATTTCCTCGTCGACCTCGCTCATCCTACCGTCGTCATCGTACTCCACGCATCTGGAGCGCACGCCGTCGATTCCGGCATGGTCAGTCTGCACTGGGGTGCATCCTTTGAGACCATGTCATTTTTGAACTCTACATAAGGTGATGAATAGAGTGTTCCAAATTCATCTCTGAACTAAAAAACAAAGAGTTCTAAAATTGTCAGTTCTAAAATGATACACCCGTCTGCACTACTTCGCGCCCTTGTCGTTCCCTATCGACATCTCGTCTCTATCATGCCGCATAAGCTACCGCATTCAAGCACATAACGGGACGACTTCAGGAACACAATCCGTTCTTTGGCCATGTGAATTTGCTCCGTAAATTGGTGCAAGGAACTGTAGTGACTCTGCCTGCAAATTGCGTTCCATATTAGCTGATTGATGGACGGGGCTTGTTGTTTTGTGTCACGGGACCGCAGGCGTCTGATGCTTGATTAGTCGGCTGACAGGTAGAGAGTGCGAGTCTTCTCTAAAAGCCGCATAAATAAGCGCGATTCGCGCGCTAATTTCCGGCTCTTTCTAGCACGTTTCGCAACGCTACGGGTTGTTGTTATCTCTGACAAGCTAGCTGAGTTGCGTGTCTGTCGGGGCGATCGGATTTCATATGTTGTACTGGGCCGAGGAATTCAAAGTTTGACGCGAAAACATGCGTGTAGAAGGCGCTTATGAGTAGAGTTCGAGAAATGATACTACGCTCTCTTCATTCTACAGACTCTCTAGACCGATCGATCGGCGAGAGAGAGTGTAGAATGAAGAGAGCGTGGTATCATTCCTCGAACTGTACTTATGTGGACGTTGTCGACGTGCAATCGGCCTGTTTTTTTTTTCGGCAGACTTTCCTTCCTCGCAGATCTTTGCTCGATCACATTTTCGCATGTACATGGGCAATATTGTCGGGACGCCGTCATTAGATGTCAATTGCCATTTTTTCCGACATCTATTTACTCCACACTACTCCACATCAAATGTTATAAAATGGCTTAGCGGATCACGACAGGTGAGCTTTCTCACGTTGCATTCAATGAGCAATGGTCTGACTCTCTTCAGTGTACACGCTCGCTCGTCTCTCCGACCGGCGAGCGAACGTGCAAACTGAAGAGAGTCAGACGATTGCTCGCAAATCTCGCCCCCTCAAAGTGCGCATCCCTTCAATATATCTAATAGTTGCCGCAAGTCCAAATATAGGCCCTGTCCCTCTCTTTCTCTGGCCCTGATGGCCCTCCAGGGATCCCGATGTCTTCATTCTCACGATCCTCCTCCTCCCTCCTGCAACTTTTCCCGTTGCTTCCTCATTTCGTGCGCTCATTTGGAAACATTATCCGAGTTGGGGGCGAGAAGCGCCGCCACCGTCTCTTCAATCTATCCATTCTCTAGTATCACAAGAGGCGATAGACTGAGCAAAATGAGACAGTCTGCCCAATTTCGAACTCTAGTGAGGCCGCGCACAAGTCTACTTCCCGATTCACACCATCACAAGATGATGAGATACTGCGACACCAATCATCAGATTGAAACCTCACGCCTTCGCGCTCCTCCTATTACTGCTTGTCTCAGGGCAAGAAGCGCCGCAATAGTCTCTTCACTCTATGCTCTTTCTCGTATCTCAACCTTACGAGAGTGTCTAAAATGAAGAGACAGTGGACCCGATTGCGAACTCTAGTGAGGGCGCGCTTCCCGATTCACACCGTCACACGATAATCAGAGGCACCAGTCAACAGATTGAAATCTCACACAGACGCGCGCCTCCTCCGATTACCGCGCCTCACTCCTTTAAAGATCCCAGCCAAACGTAGACAATCACGTGTTTTCTCTCCGCTCCTCCTCGATTAGGTTTCTCCGGAGCACAGAGTTCAAAAAACCCTATCCCGGTCTCCTCATTCTGTTCACTGCTACATTACTCGGAATGTGTAGGATGAAGATACGAAACTAAGTATACGGCTCTCACGGCTATCCGCACCCGCGACAATTAGCGCTCGATCTGCCCTGTTATCAGCTTCTAATGCAGTTTCCTGGCCTATTTCTTGATGATTTCCCGATTCTCTACCAGACTACTTTTTGACAACTACCCGAATCTCGACCTCCACTAGACCTCTGAGTAGACGACGTTCGCATGTGTTTTCCTGCTGCTCGATTAGGTCTCTCCCCTTCCTCGCTTCCGGTCTCTTCTCCCCTAAATGACTGGCCGCCCTCCCATCCCTCTAGAGAGGAGCGAGTCAAGAGTCGACCCTTGTTCTTCTTTGTTCTTCTCCCCGCCGCTCCTTCATCGCTTTCAATTCGATATACGCGACGCGCTTCCTCTCTGAATCCCTAGTAATCCTCTGGATCTCTTCAGTTTGCATGCTCTCTCGCTTTCTCTAGCCTAAGAGAGAGTGCGCAAAAGTGGGATAGTCAGAACATTGCTCTGAATCGTCCCGGCTAACTTTATCGTCGTGTGCGCAGCAGCAGCAGCGCGTGGGTGAACAATAGGGTTCGAGAGACGAAGCTGCTATCTCTTCATTCTATTCAGTCTCTTGAAACTCTAACGGTCCAGAGAGGGCCTAAGATAAAGAGAGCCAGCATTTCGGATCTGTGAACAACATCAAATCAGGAATAGAAGCGCTTGCCGTTGAGGGCGTAACGAAATCAGATGCCGTCGGCAAGGCTTCGAGCAGATCCAAAGGATTCCATAGTTGTCTGCGCCGTCTCCGACGAGTACCATGCACCCTACGTCAAGGTCAAGGATCGTCTCGCCGCCCCGCAAGTATGCTTCCGAAACTGCTTAGCACTTGCGCATATTTTCTGCAAATCACCAGTTGCGATGTAGATGGAAGACTTCTAAGGTCTCTCTCTCTCCTCTCTATCTCTCTCTCATTTTCCGCTTTCTCGCTTATTCACAGATTCCTTCGTGGGAATCATATCAATAGGGAGGGAGTGGCGGGAGTGGGGGGGGGGGGGAGTGGCGGGGGAAGTCAAGAGTCTCTATCACGCGACGCGACGACTATCTAAGGCAGAAGAGCTATAGCGACGAGCGAATTTGAGTGTTGATTAATCGCAGATTTGTTGCTACTTCCCACTACCTGTGAGTCCCGGCTACTATACGATTCATCGCTTCCCAAATTCCTCCCTCGCCTTCTCAATCATTGCATAAATCTCTGGTAAGAACGCGATATTCGGCAGGGTCTCATCCCTTGAGTTTTTCCTGCTACCGCATACAGCGGAGTTCTCACGCGAGCCAGTCTCGAAGGATGTGCCTTTACCTTTACCTCCTACCGCTCTCTACATTCATTGGCAGCTGAAATCGGCAATCAGTGCCTAAGCACCTGTATGAATCCCTATTTTCGCGCACTTTCCTCCCCTCTCTCTCACTTTCTTGTCTATCGACCGTTACCTCCACTGCCTGACGCTCGAAAACTTCCGAATCCTCAGTCGTCAGGAGTGCTGACGTCGTGCAGTATGTCTCTCCTACCTCCTCCTGCACTCAAATTCCTGCAACGTCCGCTCACCTTTGTTGTTCCCTCCCCCCTTGCCCTCTCTTCTCCCCCCCCCCTCTCATCTTTCATCCTTTACCCTATTCTCAGATCGCAGATTCGGAGGGACTTATTTCTGGTCTCGCGCGTTAGGTTCGCGTATGGGAGAGAAGAAACCAAACAAAGCCACGGGGAACTGATGTATGGTTCCAATGAACTACAACGAGGGATTTGTAGCGGCGTGAAATTATTGGATTACCGGTAGAGTTCGGGAAAATGATGATGCGTTCATTCCATTCCATTCTCCCAGCTCAACCTGTCGATATTTCGAATAAAAGTGTGGATAATCATCGGTGATATCGATTTGGATGTTTCCGTTACGCAGCTTCCGTGTTTTCGGCTTGCTCCAGTCATAGCTATCTTCCCATCCGGGATGAGATAGTCGTCTCGAGTAAACACGCAATTAATCGACGTGTTCACATCGAAAGTAGGGATGATTCGAGAAATCGTCTCTTCCTTTTGCATGCTATCTCTTCTGTCTGACCGGTGAGAGAGCACGTGAAATGAAGAAAATCAGTTCTTGCGAAACCATAATCGAAATAGCCTGTAGGTGTAGATGGTATTTGCGCTAATCTAGTAGAGTTCGAGAAATGACACCACGGTCTCTTCATTATACACACTCTCTCGCCGATCGACCGGTCTAGAGAGTGTGTAGAATGAAGAGACCGTGACCCGAAACTTGAACTCTATAATCTAGACGATGTAGCGTGCACGAAGACTGCAGTCCTAACCTGGTCCAGCAAATACGAGGAGGTTTCTCGAAAAAGAGAGACGCTGATTCCGCCCACGCACCGCGATAGGGAATTAACGCGTGGTCCGCAAATCACACGTTAGGCTCTACACGGGATGGGGGCGAGAGGTAAAGAGAGAAGAGTTTCTCGCATTTGGATGCTCCTGCGGATCCCGTAGCGAACGTAGAAGTGGACCTGTGGATCTTGCGTGCTGCCAACAAATCGCCGGTCCTCAAAGATCACTAGCTCGTGAAGCAACTGTTGGCTTTCTATGATGGGGCTGAACAGATTTATGTCCCTGGTTTTGGGAATTTAGTGCACCTTTGTTGAAAAGTGTACTAGTCTTTTCCTCTAGTAAACGAGCGTCTCATTTCTATCTCCGCGCCATCGTTGACTTCACAGTTGTAGTTGCTTATCGCTCGACTCGGTCAGGCCAGCGTCCACCACCACCAGAAAACAAGCGTCCACACAATGCCCACCAATCAGCTGTTACACTCCATTGCGTCTCGCTTTCGGTCCCTGAGTTTTAAGTGGGGTCACCTCACTTTTTTCCACAGAAAATTAACAATTAGTCGTTGCGGCGCTCTGCAAGAGTTGGCTCTCTACACTTGCGGAATGAGGAGGCCGTTGTGTCGGTTATCCCACTCATCACCCTGCCCCCCACTTCCGCGTGACCTTCTGCAACGACGTACCGATGATATGCATTTAAGAGTGGGGGTGAACGGCTGCACCACGCATCAGGCGCGTAAAGTGCTCGCGTGCGCGCCTGAGAAGCCTGACTCCGCCCACTAATGCGTATCTCCCTTCCATACCTCCGGGTAACGAGCTCGCGCCGCGCCGCGCGTTCTCAGCCAAATTGCCGGTGTTGGTTGGAGACAGAGAAGCGTGCTCATATGATATTCATCTTCTTCTCCCCAGCCAAAGCTCATCGCTTAGTCTCTAGTATGTTTCGCCGCTAAGCCTCTTCTAGAGGGCCGAGCCATTTCGGATCTAATCCTCCTCAACTTTCGGAACTTTGGGTGCAAAGTAGAGAAACTCTTCACATGACCGTTCGAGGGATCTTGCAGAAATAAATCATAATAATCTGAATTTCGAATTATACTTGCATCCGCCTCACATGGAAACGATTGTTTTCTCGATTCACTCAGCGGACAGTGAGAAAACTAAGAGGGAGAGGTGTGAGAGGCGCGGCCTCTGCCGCTAATACACACAAAACCAATATCTCTCGGAAGCTAATATCGCGCGGCACGGCGCAGATTGATTATTATTTTCATCACTACCGTATATTCGCTCGTGTGTCAATAGGGTTTAATACGACATCACAGCGCATCCTCATAAGCCATTGATGGGAATGCTTAGCCTTGCTCTCTTGCTCACACTTTTTGAGCGATGTCACAATGGATGTCGTAGTCCTCGACCTTCTTTTTTCCCTAAGATCGGCACGTAGATCATTTTCAAGTTTTAGGCGGGTTACATTTTCGAAAATATGTTTTGCAGCTCCGCGAACTCGTCCCTCATGGTAATCCCGAGCACGCGGAAGAACCAGCACTCGGGCGGCGCGGGAGTCCACCACCCGTAAGTCGTCCTTAATTCGGCACAACCCGAAATTTTTTTGTGTAGAAATTTCGCGATTAGTCGTTGCGGCGATCTGCAAGAGTTAATCTGAACAAAACGTGAAATGTTTGCAGTTTTCGTCAGCAGGGAAACAGCCACCATCATCACGACGAGTACACGCGCCTCAATTTGCCCGAGAACGGCAAACCAGTGCCTCGGGCGGACCTCGTATCGGGTGAGTATATGAAAGCTGAAAATTCTGGCATTCGTCTCGTTGTTCTGCACACTTTTTAATCTTTAATCTTTATCACCGACAGTAATAGTAGCCGTTGAGTAAAGTTTGGACTCTTTAGACCATTTGAACCTCCAAAGAGCGTACAGAATGAAGAGACTGTGGCATCCTCTCTGGAATTCCCCTGGCATCATTTCTAAAACGTTGTTTTTTCGAACGATAGCGTGACGGTTTGGTCGCGAGATACATCACCAATGGGTATCACACGAACGCGAACGCTGTCTCGAGAAAAACACACTTAAGCGCATAGTGGCGGCTGTTTATGAGTAATCGTCTGACTCTCTCCAAATCGCATGCTCTCTCGCTTTCTCTACCCGGCGATAGAGTGTGTGATATTGGGAGAGCGTGCGCCGATTTGCCATCACGAGTGGGGGCTATTTATCGTTCATGCATTGGCGAAACCGCGGCGGATTCTGATCTTTGACCGTGACAATCCTTAAAAGATGCGCTGTTCTCTGAGCTATGGATCGCATCGCAATTACTTTCTTCATTCGTTACGCTCTTCGACTAGCCTGCGAGGGACAGAGAGAGAGAGAGAGAGAGAGAGAGAGAGAGAGAGAGAGAGAGAGACCACAGAATAAAAAGACAGTGTCTTGCGTAGCCTATGAACTTTGACAGATGAGTTCGAAATTAAAGGTCACCTTCTCTATTTTTTTAAACACTTTCTAACTAGTAGAGTGGTTAGAGAGTTGCCTGAATAAAGAGACCGTGGTCTCTGTTCTCGAGCTCTAAAAGCCATCGTTCCTCTGAACCGTGACAGCTGAAGGATCTTGAGGCATCTATGTTTGCCTAATTAGACCGATACATTTTCCAGGGACGGGCGACTCGGTGCTCAAGTTGAACATTGGCGGCTCGCCTTTTCGCCTCAAAATCTCCAGCATATTCTCGCGAGGAGATGAAGGTAGAGACTAATGATGACAAAACGGCTTTTGAAGCCGGCGTCCGCCCGGAATTTCAAAAGTGAAGCCGGCTTGGAAGCTCGCCCAAGCCGGCTCGCCGTATCTGTTTTGTCATCACTTGTAGAATCTACAGGAAAATTGGCGATTCAGCACAATGCGATAGCTTCATCATTCTCATCCGAATCCTACTAGAATTCTCAAAATCAGTGCACGTTAGCCCGGGAGTGTGTACGTGCCGGAAAGATAAATCAATTTCGAAAGTAATGATGAGATCAAAGGTAATAAGCACCTGCAAGCTAGCTTACTCCTGAATGGAAAGTTAACGACTATCAGCTGAAATTGGCCCATTGACATCCACTTCCGCCTTGCGCCTTTCCAATCTCGCTAATTGAGAGGGAAGGAGTGAATGAATCCCTACGCACTAAAATTAATTTCAGGTCGTCTAGTCAAATTTGCGCAGCTCGATCACGAAAAGCGGGTGGCAAATTGCGATGCGTACTTCATGGTAAGGGCACACTTTTAGAATTCTAAAACAACTTTTTGAAATTTAAAAAAAAATCTTCACTGTCAGCGTTTCTTAGTATGGATCCTTGCATTGGTGATTTATTTGAGTAATGATTTTCCAAATGCATTTCTTGCCTTGTACAATCAAAGATACAACCGGCGCAAAAGCCTGCCGCATTCCAGTGATGTGAAAAAATTGTCGGATTCTGCAGTGTTCCTATTTCTGGTAATGTAGAGTTGCTAGGAATAGCATGTGCAAAAGCAAGCTCCAATCAAGACCAGTTTGCTCGAGCCGATTTATCGCATTCTGGGAAATGTCCATCCAGCGTCGATTTCTTTTGCTGATTTCACGCCGCGGTGATGGGATTTGGCGTCGTGTGAAATTTTCCGGCGGGAATCGGAGGAAATAGGGGTAAGATTGGGCAATACGCCTGAGAATGGGACTAGTCGAAGGAGTTAGCAACACTTGGCTAGCAGTAGGGGTCGCCCACTCGACGTTTGCTTGCAGACAAACCAACTAATTTTCCTCTATTTTCAAAGCATCTGAGACTTTCAGTTGACATTCCGTGAAGTAGGCTAATGAGCCAATCTTGGGATCTCCCTTCTTTAGTGTGTACATGCAGAAGCTGGGGAGGGCGAGCGAAACGCCATGAATATGCATGGGCGTTTCGGCATACGTGGAGGAGCACATAGTGCGGCCGAACAGAATAGCTTTTCATGGAACAAACAACACTTTTGGCTTCTTTATCTATTCGTAGAACTGAGAAATGGGAAAGAAAAGTAGCTAACGAAGACGATGATAACTAAATTCTACGGGACGCTTTTAGCGTTTTTCCATTAACTGTACCGTATCTGTATATATTCTGCTAACTGGCATGAAATCATGTGGAGTGTACGTGAGAATTCGAAATTCGGTAACTCACGAGTGGTGAAAATTTCGAAATATATTCAATATTTCAGCAATCCGACGAATACTATTTCGAGCGGTCGGCGCTTCTCTTCGACGCCGTCTTTAAATTCTACGCGACCGGCCAACTACATCGACCACTCGACGTCTGTACGCATGAATACAGCCAGGCAAGCTCGTTTCACCCTATTTTCGGAATATTTTACCATCCAATTTCCCGCTTTTCTATCCTTGACGAATGCATCCACGGGCAGCTATTCTTTTGATAACTGTTTTGAATTTCGGCAAATTACTCGCTTTTCGGCCCATGGAGAGTGCAATTACGTCACGCAGACGGCCTCATCGAATTGTGGTCGGATAGAAGGGGAAACTCGATATATGCCTTATTAGATAGCCACTTATCTCGAGGGGGGAAGCACAAAGTGCATACTTTAAGATCAGAGATCAAATATGGAAAAAAACTAAATTTCAGGAGCTCGCCTTCTGGAAGATCCCCGAGAACCACATGAGCCCGTGCTGCTGGCGAAATATGTGAGTACAGTAATTGGGAATAAGAGAAAAAAAAGTCAAAATACGAATATGAAAACTTTATTTCTTTGAATAGAGTGGCGCGAGAATAGCTCAAATGCAGCCCCAAAAATGTGAGTGCATGCCTAAATTATTCATAGGCTAGAGAGCTGCAGAATTGAGAATTGTGCGAATATTTCAGTGGCGGATAGAGCGGGCGATATTCTGAAGCCAGAGGGTCTTAGATGGGGAAGTGAGGGTGTTGTGGCTTCAAAAGCTGATAGTGGCGCGTCGGTGCCTATTTAATTTGGCTCAGAGTCCATCCAGCTGTACAGGTGGTAGTAGTTGGAAACATAGCGAAAGGCGTTAAGTATTATTAACGGAATTTAACTGTTGCTATGTAGAATTGGAACAGATGAGGCTTCACATATAGAATAGTCGTTGCGGTGCATTGAATTTTTCAGGACAATTATTGGCCTGAATTCAGGTCTGAATCGATGGAGGACCTGGCGAACGAGGGGAAAACGATCGAACCCGCGGACAGGAGCATGAAACATCGCATCCACCTGTTCTGCGAGGGAGACGGATCACTACCGTGAGTGGAATTCAGTCAATCGATCAATATTCATCACTGCAACCGGTACCAGTACCAGCACCGGTAGGTACCGGTATCAACCGCTTATCGCAAGTGTTTTATATTTCTGCTGAGAACATCTGTCCGTCGGCGTATAGAAGGACCTTGGGTGAGGCAGTAAAATACCCCGATTGTGCTAATCCAACATATAGTGATTACGGTCTAATGTGATAAATGTGCCGGAATAAACCCTGCTCAGATCGACCATCTTCTCGTTTGCCTCCATCTCCTTCGTACTCATCTCAGTGATCGGACTGGTGCTCGGCTCGATCCATGAGTTTCAAGTGCGATAGTTTACATTACACATTCAACACACGCTCAAGCGACTTAAAAATCAGCAAGCTGTTCATATGAAACACCATTTGTGATGAAAATCACGGTTTGGAAAAATGTAAATCTTCATCGATCAGGTACCCATCCTGAAGAACGGCACGGATGTCCAGCGACTCACCCGCAATGACACCGAGAGTGAGCGCTTCATTTCGAAATACCATCCGGGATCGTATCATTTTAGAACTAAACTGCTGTCAGAGATGGATTTTGCCTAATTATCAATAGATATCTAAAATGATGCACCCAAGAAATATTCCGCGGGAGGAATTCTACACAGCTCTATCTCAGCTCACGAACGGATGTCGTAGTAACAACAGTGCCCCCACTATTAGGAATAGCTTGCGCAAGAGATTACTCTCTTTCATACTGTGTTCTTTCACATAATTGAGAGCGCAATCTCAAGCGGGAGCCATTTCCCACTAGCGTATCGGAGCCACACCGTAGACCCCCTTCCCTACCGTACCACCTCTCTCTCTCTAGCATAGCTCGCCTAGTTGGGCGACAACCCTGAATGACATGCAGTGATTATTGTAGTAATTACCGTACTCCCATTTCGGAAGCGAGATTCGACCGGTACAACAACAATGGCACCACCAAGAGTATGTTTCGAGGCGTATGGTCGAGAGCACGATCTAGTCAAGCATCCCTTCTCCTCCACCAAGTGGCACCCCTTCCCCCCAGTAGATCAACTAAACCTCGTCCCTGGCTTATTCTTCCTGCTCTTCAACCTCTTCCCTTCTTTTTCCGCGTTCCTTTCCCTATCGCCGTGCGCCCAAAATCCTGCACTATCGAATGATCCGCATGGGCACTTGGTCGGATGAGAACTATGACGTCATAGCACCTTTGATGTATCAAAGGCTGCATGATGTCATAGTTCTCATCCGACCTAGTGCCGCCTGATGTAGTTGCATCCGGGAATAGTGCATCACACTCGACATACTCGGTTCTATGCACTCAAACACTTTCCGGCATCCTCAATCGAGTTTGAAATCGGGGTAATCTTTAGTGATGGCAAATCGGCGCGCGCTCTCCTCGTTTCACACGCTCTCTCGCTCTGTCTGACCGGCGAGAGAGCGTGTGAAACGAGGAGAGCGCGCGCCGATTTGCCATCACTAGTAATCTTCATTCGATGCGCTTTCTCGACGGATCGAGAGGAGCACAAGGTCGAATGCGAAGTATGACGTTCCGCCTTTGATACATCAAGGGCGGAATTACGTCATCATTCTCATCCGATCTAGTGCTGAGACAGTGTATAGGATGAAGACACCTTAACCGTGGTAAACTCCCGCATCCTCAATGTTCACACTTGCAGTCTTCCCCACCGAGATCGCTTACGATCCAGAAGGTCACTCTTTCAACATCTCTGTGATTTAGTGTTCGACATTCGATACACGGTCTCTTCATGTTCCTCACACTTTAAATAGTGATGAGACCGTGGTATCGCTTATCGAACTCTCCTGTGAAAGTCGCTTGCATGGTTCCCCGATTTTGTCCAGAACGACAGTAGCCCGCAAGCGTCTGTGGATCTTAGTTGCGCTCAATTAAAGTTCGAAATTCGGTCATTCGTCTATTCATTTTGCACAATCTCTATTAGTCAAGTGGTCTTACATTAGATTGTGCAGATTGAACAGACCGTGGTGTCGCTTTTCGAACTCTGCGCTACTAATCAAGTCCTGGTTTCTGCATCTTGGTCGCTGTATTCCCTCCCTCTCTCTCTCTTCTCTCGCTTCGTTGCCACTCACAGCCAATCCTCCGTTCTTACTCAACAGTAGTTTTCGAAATTCGGGCCATCGCCTCTTCATTTCCTACACTATCTCGACCTGTTGAGAGAGTGTATAGTTTGAAGAGACTGTGGCATCGGTTCTCGATCTCTACTCCACTAACAGTGCCGCTTCCCGCTCACATAGACCGATTTGGGCACTGTGTCGGATGAGAACTATGGCGTCATACCGGCTTTGACAAAGGAGGCATGACGTCATGGCTCTCATCCGACCTAGAGCCCTGATTTGCATACCCTCATGGAGGCCGAGCCTTGCAGACAAGGACGTTATCTGGGAGCCGCACCACGTCTTCGGCTACATCGAGACCGGATGCATACTGTGGTTCACTTTCGAGTGCGTCTCACGTCAACTCCTTCCCAGTAGATATAGATTCGTAAACGCTCCACAGTCGAGGGAATAAATGAAATGAATGAATAAAAGAAATAAATGAATAAATATAAGCGAAAAGAAGCGACGACGAGTTTTGCAATCTACTTCTCTGTCTCGATTTCTGATGAAATGGTCGCCAAAAAAAACCTAAAAACTTCAGGTACACCCTGCGCATCTGTGTTGCGCCCAGTCGAATCCACTTCCTCTGCGGGATAATGAATATTGTGGATCTGGTGAGCTTTTAATCAAACTAATTAACATTAATTAGAAATATAATTAATTAAAGTAAACACTAACTACTCAGATCGCGATCGTGCCCTTCTACCTAGAGCAGGGATTGGCGCTGTTCGGCATCGATATCGCCTCGCTGTCTGATATTAAGGGTACGTTTTCAGACCGAAGCAAGAATTCAAACCTGTGATGACATTGCCTAGGAAATAGGCACATTCCTGTGAAATATCCGCCTAATCACAAGCTCGAATAAATAGCATTGATCATGTTGTTGAAAATGATCTCACCCTTTGTTGCTTCATCCTATATATATGTAGTATCCTTTCTCACGTAAGCACTTTTTCGAGAAGTGGTAAATAATGAAATTTAATTGCAGGCGCTCTGCTCGTCGTGCGAGTGCTTCGAGTGCTGCGAGTCGTGCGGATCCTCAAGCTGGGTCGATACTCGAGCGGAATGAGGACTTTCGCGCTAACCCTCAAGAGCTCAGCAAGGCAGCTGGGCATGATGGGCATGGTAGGTTTACCTTTTGTTTCCTCTCCTTTCCTCATACATGACATTTCAACCCTCAAATACCAATGCGATCTGTTCGGTTTATATATCAAAATTGTTGTCCGATGATGTACATGAGAACTTGTGATGGGCATGCTACGACCTCAAGTTCAGGAACATGGCCACTGATAGGCTACACATTCCGATTGTTGTTGCAATCAATTCATTGGCAACGTGCAGGTGCTCTCAACTGGCGTCGTCTTCTTCTCGACGCTTCTCTACTTCGTTGAGAAGGACGAGAAGGACACGCCGTTCACGTCGATCCCCGCAGCCTTCTGGTGGGCCATCGTCACCATGACGACCGTCGGTGAGTGATTTTGCATCACATTTGAAATACATAGAATGACGTCATAGTTCTCTTCCAACATAGTGCCCAGAACCATGCACGTAAAATAAGCACTATAGTTGCCCGCTAAGGTCCCGGACGAGAATCAAAACGTACGCAAGGGTTTGATTTTATCCCAGATTTGTATATGTCCGATATCATTCTGTCACAAAAATTAGTTTTTAAAATTTTCTTTTTACTTTTTTTATAAAATTATTTTTACATATTTTTACTTGCAGGCTACGGCGACTGCGTTCCCGTGACGATTCGTGAGTTGACAATTTCTCTTTCACTTCTCGATCGTCTCGTGATGAAAAGGGGTCGCATAAACTACAGAAAGGACACGCGCGCTTGCATCAGATTTGGTTGTATGATCGGGGTGAATGATCAGGGATGTTTTGTTCGGCGGACTGGCGATATCTAACTATAGCGCTGACGGACAGGCTGATGCAAGAATAACACCCTGAGATTCGCGCACATTTCGCAAAGTAAAATGCTGATGACTGATTGCCTCATTGTGATTAGCGATCATATTACTTCATCATCTCACTTGACATTCATATCTTAAAAATATGATCATAATCATACATCTTGACAGGAGTGCATGTTGATAGTAGTCTGACTTGTGAGCAATTTCCCTTACCGGACCAAATCTGACATGAAAAATGATCCTCATAGAAGGAGATGTGCTCAACAGTGTTTTCTTGTTCTCCTCTCCTCACTCATGTTTCCGGGAGACTATTTCCTGATCATTATTTTACATCAGGAGCATAAGGGACAAGTCAAAGTCTACTGACAGCAAAACATGATTTTATCAGCTCAGTATTTGATAGCGCTTGAAAATGTTCTGAAATGGACACGTCTAGACGCGCTTACGTCCATCCTACGATATGCAGAAAGTCCATCCTACGATATGCAGAAAGCTTTTTGCCAGATTTCTTGCAAAGGAATGGCCATGAAAGTGATGTATATGAAAAGATGACGAGGAGGAATTGTATGTTTTTCTAATCCTGATTATTTTATCGATTAATCACTCATTAACAGCGGGTAAATTGATCGCGAGCGGTGCGATCATCTCGGGCGTCCTCGTCTTGGCACTGCCCATCACGATCATCGTCGACAACTTCATGAAAGTCTCCGGAAAGTGAGTGGAACTGCAACCCATTCGGATGAGAACCGTAGGTTTGAAACCGATTGGATGGGAGCCAAAAAGGTACACGGTGTGGTTCAAACCTCTGATCCCTGTCTCTCCATTTTATATGTACTCTTAGTCGGTTGAGTTGCCATAGAATGGCTGATGGTGCTCTCGAACTGTAATGAGAAGCAACAAGACTGAGTGTCCAGACGGTCACAAGCCGACGGTTCTCATCCCATCTAGTAGCAAGCGCCTCCCGCCTCCTGAGTTCCATTCGTGATGTACACACCCCGATTATTTCAGAGTGTATTGTGATTCTCCAGTTGTTGGGCAAATGTAAATGCCAAACTACGAGGGCGATTTCGAGTTCTAGACCCCCAACGTCCCCCAGTCGGTACCGGTGTCCAACCTGCACCACACCACCTCTAATGCTTTCGCTTACCGCTAACGCTCACCCGGATAACTCCCTAGAATCTGTATTTTTCAGTGAACAAGAATAGGCTCTGAGGATGTCACAACACGCGATATGGTAACAAACACACGCGACTCACAGCGTTTTTGTGTGTACACAGATTTCGCACAAATACACACGTACCGTAACTGATTTCACGACCGTCGCACAGTACAGTTCGAGCATAGGATACTCGTCTCTTCAATTATCACTAGTTCGGATGAGAACTATGACGTCATAGTTCTCATCCGACGTAGTGTCCTTCAATCCATATACACTCTCGACGGATTGGTGAGAGAGTGTACGGAATGAAGAGATCGTATCCTTTCTCGAACTCGAAGAGTCACACACGGTCGTGTGCCGCTTTACTCACTACATGTGCTTCCTCCTTCTTCTTCTTCCTATCCCCAATTCTCTTCTCTTCCTATCTCTCTCTCTCTTCACACTCGTCTCACTCGTCTTTTCTCATGCCTAATCCGAGTCCAGTCGCACAGCCAATTTCGAAAATATTTTTGAAAATATCGATCGAATTTCAGTCATCAGCACAACATCTTCTCCTCGGCGCCTCCACCACCGCCTGAGGACTTGTCGCCGCGATCCAAGGGATCGATGCACTCAAACTTCAACAATCACATTTGATCTTTGATCTCTCTAGTACCCTTGCAGTATTTTAACGAAACGTTCAAAAACGGACCCTGTCTCCCTGTTCCCCATTGATTATCCCAGTGTTGTTCAAATGCCAAGTATTCTACTTTCCCTGAAGAAGTTCGCAAATTCTTCGAAATTCCTACTGTGAAGTCTATTTCGTTTATCGGTCATGCGTCTATTTGCAGTAATCTCTAGATCCAAAGTGAACTTCGACAAATAACATAACAACGAGTTGTGCATGTTCAAATCACCCCTCCCCATTCCCGTCAGTCTCTATAGTCAGAGCGGTGAATTTAGACCTTTACAACTAGCTGATTTGCTATTTATCGACGCCTGATCCAAAGTACCCCAAGCACTAGAGTTCGAGAAACGATACCACGCTCTCTTCATTCTAAACACTCTCAAGACCGGTCGATCGGCTAAAGAGTGTGTAGAATGAAGAGAGCGTGGTATCGTTTCTTGAACTCTACCAAGCACTACGAAGCACTACGAAATCTCTGTCCATTCCAATTCAGTATTCTCGTCAACGATAATTTCCAATTTCTTGGAATTCACCACACCCATTTCTCTTCTCCTTCCCACTATATCAATTCCAGTGTATACACGTTCCGTATGCTGATGTATTATTCGCATCTAAGCAAACAGATATTAATATTTCCCTCCCGTCCAGGTACCCATTTCACTCCGTTTATTTTTCTGGAAGATGTTATGAAAGCATTTTTCCTCGTCGACTCGCTTATTCCACGAAACGAACAACTCAACACCGAATTATCAAAAATATTCATTGAATTTCTAATAGGATGCGAGAGAAAAATTAGCCCCGTTTGTAGATTGAAGAATAGGGAAAGATGGAAATAGAGATTGTTCAGTTATATAAAACTACATCTGATAGATGATTATATGAGGAGAGATAGGCATGTGAAAGGTAGCTCGCATTGGATTATGAAACAATATTGTGGGTGTAAAAAAGCCCTGGAATACTTCTTCCTGGACGAGAATTTTCCATTTTTACCATTATATCGCCCCTAGCACCACAATTTTTAAATCTAAAAAAACAAAAAAAAAGAAAAAAGGAGTAATAAAGTGGCATTAATTGAAAAAAAACTACATTTTAAAAACAATTCTCCAAATAAAGTCAGTTCATGGCGATAGTCAGTAACAGTGATTGTAGACCGGCGTACTGTAGTTTCTATAGTTAGAATTCGGAAAGATCGATCCACGCCATCGTGCTTGTTCCAGCCTCAAATATGCAAATTCGGACTACTGTATTCGGGATACTGTTGTTTGGTTACGGTAGAAAATATTTTAAAACTCATGCGAATAAGAAGTTGATCGAACAAAGAACGACATTTTAAAGCTCGCTCATAAACTTGTAAGTACTCGATACTCAGCAAGGCCCGGGTACTGTAGGCAGGATGTGGTAAGTAAATTGAAGTATCATCGAATCTCGCGCGTCAAGAATGGGCTTTGTGTGCACCACGTGGTGTGCCTGCTGATCATGCTACGGTATTTTGGGTTACCGTAGCAGACAAATGATAAAATATAAATGCAAATTGATAACTACCGTAGATGGTGTATCGTATGTTAGGCGACTTTTATTGCCTCACTCAGAATCCCATTTCACTACTGTCCTTGCTGGAAAATGAACACATTTTCTTTCGCGTCGATTTGTTTATTCCACGAAACTAACAACTCAACACCGGGATTACAAAAAATGGAAGGAACAAATAGTAAATAATCACTGTATTGCTTATCGGATATACGAGGAGATTTGGGCAGTTAACAGATTAGGGATGATCGATTATTAGCATAAATCGGCAGAAAAAAAAAAACAAGGCTGTGTGTCCAAAGCTCCGAAGGCAACAGAGTGAGAGAAAACAGCCCCGTTTGTGGATTTGAGAGGAGGGAAGGGAAGGGAGGGAGGGAAGGGACCGACGGGTCACAGTCTCTCGTGCTAAACCTGAGAGACGGACGGGGATACTAAGAGAGGGGGAAGAGATGATCGGAAGGAGGGAGGGGTAGCTCGCATTGGATTATGGCACGAACTTCGTTGCGTGTAAAAACGATTATCGATCGATCAGGGGGAGATTATCGATTGATTGGGGGCAATTATCGATCGACTATGGGAGGGGCGGGCGGGATCACGTCAAGTGTGTAAATGTGTGTCTACGACAATGGAGGCTAACAAGGGCTGGCTGGCAGGACGGATACAATGAGAAGGCAGTAAGGCAGGAAAAGCTACGGTTTTGGGAGAGAAATGTAACGAGAGAGTAACAATGACCTTTGGCATGCATAAAGTGTGTGTGGGAGAGGGAAAGCGTCTGACTACGGAGACTTGGGGTAGGCTAGGAGACGGGGTCAACGTCGATGACGACATGTCATGCGAGAGGACGTCGTCTTAGTTGGGCACCTCGACGGTCCATCCGGGGCGGTCGATCCGGCCGTACTGGATGTCATTGATGTGCTCGTAGAAGCGCTGCATGAGGTTCGGCTTCGACTCCATCGTCGGGATGTTCCACGTCTCGTAGCAGTCGGACTTTCTGCAATTAGCCAGGGGTTTATTACTGTATCCGCTTTTTACAAAATTTATGCGACCTAGGCAAACAAGGAATAAGTCAGGAAGATCGGGGACATACTAATGGTAATGTGTTCAGAAGACCAGTCTCGGAGACGGGGTGTGCCTTTACTCTTTACCTTCCCCTAGTCACTTTTTTGCACTATGCTAGTGTATCTTGCTAATTTTCGAAAAAGGCTCGATATGTGGGGGGAGACGCACCTGTTGTGGTAGACAATCTTGCCGACGGGCGAGACGACGCAGGCGGTGCCAGCGCCGAACATTTGCAGCAGCTGCAAATATCGATTTTCGAAAATGCACTTTCTCTCCAATCTTCCACATCCCGAAGATTCAGTACACGATGAAGCGTCCCTGGGATATACGAAAAGTAAACTATTCGATGATCTAGCTAGAGTAAACTAATCGGCAGATAGCATTAGCACCGTTGTGCACAACGTCGCCATAAAAAGATTCCTTACAAAATAAGCAGAAAAACAAGACATGCATTCTGCAGATGCAAATTGCTGTCATAATATGCCATCTTGAAGCTATTCTAGTCCAAAAATGTTTGCATCAGAAATATGTCTAAACACTCACTCTGTCCTGCTTGAGCGCCGCCCGGACGTCCTCCATGGTGAAGGTGCGCTCGGAAACCTGGAATTGTTAACCATTAATCATTTATCTTTATCACAAACGAAATGCCGTGTAGGAGAATAGAAATAGATGTTGCATTGGCATAAGTAACATTATCATGCTTCTCATGTCCATGGAACTTTCTATTCTCCTATCACATGATTAAGTATAATGAAAGATTAGCCCACCTTGAACTCGCCGTACTCGCGCGCCAACTCCAGAAGCGAGTCGCGCGTGACACCGGGAAGAATCAAACCACGGTCGAGCGGCGGCGTGACCAACTCGAGCTCTGCAAGATTATCTATTTTATTTTTTAAAATTTTTTTATGAGATCTCGTCTTACTTCAAATCATCATCATGCTCTTGTGCCCTAACGCCATCACATGGAGCATAAGATACAAACAGCACAACATGGTGTCATTTCTCTAGTGCCCGGCAAGTTTTTGCCCGTCTACTTTAATCAGCAAGTTTCCCACGTTTTGGCCTATTTTCGGCCAAAATTGAACGTGCACATTTCGCAAGTGGACGCCATTTCGGAACTTGTTATTTGCCCTTCCTATCGTCCTACAGTAACACCACAGATCGACGGGCGGGCCAATCACGGTAAACAATGTGCCCGCTCTCTTTTTGCTCCTTGCCCCCTCTTCCCAGCAGCCTTAATTCCAGTTCCTTTCGGCCGCGCGACTGGTTTCTGCGTGCGATTGTCCGACTCTCTCACTATCGCGTGCTCTCTCGCATCCTCTAGCCAGTTAAAGAGCATGCAAAATGAAGAGAGACTACGATTTATCGTTTCTTTCTTTCACCTCTTCCCCTCCTGCCACTCTATTGATGATAACGGACGAGTGACCTGGATGAGATGCGATCAGGCCACGTGATGAAATAACCACGTGGCCAATCGTAAGATCAGCAAATCATCTCGATCTCGTGGAATTGTGTGACTCACAGCCCCCACCTCGATATAGTCCCAAAGATGACACAATTTCCCAAAATAGTCACTCAACGCTCAAAATGGATCATACACGTTCCCAACCTACAGTTCAACTTCCAGAAAAATCAAAAGGTGGTCCATCTTTTCCAAAGATACTAATGCTCAGCCACTCAGGCTGTGCGTTGCGTCAGCCGTTTCTTTATGAGCCTTTTTTTCGAAACTCCTTGTCTCTTTTCCATTTCATCCAGAGCACCTGTCGCCCTTTGGACTCGGCACGCAGCAGGGAAGGGATCAGAGGTTGGAGGGGAGAGGGGAGAAGGGTGAAAAAGATGAGGACTCTGAGCAACAGGAGCAACTGCCCGCCACCCTCTGATTCAAAAGATCAAAGCACCGCAATGACGGGATACGCGTTACTAATCGCACGTTAACAGCTATTATCAATCCGCATGATTTTTTGAAGTTTTAGTAAGGTATTAGTAATTAATTAATCTGAATCCCTCTGAATGCGTTACTAATCGCACAACAAGAGCTACTTAATTAATTAATTAATTAGCCCAATGAACGCTCACCTCCTTGCTCGTTCTTCCAGAAGACGAAGATGTTCATCGTCCCGACCTCGGTAATCTCCTCGTTCTCGCCCGACAGCCACACCACCTGCGAAGAGATGAAAAATTTCCTCTAGAAATTTTTCAGAAAATCCTCGTTTTAGCGTCAAAATATATTTAAAAAAATTCCAAAAAAGTGCTCTCACTTGATCGTAACTGTTTTAGTAGAAAAATTTAATAAAATATCATAAAAAAATAAAATAAATTTTACAAAAAAATTAGGAAATCTCACTTGTTGGCATCCCTTCTGCGCGGCGGAAGCGGCGACGCCGATCGTCGGCGCGTAGTTGCTGCAAATCCAAGATTGATCTTTAAATTCCTTCCATCTCCAACTTGACTCAACCCCTCTAAATCCAGCACCGGAAGCTCTTTCCGACATCAGACATCTTCTCCCTCGACTCTCTCTTTCTCTCTCTCTCTCCCCCCTATCTCTCTCTCTCTCTCTCTCTCTCCCCCCCCCTCCCCCCTCTCCCTTCTCTCCATTTGCACATGGCCCGATGACGTGCAAGGTTTGCGAGAAGAAGAGGAATAAAGTTGTTTGTCTCTCCTCCTCAACTCCCGATCATTCATCAAATCATCCCCCGATCACCCACCCTATTCTCAGCTCTCGCCATATCAATCTCGCCCCCCGAAATAGGCACCGATAACCCGTTGGAGCAGGGTTGTTTTGTGCTCCCTATTCTCTCTGCGCAGCGCTCGCCCGACTTTCAATGGTGATTTGGTGATTGGGAGGGGAGGGAGGGAGAGCGAGAGCGTCAGTTGGTTGTCGTTCGTTGCCAGTAGTGCAAACAGACGATAAGAGTAACCACGTGGTGCCCTCTCCGTCCCTCCCTCCCTCCATCCCTCTCCCTCTATCTGCCTACCTCTTCCACCTCTCTCTCCCTCTCCCCCACTCTTTACGACTTCTTCCTATCGCTCTCTGTGCAATCGAGTTCTCCATTCTCATTTCGGGAATTGGGAGAGAAGGAAGGAGGAAGCTAGAGCAAATCGTCAAAAAGCGAACGACGCAATCACTAAGTAGTTTCGAAAAAGGCTACAGTAACCCTGCTTACTTCACTTTAAAACCTACCGTAACCCACACAGGATTTCGAAAAGGCTACCGTAACCCGCAGAAATGAATCGCCAACTGACCATCCCATCTTGTACGCTCCGACGCCTCCGGGGAAGGCGCGGACGAACTGGGAGTCGGCCAGGAGGGAGACCGGCTGGAAGCCCGACGTGAAGTACGAGCCGACGGGGCCCGTGAGGACGAAGAGCTTAGCCTCGAGCGAGCGGTCCACGCCCAATTTCTTCTGCAATCAGAAGGGGGTTAGGCATCTGTAGTACTCTGGTACGGGTTCTGGTACCATGATATTGGTTCCGTGGTACCACAGTATGGGTAATGTGGTACGCTGGTAGCGTGGTATGGGTACTGTGGTACTGCAACATGGTACCATGGTACAGGTTGTGGTGCTCACGTCGGTGCCGATGAGCGTGGGTCTGATGTAGAGAGAGGAGGTAGCGGACGTGGGTACCCAGTCGACGTCGAGTCGGATCTGGTCGGCGATCATCTTGATCAGCTCCTCCGAGTCGAACGTCTGCAATCGATAAAATCAATACTTAAAATCGATATTTTATATTTTTTCGCTATCTTTAAACTAAATCTATCGCATTTTGGCAATCTCAGAGGGGATAAATCATGCTCTCAATTAGTCGCGTGGCGTGACCCGAGCTCATTACTCACGTCACCCCCCTCCCCTCCCTCTACTGTAACTCTCCGGGGGAATCAGGAAGAGAAGGCGACTAATTATCTAAAAGAGAATGAGGTCGCGCGCGAAAACATATTTTCGAAAGAGAAAATAGAGAAGAAGAAGGAGAGGCTCCTGTGCAGGTTCTCTATCCCACTTTCACAATCGGACTCGTGACGTCACCGATTCCTGACCGGAAGGGCGCCGGTTACGGTAGGGGGGAAAGTATGAAACTCGAGGTTCGAAAGGCGCACTTATCAGGGAGTTGGGAATTGATACCTGATACCATGATACTGTTGGCAGAGAGTTCCTATCTATCCGATGATATGCCAGAGTGCTCAATGAGTTTTCGCTCCAAAATTGTTTAAAGGCTCCCCAGACTCAGGAAAAAAAATTGTACTACGGTAGGAGTATACGGTAGATCAGAAAAGCGAATCGCAAACTGACCGGGAGCGCGGCTCGCTGCGCGGTGCGGTTCATGCGCGCCATGTTCATGTCGGGGCGGAACATGCGGATCTTGTTGTCGATGCCCCGGTACGCCTTCATGCCCTCGAACAGCTCGACGGCGTAGTGCAGCACCTGAACAAGTTTATATTTGTTTGCTTTGTTTTCATGTTCAGCGTATTTCAGTATTTTTTGTTTTCCCTCTTGCTAAACAGCGCTTTGCTACTACCTAGAATCTTTCTCGTTTTCCTATAGTTATGCAAGCAGTGGATGCTATTTCTGAATCACTTTCGCAATATTCCCAGTCAGCTCACAGCCATATTTATCCTTTTAAATCTATTTCGGGGCAAAGAAAATTCATTGTCTGCGTTTTCTTTCAGATGCAAAAAAGCGATGCGTAGTGATCGTTTTTCGATGGCTCAGTGTAAGAGAGGGACGAAACGGCCAGCGGTCATTGAGAGAGGGAGAGAGGGAATGCAAAAAGCAAAGCACCAGACGACGCTCAGAGATAAGAGCGCGCTCGCCCTCAGGCAACTATAGTCGACTATGCCGAAAACTGATAATGGCTGGGATTCTCGGAAAACGAACCATCCAAGCACCTCCACATCACTCTAATCTCCTCCCTCCCCTTTGATCCCATAGCCTTAGCATCATAAAACACTCGGTCATAATCGTGACCCATGGAACCAGGAACCAGACTACCGTACCTTGGATCCGGGGTGCAGCTGGAGCGGCTGAATCTTGTGCAGCTTCGGTTTCTGCCAGCCCGTCTCCACGTTCCAGTCGACGTCGATCATGTGGTCGGCGTAGTACTTGCCGAACTGCAGATTGCCGGTGGGCTTCTCCATCTTCTCCGAGGGAAGAGCGGGAGTGACGATCATCTCGGATCGCTGCAAAGTTTTCTATATACAATTTGAAGTTAGTCGCTGCGACCTTCTGCACGAGTTCCGACTCTCTGATTGTCGTCTACTTTTTGTCTAATTGTTGATGACGTCATCGTCGAGAATCAGAATCCTCCCGAGTGTACACAGATACATGTGGCTTTCTGCCCACCGCGCGTCATCACTACAGCACACGCGCTCCTTTTCGAATTGGCCTCTCGTGATCTGGATGTGTCCCTCAGCTCGTAAAAACGTAAGCGTACAAGCATATGAATGTTTGAGCGCGCGACCCGACGTGCTGGCGCCAAAATGTGTTGGCAGACACATTTTCACGCACATTTCGTCGCCGAATCAGGAGAGGCGGGAGATAAGGGGAAAGGGGGAGAGAGAGGGTGCTCTCTGTGCTCAGTGAATGGCCCCGTGCACGCAGAGTGCAGCCATGTTGTTGATCAATCCTCTCCTCCTCCCATCTCTCTCTCCCTCTCCCCCCTCCCTATTGCATCAGTCTGAGATACTTCCTCTATGAACAGACGGGCAAGAACACATGCGAGCGTGCCAAAAGAATGGCCAACGTGGCGATAAGCATCGGATCGGAAAAGCGCGATAAGCAACCCCGCTGATTGACTCCCCGCTCTAGACAGGCTACAGTTTCCAGGAATCCTCTACAGAGCACGAAACATCAACGAAAGGTCGCACCCATTCGCGCTGATCTGGTTTTCATGCAATAAGGTTACAATTGCAAAAGCCTAATCTAATGCTTTCACGCTAGCGTGAAAACACTACGCAATGTGAACAGTGAAATAGCTTTTGGTAAACTACAACTTTGAATCCTATATCAATCACAATTGGAACAGACGCTACACTATCACATAAGTGAAAATATGGGCAGTGCACTCACGTAGAAAATCCTTTTAAAGTCTAAAATCCTACTAATCCTATTCGCAGTGTTAAATCCTACACTAATCACGCTCGGAAAATGCGCTACACTATCATAAGTGAAAGCAAGAGTAGTAGTGCACTCACGTAGAAAGTGCGCTGGTGGTCCTTGGGCTCCTCCTTGTGCGCTGGCTTCGCTGCGTCCACGCTGGACGAGGTGTTCAGCAGCCGCGCGACCAGAGCGGCCGAAGAGCGGGGAGTAAGCAGTACCACAGATTTGGCAGCCATTTCGCGTGTATCTGCAATGCAATAAGTTCGTGATCAGACGAGAGGATACGGTAGGATACTGTAGACACGCGACGACGCAGGCGATACAATCACCGGCTCCCTACACTTGGACGTATATATGCGCGAGCGGGGAGGGAGGAAAAGGGGGAGGGATCGGGGCGGAGGAGGTCGGACACTGATCGTTCTGTCACTGACAATGAGTGTGTGTATGAGTGTGCGGTGTCGGCTGAATGGAAGGGGCGGAGTCAGAGGGGGAGAGAGAGAGGGAGGATGAGAGATAAGGAGGAGATAATGGAATGGACAGGGATGATGGGAGGAGAGGTTACTCCTGCAAAACAAGAGATGAAGAGGGTGGGAGAGAGAGGGAGAGGGAGAGATGGAGGTTAGGAGCGTAAGATAGCCTCGAGGTTAGGCCACGTGGAGGCAAGAGTGTAAGGGGCGGAGCGATGTGTGGTCAAACTACTGCAGTAGTTAGTCACAGGAAATGTTTACTGAACTAAACAAAATTGGCCGAAACCCTGGCCGGAAACTAAACCGGAAGTTGGCCTAGTGGGAAAAAAATCGGAAGGGTAGGTAAGGTTAAGTGAAGAATGAGAACTTCCAGTGAACAGAAGACACAAGAGGGCAAATAATCGGAAATTGGAGGGAAAAGCGAGTAGGGAGAGAGGAAGCGGAGGGGAAGGGTGAAGCAGTTTGAGAAACATCGCAGGGAGAGGGAAGGGAAGAGAGGAGGAAGAGAAGGGAGAAAAAGGGAGAGAGGGGGAAGCGTCGTCCTGACTGACAACTCTCTTACTTCTCAAGCGATCAAAGATCGACAGGGAGCAAATCAGAATCGTATCAGAGGCTAGAGAGTAGATATGAATGCGGCTCTCTCTCGAAAGTGACCAGGGTCTTATAATGGCGCGATCGTCAAGCAAAAACGTACGATTTTCGAAAAGAATGAGGGAGGAGCGAGGAGGGAAGGTTCGAGAAATGAGAGATGATAGATAGAAGCGAGCAAGAATGATGCAATGCGATGTGCGGATGGGAGGAGGTGAGAGAGTGAGGGAGGGGAGGGTGGGGAGGTCAGCCGTCCCCCGTGGCTGCGTACTCCCTGACTACCACAGTTTCCCGCCAGTCCAGTCTAGTCTGCTCGGGTCCACTAGCACTCTCGCGCCTCCCACTACTCAAGAGTGATCATTGATCATTGAACGAGCTGGTCTTGTTGTTGTTGTGGCGGGTGTAGGCAGTTTTCGCGCGCGCGGAAGTGGGACAGCTTGATACACAAACTGGAGCAATCTGCCCGTGTTTTCGCCCTCAAAAGTGCAAGATAAGGATGAATTTTCGGCCGGAAGCATGCTTTCGCCCCAAATATAAGCAGATAAGAGTGTATTTCAGCCGGAAGCGGCACCCCTTGAGTCATTCGTGGCTCCCCGAGTGGTCGGCGCCAATCGAAATGGCGAAAACGAGGGGATGAATCTCTTTCCTCGTGTGCTTATTTGCGAGGGCTGGGAGGAAAAGGATCTTTCTGAATCGTAAACCAGTAGTTTCACAGTAAAACTCTGGGTTGTGAGCTAATTTTTTTAGTAATCTAGTCGGTTCCTACTCGGAAGGGCCGCGCCACTATTACCCTGCTCAAAAAAGGAATAATATGAAAATAGGCTAGCAACAAGTTCCTGCTAAACTGACAACCCTTCCGGAAATAATACAGAGAATGCTACATTCGTCGAGTAGTGGGTATACGGGCTAATAATTAAATTTCCAACTACTTCGTGAACAAGAAAAAAACGAGTACCTCAATCGATGTTCGACTCCTACTGCTTCATCTGGAGCGGCGACTGCGTTCTTCAACCACGAGTTGTTACGGTCGCTGAAAATAGGACATTTCAGAATCCAGACAGCATAAGAAAAGTTCAGAAGAAAGCACAGAAAAGGCCAAGCAAAAGGACGCGAGCGCCGCAACACAATAAACGTCGTTAAAACAGTTCTAAGCTAGCAAACCTACGCGTTCTCGTTGTCGAACGATGCATGGCCAAGTAGGGATTGGTCTTACGATAAAGCAAATCACTAACCAGGAATGAAAAACGCGAAAAATCGATAAACCCCGGCCGATTTTTAAAATTTCGAAAGCTCCGCCCACTACCGCAGCGCGCGCAATTTGCGCCACGCTGCCGCACGAAAACGCACACGGTTCGTAAACTGCTCGTAAATTTGCTTTCTCGCTCTGCCTTTACTCTGATCTTATTATTATTAGAGAATCTTGATAAGTAGGATGCGAGTAAAATACGATATCAATCCCTCATATGCTACAAGGATAGGCTATTCAGGGGATAATATGCCCTCCTCCCTCAAGGAGTCTCCCTCGTACTCGGATTTATGTTTTAGAGGAGATTTACTCCTAAACTACTGATGATTGGCCGGGTGAGTCATTCCTGCCCCCCCCCCCCCCCGAGTGGTGGGCGCTGGCCTAAAGGGCAACACAAGGGGGAGAAATCTATCTATTTCTTCTCCGTTTCCCCATGCTCTTTCTCACACAATAGTGCTCTTTCTGCTATCAAATGTTTGTTTTGGCTCCCCACATGGTCGTTTCGAGCAGACTGTGTGTGGGAGTAAGTGCCCGAAGAGTAGTCCTGCACTATCAGCACTCCCTCTCCCTCTATACATCACAGATCTCTGTTGTTTTTCGTGGAAAGTAGAGCAAAATGCCGATGTTTTTAGGTCTTTGTGCATCAGCAGTTGCAGTAATGTTTCTTTCTCCTTCCTGCTTGATCTGCCTTTGAAGAGTGCTAGATTCCTTCTCTGACCGTCTGCGCTCTCTCCTATTCCCCTACTCTCTAGCTGCCTCTCAGCTTTCGCACCAACTGTCTCGGGTCACGGCGTGTCGCATGGACAGAAGCCGAGGCAGCGGCGAGAGAGCATGAGAAGTGGAGAGACGTCAGACAGTCAGACTGCCGCCTCGTGGGCTGAGTGTCATTCTTTATCTTCGTGACGTCATCAATACAATGTGAGGTTATCTGATCACATGGTCGCTGATACCCATCGAGTTTCTGTGTAGTTTGTGGGCCTAGTTTATGCGATAACGAAGAGTGTAACGAGCAGTGGAACACAATCGAGGCAAGATACGGCGTGTACTTTGTGGAAATGTGTGCGCTAAAAATATCTCAGATCGTGGAACTATGAGATAAGATTGGCGTTGCAGATACTGACAACGATGAAAGAATGCAACGATAGGCGTGTTGTGGTCTTTTGCACAGAGTGAGATATGGTGAGTGTGTGACATGACATGATTCGGAGGGAAATGTGTGCCTAGTCTTTGGCCTATGGATTCGGGAAGGTTACAGGGCACTAGGTCGGATGAGAACCCACCGGATGATAATCAAAAAATACCCTTCTCCAGCACGATCACAGTAGGTTCCCAAAGAGTCAAAATGCATCAGTGAAAGTGCTACAGAAGGGTCAGGTTCACATCTGGTGAGTTCTCATAGTGCCGATTATAGGTGTGATTGGTGGAACTCCTTCCTCAGTCGGGCCAGTCGGAGCTCGTCAATCAATGCGGAATGGGCGTCATCGGCTGACACGAAGTACTTGGACCTGCAAAGAAAAAATTTGCACGCAAAATTCGAAAAAAGTCGTTGCGGCGCTCTGCAAGAGTTCTGCTCGTGCACCAATTCGACTCGTCGACCGATGTTTTGAATCTTCTGCAGATGTTGCATCAGACTGAGCGGTGAGCGATTATCTCGCTCTCTCCAGTTCACGCACTCTCTCGCTCGTTCTAACCGACGAGAGAGTGTGTGATATGAAGAGAGTGCTCAGAGCGATCGAACATCACATACACGCACTCTTGCATCAGTATCAGCCGCCCTTTCGAATCCCCTCCGCGAGAGCAACACGTTAATTCTGTATTGATGGCTCACCCGCTTCTCCCCCTCTCTCTCTAAAGAGCGTCTAGAGAGAAACGTGGCGTATTTTGCAGGGGGAAATGATCGAGAACGAGAGGGAGCAGGGGCGAGATTATTTCCTGCCTATCTTGCGAAACAGGGGTTAGAAACTAGAGTTCAAAAAACGATGCCACAGATTTCAAGATAGTATGTAGAATGAAAAGACGGTAGCCCAAATTTCGAAGATTATTGGAAACAGATTTCGAAGATTATTGGAAACAGAGACGAGAATCTGAACTTCTAACAATGTTTGCGACTCATCTTCCCTATCCTTGTCAAACAGATTGTTCTACATTGGAGAGAATCACGAGTATGATCAGGTGATGCTTATGATCAGTGGTTTCTTCCGGAGCGGAAGGGTATTGTTAAACCACTGCTAACAACGCTACGGTTTGTGAAAACAAAGTGCCCAAACACAACCCAGAGATAGGAAAGAATGAGGTCTAAACTGATAACTCCTGCGATATTATTAGCTGAGATGAAATGTAGGGAGTTCCAAGCACAACTCAGATACCGTAACCCCATCCTGATACCGTAACCCCGTTCTAATACCGTAACCCATTATGATACCGTAACCCTCGGTCACCTCAGCATGTCGCCGACGACGCTCTCCCTTTCAATCGAGAGCGCTTCATGATCGTATTGGACGATGGAGCGGGACCGGGAGCGAGAGGGAAGCGTGGAACCGTGGAAAGACGTCGACGGAGGGCACCTCAAGGCTCACGCTTGAGTTCGAAATGCGGGAAAGATGTGCGCACGCTGACAATATCTCAGATTGAGGAAGGCGCGTGGATAAGTCCTATCTCACAAGAAGGACACTAGGTCGGATGAGAACTATGACGCCATGCCGTCTTTGATATAATATATATTATCAAACGCTGCATGACGTCATAGTTCTCATCCGACCTAGCGCCTTCCTCGGCTATCACTTCATTCGATGCACTCTCGACAGATGCCAGAGAGTGTATGGAATGAGAAGATCTATCGCTTCTCGAACTCTAGTGCACGCTCGATTTAGAACGCCGCATGTCTGTTGATCTTTCTCTGTTGGCAAACGATCGTTGCCGTCGTTCGCCAGACTATGAATCAGAAGATCGATCTCATCAATCTCGCCCCTATAGTTCGAAATTACGGTAGGTGATTGTGGTACTGTAGTATTGAATCGCCGACTAACTTGGGTGTAGCGCATTCTTTCAATACTATAGTACCTCAATCACCTACCGTAACCACGCGCTCTTCACTCGTATCGCTTCGAGCTCTTATCTCACCTCACAATGTGGTCTCGCGAAGCCTCGGACCACTCCTCACATACGTCCTCGGCCATTCTAAAATGACGTCATCAATCACTGTTTTTAACGATTTTACGTGGGAAACGAAAGAAATTTAGCGGAACAAAATACAATGAGCAGCAGAGTTCCACATTCACCGTCTCTTCATTCTACTAACTCTCAAGACAGATCGAGAGAGTGCCTAGAACGAAGAGACCATGGAGTCGGTTCTCGAGCAATCGACTGACTCTCCTCGTTTTACACGCTCTCTCGCAAGTTAGAGAAAGCGAGAGAGCATGCAAACTGAAGAGAGTCAGACGATTTCTCTAACCCTACAGTGAGCGGTGCACGCACTCGTGTTTTTACCATTCAACAAGGAAGAGAATGATTCCGATGATTCGGGATCGTATCTGAATGGGAGAGGTCTAAATTCGGACAATCATCTATTTTGTGTAGTAAATTCGCAATTAGTCGTTGCGACCCTCTGCATGAGTTTGCCTGACTATTCTTATACCCCTTCTCTAGAGTTCGAAAACGTAAGAAGTGATTTGACATGGAAAATATATGACTGAGTAACATAACATGTTGTTTTACTATAATATGAATGGTTGCGCGAATCAATGACGTCATCGTTAGGGAGACAGTAGGCAACAATGATCACATCGATGGGAGAAATAACAGGAGAGATGAAGAGTTCAAACGATGCGGGAGAGTGAAAGAGAAGAAGAGAGAGACGGAACAACGTGACGTTTTGTCGAATAAGTAAAAGAGGACAATATTCTATTCAAGGATGTTGAAGGGAGTTCGACTTTCTCATCATTCAACAGGGGCAGTGCAAAATAGACATAAATAGCTCACATATTGGCGAGTGGATACGGATTCGAATTGTACATCTGCTGAATCACTTTCGGAGGATTGACGGAACCGCCTGCAAAATGGTCAATGATGACGAAAAATGGCAAAAGATTTCGACCCTGGCAGGACTCGAACCTGCAATCTTCGGTTTAGGAGACCGACGCCTTATCCATTAGGCCACAGGGCCGGTGTTTCATCGGTCGCTTGTTTCGCGTTTTGGATGTGTGATCTCACGTGTTGTTTCTGTGCGCCCTGCTTCACTGATGCTTACCGTATGAGTGGAATGTCTGGGAGGTGTTGACGTGTTTTTCCTTTCGTCTGATCTGGGACGACTTTCGGCGTGCGACGAGGAAGATTACGGCGAATAAAACGAAGAAGATGAAGCCGACGCTGAGGGCGGCGACGAGCGGCACGTGCTGTGACGTCTCTGCAATACAATGATAATAGAATTAGAATACGTTCGACAATCGGACAATAACTTCATTCTACATCATCTCTGGACTAGTCGAGGTATCAAACTGGAGTAAATCGTGTCTCTAATTGAATGACATTCTTTTGCATTCAAAATTCTAGTAATCACTTCATTCTGCACTATCTCTACGAGCTCTCTGTTAAGAATTTCTTTTCATGGAATTTATCCATCGGAATGCTCTCGAATACTCACACTGGATGGTGATCGTTGGATGCGAGAGGGATTAGGCGTATACCGTACTCAGCCGAAGGAAGGATACGGTAGGGGTGGGATACGGTAAAATAATCATTCAAGTAATCACTCTACGTTCTCTTTGCCTGTGAGAGGTCAATCAACACCGCTCATCTGGTATTTCATTCATCAATTCTCGGAAGATTGGCAAATCTTCATCGACAAGTTCCCAAGTATTCGCTCTATTGTCATCATTCTGCACGTTATCGGCGCTCCCATTTCAGAGATACTGCCGAGGCTAAACATGCAATAAAAACACACGCACCATTTCGCATCACTCTTATCGCTTTCGCAATCAAACCGCTGATATTCGAGATGGTATGACCGCTCATCATCCTTGTTTTGGTCATTTGATTTAATGGAGTGATGGATAGCACCAGCGCTTTCGAAAGTGAGGAAATATATTAAGGTGGAGTGACTTGAAAATCAATTCGATCACATTTCATGCAGCTTTCGGAAGTTATGAGCGATGATGACAAATAACTTTTAGCAGAACGATTAAAAAATGAGCGTTGTCTCTCTTTTTGTGCTATTGATAGGAAGCCTTATGGAAGTTATGGCTTTTGGAAGTACTGACCATATAGTTTTTCCAGTTAGTATGACAGGAAAATCACAAATTCTATCGAGCACATTCCACCTTTTGCTTGTTTTATCAGCAGCCTATTCAGTAGCAGCATCAGCTTTCGCGATGATACACACAATTTTTTGCAGGCAAAATGGCCTGCAAATCAGCAGATTTCCCTCTTCTGCTTGCCCAATTTTATCAGCTGCCCTATGGAGTGATGGGTGGCATGAGCTTATTTCGGAAGTTCTGACCATAAATTCGCGTGCATTTTCCAATATTGCCCTATCGAGTGATGGACCGCTCTTGGATGGCTTTAGAAGTGCTGATGGGAATGCACTTGTCTTTCAATTGCATTTATATCTTTTGCAGAACGCCGCAAATGACTATTTTCAAATTTTCTGCACAAAAATGTTGTCTAAGCCGAATTTCGAACCTCTCATTGCGATAGTCACTGGTCGGGAGGGAGCCGACGCCGGAAAGGGCGGGCGCAGGCCGATAATGCGCAGATCGATATCGTCTGTCCACCGGGGAAGCGTGGAGATGGAGAATTGGGGATGAAGCACCTCTGCCTGCAATGAAATCATCTCTCGTGCAGTTCGAATTTCGGGGCATCGTCCTCATACTACCCATTCCCTGGACATGTTATGTCGCATAGAAAGTCTAGAGAAATAAGAGACACAGTTTCTCAAACTCATACATCTGCACCAATATCGCCAAAAAAATTGAGATTTCACTGTCAGGCCACTCATGTTTTTTTAAAAATAATAACATGACACATCTATGATACTAACCGCCTGTACGTACTGGCCTCCGCCGTTCTTCACTTCGACTCGGTAGGAGTGCGCGCCATCAACTGGCTGCCACACGAGTCGATCCCGATCGAGGCGAGGATCCTCGGGAGAGGACAGCTGAGTGCACACTGAAAAGCGTGTGGGATGAGCACTGCGAAATATTCGACAGTGTAATTGGAGAGTTTCAGTTCCCACTTGAGAAAAGCTTCAGAAATGTTTCAGATCTCGAAGCTTATTTCAGGGATTGTTGAATGTCAGAGATTTCAGAGAAAATAATGCACGCTGAAATATAATATGTGAGCAGGTCTATACGATACGAATAAGAACGACGAATACCAATAATCACTCACCATGGCGATCGAAAGAAGTTGAATTGGCGGTTCCCAGTTTATTAACTGCCTCCACAGTTATCCGATACTTGCCGAACGGTGTAAGATTGTCCAACGTGACCTACATTATCGATTTTCATCACTCACTAGAAGTACCGTACCTCAGTGCGATCCGTTTCCGCTCTTCTCTCCATCCCGGACGGCTCTTCATCGCCGATTTCCTCCGCGTAGGTGATAAATCGCTGCGGGTGGCCTCCGTCGAAGCCTGTAACTCATTTTTACTAGATCCATGGTAAAAAATAAAACATTTTAAAAGTTTTTGCTTTCATTCTCTTCACCTAGACAGTTGTTTGTGCTCTATGTGGATGATCGTTCCAGTTTTCCTCTTAATTTGGCTAAAGCGAGATCAAAACCGGATCCTTGTTGATGATAATTCGAACACAGACATTGGAAAAAACGCTCGATAAACTGTCTAGATGAGACAATCAGATAAGAGGTCAGTTGTCTAAGAATTGAACAATGTCCCAATTGATTTTCTGAAAACTTTTAGGCAGGGGTATTCGAGGGTGCTTATCATTATGTTCAACTTCATTTTTGCACCATCTCAAGCCTGACCCTTACTGGCATGTAGTATTAGACTTATACGGAATACTGCATACCTTCCTCCCATTGTATCAGCAATGCACGATCTCCATCGCAAGCTACTTCCTTGATGCTGGGATGCTGCGGCCGAGTGTTCTGAAAGGGTGAACATGGAATTGAGTAAAGCGAAAGATCACAAGCTAGTAGCATATTTCACTTACGTAAAGACGAGAAAAACAGAGAAAGAGAGAAGGATGTGGAATAAGTGAGGAAAAAGGATCAAAGACCGCTCTCACCTCGACGCGCACGATCGTCTGCGCCTTCACCGTGGCGACGGCGTTGCTGACGACGCACTCGTAGACGCCGTCGTCTTCGTAGGCGACGTGGTCGATGAGGAAATCTTCAGATGACGTCCGCTCCTAAATTCACGCTTTCATCTTTCTTCTCCACTCGGGGGTGCATCCACTTCGAACATTTTTCTGGGTAACTCATTTCGCCCTCTCTACTCTCCGGATCTATAAGGACCTCTAAGCAATGCCTTTGCCAGAATATTATCTTGTAACCTAAGTAGGAATCAGATGAAATCTTAAGATGGTGGGTATGGGCTAGGCTTTTTAGCGAAATTAGTGCTCACCTGATTTCTTATCCAGTACTGAATGGGCGAGGGATCAGCAAATCCGGCGCAGCGCATCTCCAGTTTCTCGTCAGCTTTCACGCGAATCTCCGGAGGCGGCTTGATGATGAATGAGGGCGGTTCTGCAAACGAAATTTACGGACGAATGTCAAGACTGTCCGACGAGGAAATGATGCTGGCTGTTCTGAAAACGACTTTGTTTTTCACCCGAAAATAATAAAGCTCTCGAGTTTGTGGTATTCTAGAGCCATCTTTGGCAATTTTTCCTGTTCAAATTCGGTCATTTCTTCGAAAGATTTACAATAATGAAGGTACGAGATTGGACGAAAGTGAACTCCAACCGGATCTGCGATTACGCTACTATTCATAAACAGAGTTCTCTTATTGGGAAATATTTGCAATCTTTTCCAGTGCGTTTCATATGCGCTAAATAGGTTACGCTCGCTTATTTATACGGCGCACCTGCAACCTAGACTAAAAGATGACAACAATTTTCAAATAAGAGAACTCTACTTATGCAATCTGAATTCTGCACTCACGAGCGACGATGACGTGCATCTCGAAGGGCGTGCCTCTTCCTAGTGCGTTGAACATTTCGCAGGTGTACATGCCGGCATCCTCCGCCGAGACGCTCACCAGGTCCAGTGAGTCCTCGAATCGCATACTTTGGAAAATGTAATTTTATGATTTTGACTTCCTGCTCGCTGCTGAGGTTCTGTGTTATGGGAAATAATGAAGAAAATTAAGAATCAGTGAGGAAGAAATGCCAGAGCTTGAACGAACCTCCTCTTTCGTGGCGACAAAGTGGCCGTTCCTAGTCCAGTTGACCATCGTCACTTTCGGATTGGCATCTGATTCGCATCGAAGCGTCGCGTTCGTCCCGACAGCTAGCGTGTAGACTTCGGCGTTCGAAGGTAACGTTTCGGGAAGATCTAAAATATTCTCAGCTTTTCGATTTGTATTTCATAAAAAGTCAATCAATGGGCTTCTGTCATTTTTTCTAATATCGATTACTCTTTTCAGGAAGGACTAAAATATTCTATTTTGTCTAAGAAATTTCAACGTGTTACATTAGTCACTCTATCAGCTATTTGTGAAATATGTTATCACTGTTAGTGATACGTAAAATGGCTTGTTTTGCCTGATTTTGCTCAATTTATCTCGGTATGCATTTTTCACAGCGATCTGCGATCATTCCAATTGGCCGAACGCCGACGCCCTTTTCAATAACCTTGAATAGCGCACTTCTTTTTCCTCCTTCTCATTTCTCACAAAACTGCCGTTCTCAACTCCGTAGGTTGAGAACTTTTTAGGCACGCTCCGCGCTTTGAGATGGGATGGGAGTTGATAGCTCTTTGTGGCGCTAGCGCGGATGAAGCAATGGTCTGACTCTCTCCATATCACCCACTCTCTCGCTGGTGCGAGAAAGCGAGAGAGCATGAGATTTGAAGAGAGTCAGACGATTACTCCGCGGATGAGAACGCTTTGTTTCTGTCGTCTCTCACACTTCAGTTGTCTCTCTCCTCTCTCAGTTCGCATTCGATCTAGCGCGCTCTTTGTACGCGCGGGGAGAGAACGACCGACCTTCGATTCAGGAACATTGCACCGAAAGTACAGCGTGGAACTCACAACGAGGGACCCACTTGCACGTAAAATTGAATTCAATTTGAGCTACTCAATGCTGTTTTCAACCGAACCTATATCGAAAATCCAATTGTAAATCCGAACGAAGTTTGAACTCACACTGGACGTCCAGGAACGCTTTGGTGACCGACTCGCCGAAGATATTGCTCGCATGACAGGAGTACCACCCTCGATCCTCCTTCCGCACATCCCGGATAGCCAGCTCGCCATTCTGATTAATAATTTCTGTCCAATTGTGTACTTTGTTAGAAATCCGATATTTCGAATCATGCATGATTTGAAAGAGGGGTGAGTTAAGAGAATTGTCTAAATTGAAGGAGCACGTTTGTCGAAGAATTCTTCTCTCTCTCAATAGCTAGTCCATGTTCACTCACCCCCGTGTGCGCCCGCAGCCCCACCGCAGTGCTCTTCACATTCACTTCCTCGAACTTCCATTGATAGTTGATCCTATCGGGATATCCCGTCGCATGGCAGTTCCAGAAGGAACTCGACCCCGCGACCACCGTCTTGTTCTGCGGAGGATAGTCGAAGTGGACACGCTCTGCAAATTATTTCATACAATCATGAGAATTTCAGTAATGATAGTAAAATTTAATGGATATCGATACAAATAGGCAAAAAAGCAGGAAATTGAAAAATAGTTGTGGGACTTACTTGGAAACCGCAGCTGGATCACTGCCTCGACTCGGCCCTCGCTGTTCGCGGAGAGGCAGGAATAGGAACCCTGACGGATATCAAAAGGTAATGCTTCCGAAACGTTAGCGGGATTCTTCAAAACACGACTATGTGCAAAAGCTTTGAATCACACGATCACACTAGTGTGAATGATAAATATACCTCCCACCTGATGGCCAACAGAGACACTCGGAATGCTAAGAATGTTCGAACCGCTGACGATCTTGCCGTTCTGAAATGTCTTGCGTCCATAATATTCTCATTTTCGAGATCAGTCATACATATTGTTCTTATCACATCGTAATTATGATATATATCCCGCCTCTCACGAGAAAATCGAGCTGGGGCAGGGAATTGAGGGGAAATCAGGAAATGAGTTCTAACCGGTTTTGGGCATCCTGAGACATGCCTGACAGATCCCCAGAATATCGTTATGCATACTTCATTCTGAAGGTGCCTACACCGGGTCGACTACCTGCAGCCTGAACTTTGAGAGCTTTTATCTCAATTCTGGTGAAAGATGGACAAAAAATGTCGAAGGAGTAACCCCACTCATTTTTCGAGCTCTATCGATCTTTACAAACCGCTTTTCCTGAATCGCAATTTTAACCATGCTACATTCATGGCTAATGTTCTCAAAAGTGTAGGAAAAGGGGCAGCTAAAATTTTTATAGTGCATAGAGCTCTTCAAGAGCTTTCGAATAAGTACCTGGCGACAGAAATACAAACACCTGGGTGTGACTACGGCCATTTCTACGTTTCCTAATCATTTGAACTTTATTTACAACAGTCGATTATCTCTCACACCGCTCCTTTCGGAGAGAATCATCAAGAATGATTATTTTTCTGCGAGCTTTTGTGTTGAAAATAAAGTTCAAATGATTAGGAAACGTAGAAATGGCCGTAGTCACACCCAGGTGTTCGTATTTCTGTCGCCAGGTACTCATTCGAAAGCTCTTGAAGAGCTCTATGCACTATAAAAATTTTAGCTGCCCCTTTTCCTACACTTTTGAGAACATTAGCCATGAATGTAGCTTGGTTAAAATTGCGATTCAGGAAAAGCGGTTTGTACAGATCGATAGAGCTCGAAAAATTAGCGGGGGTTACTCCTTCGACATTTTTTGTCCATCGTTCACCAGAATTGAGATAAAAGCTCTCAAAGTTCAAGCTGCAGGTAGTCGACCCGGTGTAGGCACCTTCAGAATGACGTATGCATAACGATATTATGGGGATCTGTCAAGCATGTCTCAGGATGCCCAAAACCGGTTAGAACTCATTTCCTGATTTCCCCTCCATTCCCAGGAATGGGGAATATAGCTCGATTCTCTCGTGAAAGGCGTGATATTATGATTATTGTAAAAGGACGAATCGTTAGCACCTTCATCCAGCTGACTTCGGGCGGAGGCACCGCACTCGATGAGCACTTTATCTCCACTGGCTTGCCCTCCTCAGCGAAGATCACTTCGCCATGTGTGGGCTCCGAAATTACAGGAGGAACTGAACATGATCTTTTGAAAAAAATCAAAAATCAATATTACTCTGTGGAAAAAATGCTGTCTTTCATAAAAAAATGCATGCGAAACTCACGATTGCCATGAACGATGAAAAAGACTAAAGATCAAAGATCAAATAATGTATCTCACCATTGACAACCAGTCTCACTGGCGGTCCCGTGATCGGCGAAGTCGGTGCCGAGGAGAAGAAGCGAATAACGGAGCAAGTGTAGACAGCCTCGTCCTCCCTCTGCACTGCGTGAATGGTGAGACCGAGTCCCTCACTGCGAGCGATGCGGCCTGAAATTCAAATCACACTTTTGAGATATAACAGAATCATATTATGGCGATAGCAGTTTCGGTTCCACCTCCTTATCCCTAATAACTCTTCAAAAATCCTCTAGACTACTTTGCCCACTTGAACCCTCCCTTCTGATCTCTCTGCTCCTAGAACAGAGTCTCGCAATCAAATTAGGAGCTTTACAGATGTCTTGCTTACGTATTCGTTGTCATTCAAAATACATTACTCCTTTCGTATACTTCAAATCTCTTCTCAACTCTTATATCATCTCTCCCGTTCTAGTCTGCCTAATTTCAACTACTACCGTAATCGCATTCCTCACCTGTGGATGGACACTGAAAAAAACACATTCATAACCTGTCGAGGATCGATGATCCTCGGACTGATCTTCTTCGTAGTCACCCTTCTACCCAACTGATACCTGCATTACAGATCGTGGCTCTTTTATCCCAACACATCAGAATCCTGACTAACGTATCCATCGAAAAACTCGCATCGTGCAAAAACATTGCACTAGAAGCGATGATAGCAATATCTCACCCTGCAATCCGGGCGAGGAGTGCCCTGGCTCCACACCATACGCGGAGTGCACCAACTGCCCGTCCTTCCTCCATTCCAACGAGTAGTTGCTGTTGTCCGGGGGCGTTTTCAGCGTACAGTTGAGCGTTGCAGGCCGCCCCTTGCGCGCCCAATGAGTGCGCATCTCAAAAAAAAAACCTTTCCAGGAACACGAAGAGAAATCTGTAATCATTGGAATCTGGAATCTGGTGTACAAATGCAATATTTTCCCGATTAATTTAGGCAAGGAATTAATGAGTAAGTGCGAGGACACAAAAAATACAATAATCGGAATCACGTGAAACAATGGTTGGATAGGCTCGACTCGAGGTAATACAATACTCGAAAAAATACAACAAGGCAAGACACAGTAATTTTGTGAAAAAGATGGAGAGGATAAGATGAACGAGGCACTACAAATCTGTGATCACGCACTTGGTTCAATAGCACGAGTGAATCTGATGTGAGCAGGCCGGAGGGGATTAGTAAGCGAGCTCAAGATGTTCTAAACGAGAAGGGAGAGGGAGAGGGGAGAGCCCAGTTAGCCGCCGATTCTCGAGGGTCTCAGCCAACAATACACAGTGATTGGAGAGGAGGAAGGAGAGGAGGAGGAGGGAGGCAAGGTGCAGCAGGAGGAGGTGGGTGTTCCCTCCATAGATAGTGTACACTTGGGGGGAAGGAGGAGTGGGGGGGGGGGGGGGTGAGGCCCCCGGCTGGCTACTCCACCCTCCCTCTAAGTGAAGATGTTTAGGGCCCGCGGGCAGTGATCAAAGGGCGCCAGATGCAACACTACTTAACTGCGGGGATAGCATCACAGGCTTTGGCGAGGCGAAATGAGCAGAGTTAAGATTAACAACACTACTTCAAGTAACACCGAGGTATCTTTGGGGTATTTGAAATTCCGATCATCGTCTCTTCGAGTTGTGCGATCGAGTATGATGAAGCGAGCATTGTATCATTTCTCGAGAGGAAATATGCTAGGAGCAAGCCTATGCGAAACTTCATTAGCAAAATGATCATCGCTCCGTTCATTCGTTAAGCAATACTGCGAGATATCATCACAAGCTTGGGCTAGAGGTAACGGGCAAGGATTGGAGTTAAGCAACAATACTTTACGTAGATATGAAACCCATAAGAGAGAGAGAGAGAGGCGGGGGACTAGGCGTAGTAGGTAGAAATAGCAAAGCTGTGCGAAACTCCATTAGCAACAGGAAGGGCGCGAACGGAAGCGCCGGGGATTTAGTCGAGCGCGAAAAGTTGGGTGACGGCGCGTGAAATGAAGGTGCTAAGGCCCCCTTCAATTAGCCGCAGCTGATTCCGACTCGTGCCCAGGGGTGTCATTCGCCCCATTTTGCTGCGGGAATAACTGATAATTTCGAAATTAAAAATAGGAATATGATTATTGGTGAGAAGAAATGGCGCAGAATGGAAAGGAGGCTAATTGAGGGGTGCTTTTTTCGTGCTTTAGTGCCAGAAAACCGGAGGCAAAGCCATAGCTATCAAATGGTCATTAGGACAATGGGTGGGATTTGATGCGGACTCGCGCAGAGAGAGTCATCGTCTAACTCTTTCCATTTCACATGCTCTCTCCCTGTTCTCTAGTCCTCGAGAGAGTGTGCAAAATGATGAGAGTCCGCGCAGAAGAAATCTGCGCGATTGTTGTTGTGCGCGCACTCGGAGGAAGAGAATCTCGAGATAAGCAAAAGAAGAAAAGGGCGGAAACAGCGGGCAACAATGCTGATCGTGCTACTCAAAGGAGGAGAAGGAGGAGGAGGAGGAGGAGGAGGGGAAAGCAGCAATCGAGTTAGCCAAAGAGAGCAAAAGAAGCCGAGAAGAGAGGAGAGGGCGGATTATGATGCCCGATGTTCGGCAAGTTCCAAATTTGTACAAAATTCAACTTGGGTTTGAAAAAATGTGAGCAGAATGCAGTAAACAAGCTATCATCGTGTGTTTCAATGGGGAATAGTAGGCCACTTTGCTAGATTGGTTTTTGGCGCTTTTCCTTTGTGTGACCTGGCAAATAGCTAATGCAACTAGTAGCATTGAGGACAGCACGAATTGGGATCTCATCAGTCCTGAGGGGGGGGGGGTGATGTGTATTGTGACAAGGGCATTATTAAGCAATGCTAGAGGGAGGGACAAGGGGGTTGATATAGTAGTAGCAGTGTGCAGATCGGGTTCTATTCACACCCTGTATAGATAGAGGGAGAATGGCCGACTCCTATATGAGCAGCCCCGGGTATTCTCCCACGACGGCCATATTGGATGTGAGGAGGAGTGGAAATGTGTGCAAAGTTTGAATGAGACACGGACGCAATATGAGAAATGAGGTGGAATGGGCGGATTTTAGAGCAGTTCGACATTTGGAATTCTGCTCAATCGGTCTAGAGAGTGTGTAGAATGAAGAGAGTCAGACCTAAATCTTGCAAAGCGCCGCAACAAGCTAATTGCGAATTTTCTGCACAAAAAGAGACGGCGAGGAGCTCTAGTGTGGGACACATAATGGACATTCAGCACACTAGTCCATCTGGGAGATTAGGCAAAAACAATGGGAGAAGGCAAGTGGGGGCCGGATGAGTGAGGGGTCAGAATGGGCTGATCGAGGGGAGGGAGTGAACCCTTAGGAGGATACACTCAATCACTCAGACTGTGGGTAGGAGGAGGGTGAGAAGCATTACAATGGTGCGCCGACTCAATTTTTGTCCAATATCTAAAGTTCGGGAAAATACACAACTGTCTGATTATTCTATACTCACTTCAAGTGGCCGAGAGAAAAGGAAGAGACAATATCCGGAAATGTTAACTAATGAAAGCATACCTCTTTGGGGGCATAAATTGGGTAGTTGTGCGGTCTCCTTTCTGGATTCCACGGTACCTGCATGAAAAAATCCTCTCTGTTTCGATCGTCTCGTTCTCTTTAGTTCGCGCACTCTCTCGCTCACTCCAACCGACGAGAGAGCGTGTAAAACGAAGAGAGACAGACGGTTGCTCCTGTTTCTTGAATTGAGGTAACTAGAGTCGTACCAGTGTGAATCGCGCCTCCCTTTCTCAAGTGGCAGATGTTAGTACCCCCGTGCCTCTCTCTCGCTCTCTGGTAGATCACTAATGAGGCAAGGGAGTGATTAGCATCGGGTGCCGGAGAATGACCGGCAATTCTTTATCACACCAGACAAATTTTCCGGCCAGGATGGAGTACCCTTCACAGACTTCCTTCCTCCAATCGGGTCCAACTGAGATCATCTAATTATGGAATCCTGTGATGGCCTTGAAGCAGGTTTTTCAGGCTCACGATAATCGTGATTATAGCAATTGTTTACAGAACGGTTTATGCTTTGCAATTATCAACAATGAAGGTCCACTTATTGAGAAGGGAAAGACAATAGAGGAGTCTGGAGGAGCCATCCTTCATCATTATGCCCGGGCGGTGTCATATTTCATCGCCCCCGTCCTCATTTGGCGCCCTGCTGGGATTAACAACGGCCATATTTTAACCCCGAGTAATCGTCTGACTCTCTTCATTTTACATACTCTCTCGCTTTCTCTACCTGTGAGAGAGAGTGCAAACTGAGGAGAGTCAGATCATCGCTCTTTATCCCCGTTGAGGAGATGATTTTCCAGTGGAGTTCGACATCTACCCAGGTTGAGCAATGGTCTAACTCCCTCCATATCATTCACTCTCTCGACGGTTAGAGAAAGCGAGAGAGTGCGCACTTTGGAGAGAGACAGACGATTAATTTTCAGATTAAATTTTCTTTAGACATATTGAGTTGTGAGAGAATGTGTAAAATGAAGAGCCCGTGGGCAGGTTTCTCGAACTAATTTATCGCGGGAGAGAAGAAGATTTTCCAGGAAGATAGTAAATCTACATGCTGAAATACTGCTTATGAGCCAGTATCTAGACGATCATTATGAAAATCAGCCGACTGAGGGGAAGAAGAAAGTCTAATAATTTACGATACCGAGAAGATGCAATTCGCCGTAGGAAAAAAAGGCAGACGCCCTCCTCATTCCGCGTGCTCTCTCGCCGGTCAGACAGAGCGAGAGAGCATGTGAAACGAGGAGAGCACGCGCCGATTTGTCATCACTGCCCACGCGGAAGCACGTGCGCTAGTTTAACTTGCCATAGTAATCGATAAATTTCAGTCATTGAACTTCCTTATCGCCAAAGCGTTAAGCCCCGTTATAGTGAGATCAGGGAAGAATAAATTTGGTCCGTTTGGCCGATCAAAGATTGCTCATAGATCGTTCCAAGTGTCACTTTATTGACCGAATATGAGAAGAAGAGGGTGCTTGGCTCTGACCCATCTCCATTCTATAGTTCAGCGGCTTCTTTTCATTCCTCAAACTCTCCCGATCATCGTTCCTCTAACTCTACTACATTGCGAGTAAAATCTTTCCAGGTTGTATTTTTTTCGCTCCAAGTGCCCCTTCTTTGCGCCAAAATATGAGATTCCTCCATTTCGCTCCAGTTTCTTTTCTGCACCCTCTCTCAGTTTGATCTACACATTCGTCCTCCTTCCTCCCCTACTTCCCCTTCTTTCCTATGGGCCTTCTTCCCTTTCACCTCCGGGGTCCCCGGCTTCTGAATGCGCTCGTGCCTCTGCCTTTTCGTTTCTAATTGGTCGAGACAAATCTCGAGAGTGAGGGGGGAAGATCTCGAGGCTGCTTCGCAACCGCGCGCTTTCCCATTATCAGAACTCCATCTGCACTTGTCGACGAGCGAAAACAGAGCAAATTCGCGCCTCCTCAAGTTGAATTCGACATTCATTGTACAAACTTCGTTTCTGAGTGGCGGTAGACTACGGGAGGAAAATTATCCGAATTTGTACTATGCTGGGAGAGAGCGTTTTCCGAACTTCCCCCGGGCGTTTTTCGGTCTGTTGACAGTTGGCCGCTTTCAATGAATAATGCTGTCGACGTGAACGTGTCAAGGGGAGAGGAACGCGCGGCGTATTTCCTTTTCGTTTTCAAACTATTCGCGATGAATAGGGTTACTTCTTTTAGATATTCCGCGCTACTACTCGCTGTCTGTAGCTAGCTACCGCTTTCCATTAAGCCACTTTGCGGGGGTTCCCTCTTCCTTCTTTCCGTCGTCAGTACGTCTACCGTGAGCGTGTGCGCGTTTCGGTTGAGTGACTTCCGTCCCATTCTCGGGTACGCCCTGTTATGGTAGCACCCTGATCGATTAGATTCCAAGCAGTAAGCCATTAACGATCATCTCAAAATATTTCTACAGAAGACGAGGTATTACACATCTATTGTGATTTTTCCTGGACGAAGTACAACATTTGCGACAAGTTCATCCTAAAATTAATCAAAAATGGTTCAAGAACATCGCCGAGTGAGGTTTTTATAATAGTCGGGGTTTGTACGAACATTTTATCTTGCTGTGTTGTCTATGAAAACATCCGCACACAACGTCTTCGAAAGGCTTGTCTTTGATTTTTTCTGCGCTGTATTTGATAGCCTCGGTTCATAGAGATATTAATTGAATAATTTTACAAAGGCAACACAGGCAAGCAAAGACACAAAAAAACGCTGAGTAGTAGTGTTGCCAAGTCGGCACACGCCCTCCTAATTTCCTGTGCTCTCTCACCAGTCAGACAGAGCGAGAGAGCGTGTGAATCGAGGAAAGCACAGGTCGATTTGACATAACTACTAAGCAGTAGTCGTCGCGGCCCTTTACGTCGTCCTCGAATTTCACTCTCGCGTTTCTCGTCGACAACGACGTTCATACACTCTTCGAACAATAGCGCAGTGCCCTCGCGGAGCAATCGTCTAACTCTCTTCAGTTTGCACGCTCTCTCGCCGGTCAGATAGACGAGAGAGTGTACGAAACGAGGCGAGTCAGACCATTGCTCCCCTCGTGCCTCCAAACCCCAACCCCGTCACGGTTGCTAATTGGCCTCGCCTGTTTACGCAGATTCGTCGACCTAGAATCACGTAGGTATCCAGATCTCTGATCGAGTTCTAGAAACGATGTATCTTCATGTTATGTACTCCCATCACGCCAAACTAACTAACGTTTGCGTAGAGAGACCGTGCTATCGTTTCTCGAACTCTAAGGCAGTGGTTTCTTCGGGTGCTCTATCCAGATTAACTCCGCGCCTCCTCTCCTTCCTTCTTTATCTTCCCCTTCTCATCTTCCGTGAGTACTACAACCTTCTTCCTCCTCCTCCTCTCCAATCCTCCTTGACTGCTTCCCTTATTCGTTGCTCTATGCTCCTTCCGCTCACTCTTCTTCTGCCTCCGCTGCCTCGAGAGACAACCTATCAAATAATAGGCACACATTCCCCCCCCCGTCCGGCTTTTCTTCACTTTGCCTTTTTTGCTCGAAGCCGAAGTCTTATTGGGTAATTGCTCGCTCACCTGGGCCTCTCCCATCTCTCATCTTCCTTGCTCTTCTTTTGATCTTTGATCTCCGGCAATTTACCAAACTTCGAGCAATCGTCTGATTCTCTTCAGTTTGCACGCTCTCTCGTCTCTCTGACCGGTGATAGAGCTTGCAAACTGAAGAGAGTCAGACGATTGCTCCAAACTTCGCCCTATGCCAGAATCAGCCCGGGGGGTTTCCCCCTGTCATCCCCAGTCCTCCCTCGCATATCAACCGCTTTCGTCCCGTCTCATTTTACTGACAGCCTTGCTTGCCTTCGGTTTTATTTTTTCGAATTTCAACATAATCCTTTTTTCAAGCCACAATCGAAAGTACAATCACTGTGCATACCTTGATACTCGTGCATTTTTCAAGTATTTGTTGCGCTGCTATCCTATACTGATCTGCATCAGAAATTTGAGATTGTCTATCACAGATTTTTTTGTTATCATGCTTGCGCAACCCCTAACTCCTTGAAGGCTATATTACTCAGAAAATACACAGAAAAATAGGAATTTGCTAGAGATCCCTCGTATCTCTCGCAAGGCTCCGCAGGGGATATTATCACACCGTGCTGATTATGTCAGCGCTCGATACCTCGCGCTGGGTAATTTTCTCCGTGGGAGTTTGAGCACATTCTCATCCCGCGTTCGATATCGAGCCCCTCGCTAATCTATCTTGAAAGCAGTACTTTCTTCCGAGTGTGTTCAATACTAGTGATGCCAAATCGGCGCGCGCTCTCCTCGTTTCGTTATCGATTGACTTTCAGAAAATGCCCCCTTGGATAGCTCCATCTCTACCTGCCATTCATTACTCATCTGTGTACTTTCGTCGCGTGACAACCTTAGATAAAAATGGCTATTATTACTCCCTCAGTTGCACTCCTCTACATTCTACAAATCCCCTCCTCAGGGTAATCCTCACTCCATCACGGCTTGCATTTTCCTATTTTGTCTTTCCTATCTCTCTCTCTCTCTCTCTCTCTCTCTCTCTCTCTCTCGTTTCTCTCATTGCTTCATATGCCTCTTTTGTCTCCCCTGTTCCCATTCACGGGAACCTGGGACCTAATCGTCTTCTGAAAAGTTACTTTAGAGAGGGGGGAATAGCAGGGCGAAGCTTCGCGACTGGCGCGTCTATACATTTCTCAATGGTGTCTCGCTCAATGGCTGGACACCTGATCTGAGTTTTAATCCTGCTCTGCTTGTCTCGTCTCTCTCCACCTTCCAACAAACTTCTCTCCTAGTAGTGGCGCGGGGATTCCCCGTAACACAACTGAGCGTTTTGTTGAGATTTCTGTGGTCGTTAGAAACGCACGTGATCGTTCTCTAATTGTGTGTTCTTGACCTGCTATAGCGGAATATCAGTAACTATGATTCGAGTACCCAAAATTTTCCCTCAAAGTGGCGCGGCTCTCCAGGGATCCCCCGTAACACGACGACAGTTCAGCGTGTTGTCGAGGTTTGCGTGGCTGTGGGAGAAATATTCGTTCCCAAAGTCACGAGCGTCATTGCCTAGTAAAGCGTAATATCAGTAACTATGATCCGAATAGACAAGATTTCCCTCAAACTTGCGCTCTTCTCGAAGAATAGCATGCCGTCAGCGTGTTGTCGGTATTTGTATTTTCGTGAGAGACATATTCGTTTCCAAATTCACGTGCGTCAATACCTATATATCTGCATATCAGCAACTTTGCTCCGAGTATACCAAACTTCGCTCGAAGTTGTGCGCCTCTCGAAGGGTAGCACGCCGTTTATTCAGCGTATTGTCGACATTTGTCTGCCGTGAGAGACGCAAGCGTTCGAGCATGCACGTCCGTCTCAATCTTGGTGTACTATGGCGGAATTATATTCACCCCCGTCCATTCTTTGGCCTTTGCCGCCCCCTTTGCCGATGAATTATTAATCGTGATTGGTTCTGCATAATTAGCCGTCTCATCTCGTGCAGCAAGTTGATTATGCAGCCGCCAATTCTCGCTTTCGTTCTACACCTATTTCCATTCTTAGCCTAAATGGCTGTCGAATGTATACTTAATGAGCCTTAATACGCCTTAATTGTTTTGCTTAAAAATAACGCCTTAATTCGCGACTTTTCCAGAAATGCGGATCGCCAAAGAGAACGTCTTGTTATTACTCACAGGTGGACAATTTTTTTTTCTAATCTCTCCAATTTGAGGGGTTGCATTTCGGCAATATTTATCATAATTTTGTACCTTTCGATTGCATCCACAAGCTCAGAATGCGCGAGAGCGGCAATTAGATTGAATAAAGGATCGAAAACAAGTTGATCTTTGATCTTATTCCAGTATGCGGCGTGGTCGCCGGCATAATCATGGGCGTTTCTCTGCGCGATTCCGAGAACAAATGGAGCAAGCGACACCTCTCGTACCTCCGATTGCCAGGTCATCTTTAATAATAATAATATAATAATAATAATAATAATAATAATATTTTATCTACGCCCGAGGCGCGACGATAGCATGAAAAACATAGTAATTAATGATTGCAAGTGGGGGGGGGGGGGGGGGGAATCTTCAGACCATCTTTACCATCTTCATCTTTATCTTTAGGAGATCTCTTCGTGCAGATGCTTAAGATGCTCATCCTACCGCTCATCATGTCCTCAATCATGTCAGTGATCTTTGATCTTTATGAAGCTAAATGTATCCGAGGACGCTATTAGAAAACTTCATCCGTAAGCATCTTGATCTCTAAGCTGTGGTGCTAAACTGTAGTATGCACACTGAAAAGAATTCTGTACATGACAACTGATCTTTGATCTCTTTGGGACTGGGCTGAGCAGTGCTGGGCCAGCAGCGGCATTTCTATGACACCTACGATCCCGCAGTCTTTACGTCACTGGAAATGCAATAACTGTTCCTGCAAGCGCAATACCCTTGCACGCAATGGCGCTAATTTGATCGGCATTAGCGATTGCTAGATTGATATATTCTTGTGCCTTTCTTGGTAAATTTTCTGTTGCTTTTACTTTCAAAATTTCCGGGATTTCAAGCAGCGAAGTAGTGGCGAATCACACAATGGCAATTCTCTCACAAACTTTTCAATAGCTGCTTCCTATTAGGTGTGAATTGGCTTCGAGCGCGTAGTTCTACCCAGTCTTTCTGTGTGTGCGCGTGCTTCCCAGGCCTGGAAGTGACAATAAGAAGAAAGAGGATGGAAGGAAGTGCGCTAAGCAGGTCTGAGTGATCGAGGGAGAGAGAAAGAGAGAGAAAGAGAGAGAGAGATTACAAGAACAAGTGCAAACACTTAGCGACCAACGAGAGAACAGAAAGATGATCTTTGATCTCTAGCAAAATTTCAGTTCGAGTCTGTCGTCGGTGGACTCGAAAACTGCTGGAAAGCTAGGAGCCATCTCTCTGCTCTACTATTTCCTGACTACTATGGTCGCAGTTACCACAGGTACTAATTGCAAGAAAAATAAGCTGATTTTCGAAAATCTTTACAGGAATCATTCTCGTGATGGCGATCAAGCCCGGCAAGTGGATGGTCACCAACATTGAGGAGGTTACAGTTGATCTTTGATCTTTTCTATGCGCAGTTTGCTTCTTCGAACAACGTCTTCACACGCTTTTGAAGGTTGTGGGAGAGGCGAACAAGGCGGCTCCGTGCATTTCGAACGCCGTCGACACGATTCTCGATCTGGCTAAGTGAGATCAAATATCGAATCTGATGAAATCCAGCTACAGAGTTACATAATGAGGGGAGAGGCCAGGATGTTTGTGCCATTATTCCTGATTACGATCAATAAGAGTCAGGAGAAAAGGTTTAAAGATTGACATGATGTTAATCTGTTTCTGTCTCGCATACGTTGTGCCCTTTGTGACTCAGGAGCCATAGATCTCGGGTTGTAAAAAGGGAAGCGAAACAGGTTACGGGATGAACGACCCTTGATCTATTTCGGTCCTCATTTGAAAATTGTCTGTCGAAAAGTGGAATGCGGAACCACTGTCTCCACTAAAGACTAGTCTAAAGTCCGGTGACGTATCAATGGATATAAAAAGGTGTAATGAGCGGGGGGAAACACTCGGTGGCTCTCAGGCAAACATATCAGTGATGGATACAAATAGCCACTTGTGATGAGATACGAGTGGGTGGTATGACGAATGCGTCATATCCAGAGATAAACAGGGCAAACACTGCGCAAATTTACCTCGTCATGAAGTCAGTCTCGTGAGAAAAATGGAAAATGACATTTTTAAAAACAGAAAATTGAAAGATGTGGAGTGCAAGCATCCTCATCTGAGCACATACTGCTTGATTTGACAAAATTGATTGATTGAATGATTGAAACAAAAATTTTCCACAATATCTCCCTTTCAGGGCGCTCTTCCCCGAGAATCTGATCGAGGCAACTTTCCGCAGTGTGAGTTTACAGCTTCTCGGAAGCAATTACGACTTCGACTAACGCACTTGATCACATCATTAGAGTTCAATGATACCACGATCTCATCATTTTGCACACTCTCTAGCCACTCTACCGGCGAGAGAAAGTGTAAAATGACGAGAGGGAAAAACGTCTTGTAATGCTCGGAAACGACTAATTGCAAATGTTCTGCACCAATCTGAGAAATTACGAACATCTTTCGTGATCATTGCAGCAAAAAGTGTGCATGAAGTTCCTCAACGGAACGATGCCCATGGATGCCGATATCGTGCTCAAGATGTCGGCAGGTGGGAATTTTATAAAATCAATAATACTGGCAAATAAATCACTAATTGATAACAAATGACTTAATTAAGTCGAAAACAGGACAGTTGCGGAGGTGGCACCTGGAGAAGGAGCAAACATCTGAATAATTGACCAGGAGTAACTTAAAGAAGGACTGTCAGCAAAGTTGGAATTTTGGCGTTGTCATAACCATGACCGACCTTTGTACAACCATAAGAAATTCTGAAAATTTCAAAAGGGTATCTCTATTTTAAACCGAGTTATCATTAGTTGGCAGAATGCCAAGGAGGGCTTGAAGGGAAGGGACGTGCGGGAATTCAAATATCTAGAAGATTTTTCAAAAACGGGTGGGATTCGAACCCGAAACCTTCCGATTACGCGGCGACTGCTTTACCACTGAGCTATGCGATTGACCTTTCCCTATGCTCTTAGCTCCCACTATGATCGTTGGATGATTGTCTAGGCCATGGTTATGACAGCCTCAAAAATTTAACTTTGCTGACACTCCTTCTTTAATGTATGCGAGAACTATACAAAACAGATACAAAAAGAGTAGAGAGCGGGAAAAGTCAATTATGCCAGAGACACATAAGAAAACTATTAGGGTGTCCCATAAGTTTCCGGACATTATAAACATTTTGCTTTCTAAGTTAGATATATAATCTAACAACATTCTACCATAGACTATTTGGAAGCGTGTGATACTACTTTCAGTATAAATCATTAGACCAACATAGATGGTTCTTTTGGAGAGTGCTACATATTTTTGAACAAAATATAGCAAAATGCAAAAAATGATTTTTTGAATTATTTTGCTAATGGATGTGAGTTGAAATGCAATTACAGTCTTTAATTAACACACACAGGTATTCAATAATTTCAGGCGCATTCCTGATATCTGGATTTGCTTTGCTTCAGCGATACGAAATTTGTTTTTTTGCAAAGTGTCTTCAAAGGCATTGCCTGGTTACGTTCTAAAAACAACCTCAACAGGTTGAGAAAATATTATCATCACTTTTAAAGTTGTTTTTGATATAAAAGGTTAGCGAAGGTCTAAAATATGCTCGAAAATATTCAACTAACCCTAAAAGTGTAAACTTGATTCTCGATTTTTCCATTTTCCTACTACTGGAATGGCAGTACAACCGATGTTAATATATTAGTATATACACAGTAAGATATTGATTACACCACACACATCTGGCTCTCCTAGAATCTCGCGGACAGGTAGCAGAAAAGCAAAACGAAGTGCTCAAAAAATGAGCATTTTCAAAGATTGCATCATCACTATGCTATGGATACATCGGATAATGGCATTTTGTAACAATACACCCTCTGCCACTAACTATACGCAAGTATTTCAAGTCCTAACTCCAATGGCTAATGTAGTCGATGGATTGAAAAAAAAAGTCCGAGAACTTATGGGACACCCTAATATACAAAACAACAAAAACAACAACAGTAAAAAGGTCAAATGCGGAAAGAAATGAGAAAATTGCAGAGCAGCGCGCCTTCCTCGAGGAGGTGCCCGAGAAGATCACCTCCGATGGAATGAACATCCTCGGACTGGTTATATTTTTTCTTATTTTGCTCGCAATAGTTTTGTTATTATTCTAATGCAATAGCCACTGTTTTCATGTGAATTATATCACAGTCTTACAAGTTAGCAGTGTTTGAACTAACTCAGTCTCGAAAACAAGCCATATCCTTGCCCTCACCATTGCCTTGAAGGTCATGTTCTCCGTCGCCTTCGGCATCACTATCTCCTGGATCGGCGATGAGGGCATTCCGCTCAAGCTCTTCTTCAAGAGTCTCGAGACGACCAGCATGAAGCTGATCTCGCTCGTCATTTGGTTAGTTGGTCGTTTCTCAGGTAAACCATTAAATTTCGAGCAATTGTTCAATTAATTGATAATAATCAGGAATAGTTTCGAAAAGTTACATACTTCATCAATTTCTTATATTTAATCATATTTTTTCCTTATTTGAGCCCTCTAAAAATACGGGTGGATTATAAATTTTATTCAAAATAAAAATGAGTATTAAAAATAAAATTCAAGTCGTATTTCAGGTACTCGCCCATCGGCATCACCTTCCTCATCGCTGCCCAGATTGTAGCCATGAAAGATCCCGGAAAGGAGCTGCAGGTATACGAAGATGATTCAATGTATCTCTCTCTCTCTCTCTCTCTCTCTCTCTCTCTCTGCGTCATCATTACGCATATCATTATGCATATGTATCTGATAATCATTACTGGAGTCAATGCATTGACGGATGTGTAGCGCGTGTAATAGGAAGTGTATCCATATGACGCCGTACTCCTAAGACTCGAACAAACGTTGGAACAGCAATTTTTCGAAAATATGCTGTCTGGGGTAGTTGTTCATGCTGATGACGATGGTTGGCTTCATTGTGCATAATTGACCTCTGATGACGCACTACGGCGCCCATTTAAACAGCGAAAATTAGGGTTTATTTAATGAATAGTGGTATATCGTCAACTTCGAAAAGAAAGAAATCTCGTACATCACTCTCGTTCAGCGCCTCATGGGCTACATGATCACCGTGCTGCTCGGACTGGCCATCCACGGCTTCGTCGTACTGCCGCTGCTGATGATTACGGTAGGGGCTGATCTCTCTTGATAATATTCTCGGATGATCTTTGATCTCTAATCTCCTCGTTGTGACTGTGTCCTATGGTACCTAAGCTTTTTCTGATCATGGTAAGAACTGTGATCTCTCACTTAACTAAATCTCTGACCTAAGCTGTTCTTGCGATCATCATTATTATGCCATAAATATGACGCCGTACTCCTAAGAATCGAACAAACGTTGGAACACCAATTTTTCAATAATATGGTATCCGGGGTACTTTTTCATGCTGATGACGATGGTCAACTTCATTTTGCATAATTGACCTCTAATGAAGCACTATTTCACCCGTCGAAATAGCGAAATTTCCGGTTTATTTGATTTATCAGGGGTAAAACTTGCTACAAAAATTTGGAAATTTGTTTCCCGAGGTGGTTTTTCATTCTCTACACGATGGAATGGTGAACAACCCCGTTTGCAAGTTCCTTCATTGGTGTTCGGATTTTATTTATGGCTAAAACTCAAAACTAGAAGCCGGCATTGTGTGTGCATGTAAAGTATCTATTGCCTAGGCCGTAATCCGATTTTTGTGCAATTTGAAGTATGGGATTTTTACTTATGCCCATTTTAGTTTTACGATTTCCAAAACTACTCATCTCTCACTATCTAGTCAGCGAACAAGAGAGCACACTTGTTCACCCACTCTCGTATCACTGATGGCTCAATTGGTAGTGCGTTGGGCTGTCACCCACCGAGTCGCGGGTTCGATCCTCGCCGTTGTTCAAGTTTTGCAATATTTTTATCAAGTTTCTAACAGCCGTTGCCAAGATAGATCTCAACTCAATTTTCATCAACAATGCTTAGACACAATAGTTCATCTTTTGTTATTAACGATATGTTTGCTTTCTGTCTATAAGATAAAAATTTATTCAAATTATATCGTCTTTACTTTTCAATGATTTACTCTTTCACCAAAACACTCGTTAGAAATAAATTGAGGGATTGAACAATTGCAAAACTATTGCAAAACTTGAGCAGCGGCGGGGATCGAACCCGCGACTCGCTGAGTGATAGCCCAACGCACTACCAATTGAGCCATCAGTGATACGAGAGCAGGTGAACAAGTGTGCTCTCTTGTTCGCTGATTAGATAGTGAGAGATGAGTAGTTTTGGAAATCGGAAAACTAAAATGGGCATAAGTAAAAATCCCATACTTCAAATTGCACAAAAATCGGATTACGGCCTAGGCAATAGATACTTTACATGCACACACAATGCCGGCTTCTAGTTTTGAGTTTTAGCCATGAATAAAATCCGAACACCAATGAAGGAACTTGCAAACGGGGTTGTTCACCATTCCATCGTGTAGAGAATGAAAAACCACCTCGGGAAACAAATTTCCAAATTTTTGTAGCAAGTTTTACCCCTGATAAATCAAATAAACCGGAAATTTCGCTATTTCGACGGGTGAAATAGTGCTTCATTAGAGGTCAATTATGCAAAATGAAGTTGACCATCGTCATCAGCATGAAAAAGTACCCCGGATACCATATTATTGAAAATTTGGTGTTCCAGATCCTCCCTGAATTGTCTGACCCTTACAAATACTGCGTCATATATCTTATCAAGCGCCCTCCACTTTATTCCTGATTGCACACACATGCATGAATCCTTTTTGTTGTAAGCAGAATCCGTATTTGTCTTCAAGGCAGAAGATTTTTCCTCCTTCTCTACGTGAATTCTCATGCGCGCTTCAGTGCACAACAACCAACCCTGAAAAACATTTCCTGGTTTTCGCGCAAAATCATAAATTCTGCGCGCTCAGATTTGCTAATTGACCAGGGAATTGCATTCATAATTAACAACTGGATGTCCTTGAATGCGCATGTAGTTGTATATATTTTCGAAATTTTCATGCTAGCCCTGTTTTTATAATATTTGAACTGACGGATTTGACACAGTCTTTCTCCCGAGTTCTTCAATGATACCACCTTATAATTTCTGCCGCCACTCTCATACTGGCAATTATTCCCGCCCAGGTGTTTTTCCATTATCAATGATTAGTTCATCGCTGGACCTGATAACCATCAATTCATTTGTGAATTCAGATGTGACAGGTGGAAAGAATGAACGTTCAAGAATCCATCGAACTTTACTGAACAATATCAACAAGTGTTGTTGTGTAATATGCCAAAACCTATGGAAATACGTCCAATGATATTTGGGGTGTGTGAAGAATATGGATGTGAATACAATTCCCGGGCTCATAATTTCAAATTCAGCTTGCTCGTCGCAATCCGATCTCGTACGTGGCCGGAATGGCGCAGGCGCTGCTCACCGCCCTCGCCACCTCATCCAGGTGACCTACATACTTCCTCACTCACGATTAAATTTCGAAATAATGGTCGCTATGTCCTCATTGTATTCATTCTCTCAAACAAAGAGCTTCTGTACAGATGTTGCCCCAAGCTGTAGATTGTGTACGACCAAAGACCATGTCAAGCAGCGGTGGTATCCTAGAAATTGTTCAGTCCTTTATCTTTAAAAGCTTTACTCCCCAACTATGAGTATATCTTCGATTCCTCACCCCATGTTCTCCCCAGTCTCCGCTAATTGTTGGCGTCAGTAGTGCACGCTATGACTGATATGTTGAGTGCCTTGAACAGAACTTTCAAGCACCTCGACTAGTCAGAAACCGATCACAACTTCCTACGCCCACTCATCAGAATTACGTCTGTGCGTCAGACACAATTTTTGACTTCTAAGCGAACAAAGAGCCATCGAATTCCACAATTTCCTGTTTGAGGGAACACAGTCTGATTCTCTGCGTAAGTCAATTACGGAAACGTCGCCGGCTGGAAGAAGCAGAAATAGCAAATGGCGTCAAAATGAGCAAAGAAAGCAAAAATAACTACAATAACGTCCACGAATAGGCAAATTGCAGTTCTGCAACGCTTCCGCTCTCGATCAAGTGCGCAGAGGAGAACAACGGCGTGGATCCGCGAGTGACTCGATTCGTGCTACCCCTCGGAGCTACCATGTACGGCTTTATTCATTACTAAATATTTAGGCTGTGACTGACGGAATTATGTAATTTTTGGGATTTAAGGATTTATGCAGCCATGTACGGCTTTATGTCAGATAAATTAAATTATCCATTTTTTTCCAGAAAGTTTGAGCTTCCTAGGAGGGTTTTGAACAAGTGTACTGTCTAGATGTGTGTATGGCAGAAACACCCATTCAAAGATCTATGTTGACGCTGACTTTTTCGCGTTTTACTCTGCATGGAAGTCAAGTTTCGCACGTGTTTTAAGTGCGCGAGAACAATAGCGCCCTCCGCTGTCCTAGGACAAAGGAGACATCCATGTAGAGGCATGCGATGACTTCGAAAGAACCTTCTCTTTATTTTGCGTACTCTCTAGCCTGTCAGAGGAGTAAGAGAGAGCGCGAATGAGGCACAACCATCGTTAGTAGAGGAGTCCTTTTGTTGACGATGCGGGCCCGCAGAGAGTACGAAAGAATCCTTTAGGAATTCTGGAGATAGGACTGATCTCAAGGATTTGAGCTTTTACCGTCCTGCGTTTTTCGCAAGTCTGCCCTTTTAGCAGTGATGAGTGCACATGGAGAATAGACGTAATGACGCTCGAAATCAAGATTACTCTGATTCATCCAATCCACAGCAAATGGTCACTGTGCATTGCATCTGGAAATATCCATTCAAAATGGGGCGCATTTCTTAAGGTGTCCGCGCGAAGAATTTGGTTAAAATCATGATAGGCACGCAGAAGTCATTGCTTTGATATATTTCGACGTGAAATTTTCAGAAACATGGACGGTACGGCGCTCTACGAGGCCGTCGCCGCCATCTACATCTCGCAGTGCGTCGGCCAGGATCTCTCCATCGGCCAGGTCATCCTCGTCAGGTAATTCCATCGTTTGGCTCTCCTGGTTGGTTCTTCTGATAATAAGCAACTAGATCCATGACTAAAGCTATGAAGCCTTATCACTGTTTCAACATATTGAGAAAGGTAAATCCATGAGACCGTGGTATCGTTTGCACGAAGTCCTACACCTCTACCAGGAATATAACAAAATTATGTGTTTTTCTTCAAAATTCTTGGAATATCTGAGCGATTCTAAAATTCTCCCCTTTCAGTTTGACGGCCACTCTCGCTAGCATCGGAGCTGCCGGCATCCCGCAGGCTGGTAAGTGGTGTCTGGAGTAGTCAGGACGAAATCTGCCTTTCAAGCCGACCTGATTCCGGCTTTTGGACGATGAAGCCCAGCCGCTAGTCTCTAGTCTTGGCCTATTGTGCGCTCAATTGCTTGAATACAGTCTGAGGCAGCCAGTACAAGCAAATTGTTCATTCTTCTTCCTTCTCTTTGGACATGCGCACAGCTGAATTTTAACTGAAGTATCCATTATGGTTATGTGTGTGTGCTGCTCTATTGCATAAGCAAACAACACAAAAACGATTACCTGTGCAGCTGCTGGAGCAGAAAACAATCATTTCGACAGGTGTAAAGAAATATTCATTTGATACTTTTATAATTTGCAGGAATCGTAACGATGATCATGGTCCTCATAGCAATCGGTCTGCCCTCGAACCTCTTCATTCTCATCTTCCCCGTCGACTTCTTCCTCGACCGGTACGTGCTTCTTCCTTAAAGACGACGGCGACGTCAAAACTCCCGCCTTCAGAATCCGCACGACGGTCAACGTCCACGGCGACGCCATCGGCGCCGCGGTCGTGGGCAAGCTGTGCGAGGGCTACCTCAAGAAGGTGATTGATCTTTGGTATTTGTGCAAGATCGCGAAATGAAATAGGACTCAATCTAGTCTTTGATCTCTACTAAGGGGATATTGACTCAACGATGGCCAGTGAGGTAGAGAAGAGCCGTTGGCAGTCAACAATTAGATTTCCGGGATAGATTGTGATTCCCTATGAGTGCTCTTGCACTAGGTGCACTAGAATTGCGTCCACTTATCGACGACTTGCTTCTAGTCTCACTCGTTTCCGACTTAAACCGTTCCTCAAACTCGTGCAAACCCAGAAATCTTAGTGAGTTGGCTTAGATCCGCGCCTTTGATGTCTACGTCGACGCGCAGGTAGCCTAGAAAGCAGGGAAAATGCAAATGGAAAGACTTCAAAGATCCAGTGGTGGAATTGTTTTGCCCCACTGCGATGACACCCGATGCGTGACATTCAGAACCACTCCAGCGGAAACCGTACTAAAAATACCGTTGCAGTAAAGTCCTGAGATAGAAACAATGGTCGCGTCGGACATAACTCTTGCAGAGCGCCGCAACGTACAAAATATGCTTGCAGACGCCGACGGACGACCCGCGCCAGTCGACTGGCTACCGCATGCTCTCCCAGCAGGCCTCGCCCGACCCCAAGCGAATCACCATCACCAACCACAACTACGAGAACTCGCACATGCTCTGAGCTCGCTTAGCTATCGTCATCGTGCGCGGTCATACACTCATTAGCGTTTGCAACAAGATGCCACGGTCTCCTCGTTCCACCCAGCTCTCACCAATCGCGATAGCGTTTACAATGAGGAGACTGTGGCGTTTTCGAGTCCCTAATGAGCCCCCAATCTTCCCTCATTATAATGTGGAATTTCCAATTATCTCTCTATACTTACAGAACTTTATTTCGAAATTACGTTACATTCATCCCATAACAATACGCAACCCGATGCTCTACACGTTACGCTCTCATCACAATTACTATTTTCTGTTTTCCAATTTCGTCCCCTAGTTTTCTTCTTCTGCAAAATTCTAATTCGTCAAAAACGCTGCTGTTCGGTTCGAGAAAGGAGTAGGAGAAAAAAAACGCTGCAAAATTCAAAACGATCGCTTTAGAGATCACAAAATATGCTCTTTCCATGTCCTAACAGCTGACCTTCTTTCACCCTCATCTATCTCGAACTCTCCAACCGATGTTCTCAGTGAGAATGTTCCGCGACTTTCAATTATATTCTATATTGTTCCATTATTTGCATCTTTTTCCACTCAGTTTCGGTGACTTTCCTAGTACAAACAGATTTATTCTTTTACCCCGGTTGTGCTTTTTCCGTACGAACAATCCCTTAACCTCCCGTAATTCTTGAGGCCACTTTGCGAGGCAATTATATATCTACCCCAGTTCTCGGTAGTTTCGAATTTCGCTCTCCGCACTCCCCATAAGTATATATTTCGTATTGCATTGTATGTTTGCGCTCCACTCCGATAAAGGCTAGCCAACATACGCAAAATTCGACGTTCTTTCCTGCTTTTCTTCGTGAGGCAGAGCGAGAGAGCACGCAAAAGGAAGAGAGACAAGCCCCGCCTCTCCTTCTTCGGAACAGAGACGACCCCCCTCTCCGACTCCTCCCCCTCACAGGATAAAAGGCAGCTACTAACTCTCAGTCGTGTACCCTCAATGAGCATTTGGCTCCGATTTCAGTCACCTTTGATCGCTTTCTGCGTCCGTTCGCTTTTAGCGCTTTCCGTTTCTGTTCTCTGACATTTTTTTCCGCATTGTTTTGCTTCTGTTCTCCAGAATGACCTATGATACGGATATTACATGGTCATTGCAAGTCACGCTATCGCAGACAACAATAACCTATTCGGAATAAATTTGTCCAGCTATAAAATAATGTTCCACTGAATTCGAAGAATGTTGCTTCCGTAGCCCCCTCCCCCGTATGCTAATGCCTCTCCAGACTGGCCACACTACTTCCTTAAGATGTTTTGACTGCTCGCAGTGGTCCGATTTTCGATCTCCCGGCACCTTGATTGCTACTCTTAAAATACGCTTTTCCAAGGAATGGTCCTGGCCTCTTCCCTCAGTTCTAGAAACAATACCACGGTCTCTTCATTCAACACACTCTATTGACTGTTCTCGTGGTTATAGAGCGCATACGTTGAAGAGACCGTGGTATCGTTTTTCAAAATCTACAATCCTTCGCTTCTTCGCATGCTGTTGCAATTACGGGGTACGTTAGTGATGGCAAATCGGCGCGCACTCTCCTCGTTTCACACGCTCTCTCGCTGGTCAGACAGAGCGAGAGAGCGTGTGAAACGAGGAGAGCGCGCGCCGATTTGCCATCACTAGTGTACGTGCAGGTAGCAAGACCCAGCCAACTTCCTTATCATTTTCCCCGTCAAGTGGTGTGAACAAACTTGATTTCTTGTCGTGTCGCGGGATCCCGAAGATGACGTCGTCAAGTTACCCAGAATTCTGGGGATCTGTCGAGGTCGTCTTTGAGGATCCGCGAGATCAAATTGCGTGAAAGTCTGCGCAATTCTTCGCTTTTCTATTTCCTAGAAAATTAACACTGCTCTAGCAGTGTTCTCCCGCCTGCCCAATCTCGAATACTGAATCTACTTTTACCTTCTGCATCCTCTAAGATGACATCGTCAGGTACCCCCAGAATGCACGCTTCGCTCGTCGTCGTCATCGTCTTCAGTCTAGCAGTCTCCAGCGTCGTCGGTGACGTCGGGGCCAAGTTCGGCCACTCCTCAGCCAGCAATGTGAGTGCAATTCCTCAGATATTTTGGGGGCGGCAAGGTCTATTTGAATCCGATTTGAATTTGCCGCTCAAGACTCACTAAACTGATATGATTTGATTGGAAAATTTTGTTTTCAAACTTTATAGTGACTAGTTTTAAAAATACGCCTCCGGTTCTCAATTTTAATAAGGACATCGATCATGCCCTGGACTCGTCTATCCGCCGAATAGTGCAAGAGATGAGATCATCATAACAGAGGGACTCCTCGTGCCCATATCTTAGTGATGCCTAACGAATTCACGACAGTCCCTCCCTCGCTAGGCAGACAAAGGCAAAAACGAAACGAAAATGTGATTAGAAAAACGGACGACTCATATTTTCCTACTCAAAATGACGAAATGGAATCGTAGATGAGCGTTGAACTTTCGTACATTCGCCCTGATTATCCTGAGAGATGTTGGGACTACCTGTCAGCAACAGGGATTCTATGGAAATTGTATTCAGGAAGCACACGGCTTCTAGATTAATTTCGAAGCAGAAATTTTCATCAAATGCGTGCATGCACGTACACAATATGCGCATCCGTGACTAGCAAAGGATGACGAGCCACTGATCAACAACGAGCATAAAACCTTATTCGAACATGAATTGTGCGCTGCTACGGGAGGAACTAGCGTAGCATCGAATTGTGGGAACATCCTGCTCGCTCGAAACTAGAGTGTGGCATTTTATTCACGTTCTCGGCCTCCCGAGATGCAAGAGAGCGAATGAAGATACCGCGAAACCATTTTCGAATTAAACTCGAAAGAAACGATGGATCACAAGAAACTAGCAAGAAAGGCCCCTTGATATTTCGTACTACCTCAACAACGTGAAACGAGAGATGAAGGAATGAGGAGATGATTTATTGCGATTAGGAAGATTTTAATAATTGATGTTTAATCATTTGCTACAATGTAATTCTCACGGCGCTTTCCCGCGATTGTAATTGATGTGTTCAATCTCCAGAGCTTGCACGTGCGAATTAACATGATTTATTAGTTTGCGCTAGGAACAAAAATGATTCAGCACATGCAAAATCTGAGACAAAACTGCACCAGATTGACGCTGATCTACGCCGTATTTTCAAGATGGAAAATGAACAACGTCAGCTGTGATGAAAGGATGAAAATTATGTTATGCGTCTGAATTTCGATGGCGTAATTTGTGGCTTTTCAGTCCCTGGAAGCGTAGGTGGTAAATACGTGTAATCCCATACACTTATGTGATTACGTGTATTTACCGGCTTGTGCCTTTTTCTTTGCAAAATACAACATAGTGATGAAATATAATACTTGATTAAAATTTTCTAAAATAGTGTATATGTTTTAATATTTTGTAAATGATTCCACGACTAACGAAAAATTACAATGATCATTTTGTAGGTAATAACCCGAAGCACCCACACTGGCTGATGAGATGAAGGGATTTTTCAAGAAATTGAATTTCTTATGATTTGGTCAAACGGTTAACGAGAAATTACTTTTTTTCAAATTCCGGAAAATTGCCCATTCCCTTCTACCCTATCATCGGTGCACCATGCGCCACAGATACTGTCTTTCCGTAAACATTGGTCAATGACCGCAATTCAGATACAGTTCGAGAAACGATACCGCTGACTCCTTATTTTATACACTCTCAATTCAGCGGAGTAGAGAGTTAAATGAACAGACGGTGGCCCGAATTTAAAAGTTTGCTTTCAGAAGGAGTGCCCCGGCAACGTGCTGCGTCTGCTGTCCGTCATGTGCCGCGACAGCCTCTCAGCTGACTTCTGCGAGTCGCACGTTTCCTCACTCAGTGAGTCCCTTCGAAGTTATCCGATCTCTCTCTCTCTCTCTCTCTCTCTCATTCTCTCTCTCTCTCTCTGAGATAGCGACATCCTCACTCAGTGAGTCACGCTCTCTTGAAATTGCCCATCATCTTCTTCCTTGTTCTTACTCCTTATTAGCGCACACACACTCAGAAAAAATGAATCATGTACTCATTACGAGAAATCACCATTTCCTTGTTTTGTCTCGTCTTAATAGTGCGCACACTCGTAATCCCGCTTGATACCTGGGTGGGAGTACAGTTCGATAAACGAAACCTGTATTTATCCATTGTCAACACTCTCTGACATCTAAATGATCGAGAGGGTGAAATTATGAGAGTGACTCCTATTTTTTGAAATCTACTTCTGCGCCATCACGCGACTTCCCTCGTTTTTTCTCGGCCTCCCAATTACTGCACGTACTAAGAAGAGCACCGCAATCAGGAGTAGTGGGAGGGAGGAGAGTTCGAGATACCAAAACTACAGTATCCTCATACTAAGCACTCTCTGATACCTCCCATTTCCTTCCTCACACTGTCCTTGTTCTTCCTCGTCTTATTAGTGCACGTGCTAGGAAAAGCGCCGCAATCAGAAGACGTGTAAGGGGACAAATACTTCCGAGAGCAGACTTGGGAATAACAACCTACTTTTCAGCGAAGCTAGTGGAGAAGTACTCCACCTTCGACGCTGACGTCATCCTCGGAGGTAATCAGATAGACACGGATGTCGTTATCTTCCTCACTGATCTATGATGCAGAATAGAGATCTTCTTATAGCGCTCTATAGACACCAGACATCAAGCGCTATTTTAACAAAGAATTCCGATATGAGCAATTTATCGACGTTCTTGACGGAACTCTACCGTAACCAATCGATATTCTAGATAGGGTCCTTCAGTAACTAATCGATAATCTACAGGCGAGTGCTGTTCCGAGAAGCGCTGTCGTCTCTCCGTCCTCCGCTCACTCTGCTGCATCGACGGCTTGCGCATGGCTCCCTCAGACGAGGAGTGATCTTTGGTCTCCGATCTCTGATCTAATCTACCACTTACGTCATACAACATAACTAATAACTACTATCATTCCGTGAATGTAGCCCCTGACTCGTTCCTCCAAGCACACTGTTGTTAATCGAATAAAGTGGTTTGCCACAAGGAAGACCAGACAGTGTAATGCGCTAATGAGAAAGGTTCGTCGAAGGAGATTTGGTAGAGGAAGTGTCGAGTGCCAGATGTCTAACAGGAGGGTCCCCTTTTCTAAACTCCAACGTATCCATCAGGCAAAGCTGACTATTGGTTTTCGTTGAGAATCTAACTGGCATGATGTAGACAAAATTCCGTGTCCACCCCTTATACTGGCAACGATGATTTTGATGGATGGTTTCAAACTCCGACAGATCCACGAGACAAAGCGATCGTCGATTTACTTCCTCTCTTGCTAACTATTGGTTCTCGTTGAGAATCTTATTGGTATTATACCTACAAAACCCCGTATCCATCCCTTGCACTGACAACAATCGATTTGCGTGCCCTCCCGTGAGGGAGAACCAACAGTTTATTCAGATACGGCTCTAAGGCGATATCAATAGCGAGTGTGTATATGGTTGGGGAACCGGTGCCAGATGGTTTAGGCGGCGACCTCCTCGACGGGGGCCTCGGGCACCTCGGCGGGCTCGGCGGCCTGAAATAGGGTATGGTTGGTACCGGCAATGGAACCAGGACCGATACAGTATACCGGGACCGGAGCCATGAATCAGAACCGGAAAACGGGCCACAACCGGAACAGGGCCCAGAAGCCAGGTCCGGAACCAGGTCCGGAACCAGATCTGGGAATTAGGTACTCACGTCGGCGACGGGTGCATCGTCGAAGTCCTTGTCGGGAAGGACGAGAGGGATGGGCTCGACGGGCGGGCGGGCGGCGTCGCCCTCGGCCTTCACCTGCTCGACGTACTTGGGAGGCTCGAGGTTCTTTCTGTAATGGTGGTGATGACGTCTTGTTGATGAGCTTTGGCAGATGTCATTCTTCTCACACTATGGTGGTAAGAGCGATAAATTTGCATGGCAAAACCTATACATCTTTGATTTATTTTCAAAACTATCCCCCTTTCGTTCGCTTTGCTATCATAGCCGTGAATTTGCACGGTAATTACTTATCCATTCAAGGATGTTGTTTTGCTCGTTGATGACGTCACGTCGTCGTGATGACGTCATCGACGATGGCATACCTGAGCTGCTCAAGCTCCTCGTTCTCCTTTCTGCCCCACTCGGGAGGCGGGCGGGCGGTGCCGTGAGCGATCGAGGGTGACTTCTTCACGAACGGCTGCAAAATGTCTAAATTACGATCATTTTTTTGCGAAAATCGAAAATTACGAAAAGTTATAAAATTGCACACTTCACTTTGTAAGTGGGCAAATGTTTCGAAAATAAAACTGATTTATGTGCTAACAAATTGTTCAGATATTTCATAATTTTGCCTATCCCTTTAAACAATTCTCTTTAGTGAATGTGTATGTATATATTAAATATTCGTAGTAATAAGCAAAAGTGAGCGAAAGTGAGCGAAATCTATGAACCGACGGTGATCAAGCCAGTTCCAACGTCAATAGCTCAGGCAGAGTTGTAGCCTAGGTTTTTGCCCGGTACAAACCAAAGACTCCTGAGTTCTCCTTCCCAGACCACTTTCTCTCTCACGCCTACTACAAACTCCCAGAGCAACGTCAAATAACTCGCACGCAACAGACGACAATGTGATTACGGACGCAATCGCAAAAGGAAGTGATCAAGACATTCCCCCCCCCCCCCGAGAAATCAGCCCTTGCAAGGGGGTCCGATTACCGATTTGATGATTCCATCAAGAGATTTGAGTGAAGGCTATGACAGTAAAGGCTCCTAGTCGTGCCCGATACAAACCTTACAAGGGGAGGTCGCAGAGTGTCCTTGCAGTTTTATAATCAGAAAAATAATTTTGAAAATGTGAAAATTCTAGGAACTTGTTTTCAAATTTGCGGAACACTTTCCCCGGACCCCGAAGTCCGCTTTCTCAGGCTATTCTCTCCCACGCCAGCCACAAACACCTAGTGCTACGTCAATTAACTCGCGCGCAACCGACAACATGATTACGGACGCAATCGCAACGCGAAAAGCCAATGATCGGGCGAAACTCCCGCTAGGAATCTAAGGATTGCAAGGGGACCAGACTGCCTGTGTGCTGGGTCACACGAACATCGTGGTATGTAGAGACGATATTCTGTCTTAAGATCCGTCTAGTAGGCCTTATTCCTCTAATTGTATGTCTACGTTCTCCTCGATGCTTACGTTCTCGAAGAGGTTGCGGCGGTCTCCGTATCCTCTTCTGTCGATCTGGCGATCGAACTTGGAGGCTGTCGAGATCTTGGGAGGGTGGGTGCTGTTGGCGGCCTGAAATTACATTTGAATAAAAAACAAATTTTCAATCATTTTTCTATTTTTTCAACGACATTTATCAGGCTGCGTCCTATATCTATGCAGATTTCGGGAAAACAACAGTTTCTCTCACCTCCTCGGCGTCAAGTCCCTTCTTGAGGGCCTTGTTACGGGCGACCTGGCGCTGGCGCTCGGCAAGCTCCTTGAGCTGAAATAGGGAAGGGATTAGATGGCGTTGATATCAAATATGACTAATGTGTTCAAATATCTGTTCGTTTGGTTCGCTATTTAACTTTAAATTGCTAATACAACCACGACGATGACGTCACCATCTTCACTTACGTCGTAATCCTGACGCTCGTGGCGCTTCTCAAGATCGTACTTCTCGGCCTCAAGCTTGACGATGCGAGTGTGGAGCTGCTTGATCTTCTCCTTGAGGTCGTTGGGCAGAAGGCCTGAGATGTCGACTCCACGGCAAACGGCGGCGAGGAATGCCTGAGGAGGATTACGGTAGTTCTGTGGGCAGATTGGTACGGTAGATTGGTGGGTCAGGATTACGGTAGTTCGGTGGGCAGATTGGTACGGTAGATTGGTGGGTCAGGATTACGGTAGTTCGGTGTGTCAGATTCCTCACCTTCTTGGCCTCCTCCTGCTGCTCGGCGCTCAGGCCGGCGCGCTTCTCGGTAGCTCCGGCGAGGTTGCCGAACTTGGACGCCTGCTCTCCCTTGGAGTCGACGGTGAAGTTGCGGCCTCCGGGTCCGCCGCTGCAAGAACCTGGTTAAGGTAGTTCCCTGGGCCAGATAAAATGTTTGCTAGGTCAGATTGTTTTCACGGGAGAGGGTTACTGCAATGCCAGTTCGCTGGGTCAGATCTAATGTTCGCTTGGTCAGATAGCTTACACGGCGGCACCGGCGAAGGAGCCGGCCATCATCTGCTGGCGGCGCAGCTTCTCGTCGTTCTTGCGGCGCTTCTCCTCCTCGGACTTGGCCTGGAAAATAAAAGTTGACCCAACTCGACTACAGTATACCTCGAGAGTTCGTTGGGTCAGACACAACTACAGTAACCTAGAGTTCGGTGGGTCAGACCCATCTACAGTAACCCAGAGTTCGATGGGTTAGTTTTGACTACATTATCCAATAGTACGTTGGTCAGACTAAACAACAGCAACCTAGAGTGCGGTAGGTCAGATCCCTCCACCTTGCGCTCCTCCTCCTCCTGTCTTCTTCGCTCCTCCTCCTGGCGGCGCTTCTCCTGCCACTCGCGCTCCTCCTCGGCGCGCTCCTGCTTGCGGCGCTCCTGACGCTCCTTGAGCACTCGGAGCTCCTCCTGAAAGGAAGGAGAGGTTACGGTAGTTCCTCTGGTTAGACACCTAATTCTCTCCATACAATTTCAGTATGGCTATGTTGATATACATGATATCAGAATCGGCAGGGTACTGTAGTTCGCTGGGACAGATTCCCCACTTGCCTCCTCTCTCTCCTTCTCGAGCTTGCGTCTCTCCTCGTAGTCGAGGAGCTTGGCGGCCTCTTCCTCCTCGTGTCTCTTTTTGGCGGCGAGCATGGCGGCCTCGGCTTCGGTCATCTGCGCCGGTTCGGGCTCCTTCTGTGGAGGGGGAGCGGGACGGGAGGGCCTGAGGTTGAGCAGTCTAAGGCGAGCAGAGCTGATGTTCTTTTGACGAGGCTTGAGAGTTAGTACGTAGAGGAAAGGGGTTACGTAGCAGTTCGAAAATATCGAGGATGGACGGGGACACGGATACTTACTTGGCCTCCTCAACGGGAGCGGCCTCGGGCTCGGCCTCGGCCTCTTCGGCCCTGAAAGCGAAAGAGAGGGATAGGAGAGGAGCGAAGGAAAGAAGGGAGTGAAAGAGCACACACACGAGAAGCATCAAATTTTGAAGCAGGGCCCATCAGGAAACCGGCAAAGAGAGCCGGGAATCGAGGGCCCGTGAATGGTAGATACAGTACTCACTTGGACTCCTCCTCGGCCTCCTCCTCTGCGACTTCCTCCTCAACCTCCTCCTCGGAGCTGAAAAAGGGAGAGGTCACGGTAGGTCAGGAGTTCGGTGGGTCAGATTCATGACCGAATCAGTGAAAATGACTCACTATTGTTCCTCTTCGTCGGACATGGCTGCGAGTGGGGGATAAGAACCTGGAAATGAGAAGATTTATGCAAATTATTAATTAATAAGTTATGCAAATTAAGTACGACAGATCAATTCATTCTCTACATCTACTCAAGTCTTGCCGAACATCAGCGCTAGTACTGTGCAAACGCATTTAGAGGTAAAGTAAAAATGCGAGTATCGAGGAGTCTCGAAGTGCAATTATGAAGGCAATGGATCGCATCTGCTCAAGATATAGGGAGGAGCCCCGAGGGAGGAGGCAAAGTGCTGCCGTTGGGCGTCGATGTAACGTGGGAGAGAGTATGTGGATCCGAGAGATCAGGGGAGAGCAGAGAGGGTGAGAGAGTAGGTGATATGAGAGACGCAGAGAAATTATGCCTGAGGCCCGGTTTACACTGCTTGCGGAGGCGGGCGAGAAGTGAGGGGCGAGAGGAAGAGAGAGTGGGGAGATCGAGGAGAGGGAAGAGAACAGGCGAGACGGTGGGGGAGGAAGTGAGATGGAGAAGAGAGGGGTGGGGGAGAGGGGGAGGAGAAGGAGGAGGAGGAGGATGGAGGAAGAGAAAAAAACATCGAGACGACGACGAGGTGAGATTGATGATGGGCATGAAATGAACAAGTGGCAAGGAGTAAATGGAACGTGAGGCGATTTATTCAATCGCCAATCGAAAATCACTAGAAACTATGCCATTGTCCCTTCATTCCATGCATTTTTCTATTTTCAGCATAATAAAAAGATTGAGAAATATGATTGTGTACTATCTACCGCAATGACCCTGACAATGGACAACAATTAGATGGTCACGAGAGGAACCCTCGATTGTAACATGTCGAAACCATCTGCGAATTATCCTGTAAATATTCTGCATAGAACCTATTGATCGCCAGCTTTCTTTTCGCCCTGACTTTAAACTCCGCAGCTGAAAGAAGAGAGGAAAGAGAAGAAGGGGGGGGGGGACATACAAGACATGCGAGATAAGTTTCAAATTTCCGAGTAAACTGATCATCGCAATTGATGAAAAATGCTCGACAGGTACAGTTCTCAAAATGTGGGCGTTGCAAATCAACATAACAACTGTAAATGTGAAATTATGGTGACAACAGAAAGCCAATGGTGGCATTTAAATTTTTTTATTGTTGTTTCTTCAATTTCAATATCGAAGCTAATTTCTTATAAACAATGGTTTCACTCAAGTTCAAAAGGAAAATCTCCATGTTGTAGTAAGCATAACTGTAGTGTTTTGATCCCTAGATGAGAAACCTGATGCAACTCAATGTGACTTTCAACTGAATCATTACCATCCTGTCATCTCCAACATGTCTTTTTTAGAGACAAAGCGACATTTATTACCCTTAATTAGGATTTCTAACGACGCTAGGGCTATGGTGATACACAGTCATCATGATACATCATCGGTCTTTTCCGGCGGTTTGCATCAATACATGCTTCTCTAATTCATAAAATCTCGTTATGCATTTCGAAATATCAAAATCGTATCCTCGATGTTATACCCTTAATCTAGCCAAGACTCTCTATGTGATTATTTGCGTTTTCCATCTGGAGTTCGAAGTAATCGGAGGGGGGACGCATTGCGCTTTATCAGAGGCACATCAACACACCACAAAAATGCAAATTAAAATTCGTGTCCGCTTATTTATTCCCTATCTGCGTGATGGAAGATAGTACATGACTTCTTCTAGATTGAAGAATTCTTGGATGACTTTGAACCACGTTGCGTGCCGCATCATGTACAAGAAGCAAGCCAGGTGCGCCAGCTCGAATATGATGAACAGGAAGTATTTGTATTTCGCAAATTTGATGGCGGCAACCAGGAATTTTCTCCACTTTGGAACGTAGCTCTTATTGATCTCTCTAAAATGTAATCGTAATATTATTGAAAATTTGCGCCTGAGCAAACATCTCGAGAAAGTTTATCAGCATTTCTATCGTATTCATGAGACTTCTTCTGATAGAGAGAGTCACTATCGCAGCCAGGATTATGAGGATTTGATTTCGGACGAATGAACCTAAACTTCAGGGTGGAATATCTGATCTTTGATTAAGAAAACACACCTAAACTAGGAATTCGGTTGGTTTTCGGAAAGTTGTCCGTCATCGTCGAAATTATTACAGCTGTTGACACAGTTGATGCCAAGCCGATATTTACCTGAAATGAAATATGTTAGCTGTCTGTTGAGAAAGTTTGACAAAGAAAGAGGCGGTAAACAAATTTCGAGTTTATAGCACGCCTACCACTAGAGTTCGAGAAACGATACCACGCTCTCTTCATTCTGCACACTCTCTCGCCAATCGACCGGTTTAGAGAGTATTTAGAATGAAGAGAGCGTGGTATCGTTTCTCGAAGTCTACCTACCACCGATTCGATGGTCGGGTTGTCTCCATTAAGCACGAGACCAGCAATAATCAGGAAACCCAGGACGAAACAGGGCAGAATAACGAGATTAACCCAGAAATGGGAATACCGTTCGAGAGTTATTGTGAATACTATCTGAAATTTGTAATTATTTTAATACTTAGCAGGTGTTTCTCAGTCTACAACCATAATCCGCTTCATGTATCATTGAGACATGGCGAGCTTTTGTTGCTTCTGAATCGCCCAATACCGTACCTTTGAAGTTGAATTCGTACTCATTAAATGCAATGGCATGGTGATTTCCCATTCGCTCCCTGCCTGCGAACAATACTAGGTAAGAAAAACATGATCCAAAATCTGACTTCGATATTGGCATAGCGTCTGAATCCGCCTCCATCGAGTACCACATTAAGCTCATCTAGCGCGAGCACTTCAAAGCATATTTCCAGATCATGCGAGTCGAACGGGAATTTATGCAGGGAGACATTTACAGGGGGCGACGTAGGATAAGGTCACAACGTCTTGAACGTGACCGGAGCTGTTCACCTCAAGTCAACGATGGTTGCAAGTTCAATTTTCTGAATTACCATCACCAATCCTTTTCCATTATCATCCGCAGTCAATCCCAAATAACTGCAAGGCAACACGGCCGGTCTCCAAACTGCATCTCTGAAAGCGGTGAACAATTGTATTGTCATCAGTTGACCTTTTGGCACCTCGTTAGAGCCACTTTGGTGATTCCTCCGTGCTCAGAAGCATTCCAAGAGAGTCGATAGTCTCTCCAACTGACATTCGCTTTTACTAGCACTTCGATCGTTTGCTTCTTCTCTTCCTGAGGAAAAATATTACAAAATATTTTAAATTATTAAAATAGAATCTGACTTACAACGCCAGCGATCCTCATCGATAAGAGGTCGAAGACAATCTTTTCGCGAGGTATTTGTTAGCTGAACAAGGAAATTAGGGAAAACAGCTCAACATTTATCACTTTCCGATGCCGAAAAAGGAGCTATAGAAGCAGTTGGAGTCTTGGCCAGCTCGACAAACAGCTGTTCCTGTGCGCTGTGGAACTCACTATTTGTTGAAACATCTGAAGAGAGCATCAAGTTATTGAGGTTGGGCATTTGGTCGGATCAGAGCCTAAAAAGTACCCTTCTTCAGAATTTTTAGAATGTGCACACCATAAAAAATGATTCTAAAAAACACAGAAGAAGTGTAATTTTTTAGGTTCTCATCCAGATTGAATGGACTCACTTGGAAGCAAAATCAGCGACGTTAGAAGAAGAAAGCGCATGACAATTGGGAGAAGAGGCGAACTGACTCACACTTCCTCAAGTAGCATTGTCAAAGTGTCTGGAGTGAATCACACTTGAAACGGATCCGCACCGACACCGTCCCTAACTTCCGTGACGACACCTTATTCTTTAAAGCAAAATGTATCATGTTTCCATCATTCATTCATTCCGTGGGGTGCCATAGTGAGAAACCAACATTTGAGGCCACGCAAGAAACGGTTGACAGTAGGGTTTTCTTATTGGAAATTTTTTTCACCTTTTTTAATAGGTTTCAGGGGCGCTCGATAGCTGATGAGCCCTTACTATTGCGCACCTGAAGCATATTCGAAAGTAACACTAAAATTTGCCAATAAGCGAACGCTAGTTGACAGTCGATTGGATCGATATCGTTACATAAAATGGATCTGCATCGACACCCTTCCGTCTCGGCGTCTTCATTGCGCAACTACTAGAGTTCGAGAAATGATACCACGCTCTCTTCATTCTACACACTCTCTCTCTCGACCGGACGATAGGCGAGAGAGTGCGTAGAATGAAGAGAGCGTGGTATCATTTCTCGAACTCTAGCAACTACACAACTTTTACCAGAATTTAGATGAAAACTAGAAATATATGGATTCTCCAGAAGTATTCAGCAATCAGTACAGAACAAATTGAAAGTTGATCTTCGGTTGTAAATTAATTCATAAATGTGAAACCATGAAACTTACGAATGAGAGGTTTGCGGGTAATATGTATTTATCTTTTTTCACTGGATAATTGACAAGTCAGCAGTGGTCGTAATCATGAGAACCAACAAGGCAATGACACGATTTACAAATCATTTCGATTTGCAATGGCACTCAATAAATTTTTTAAAAATATAGCAAAGATCAAAGATCAAGCTTAAACGACGTGAATGAGGCTGCGGAATCGGTCGTGGATGCTAGAGAAATTGTGGAGCCCGTCAAGGGGGATTTTGTTAGAGGTTTGTCAGCGGTTAGAGATTCTTTAGCGGAGTGATAAGAAATATTCGTCGAAGTGGTCCAATCACGGGGCGGTAGTGGGATCCTACTTGGTGAGGGTGCACTTCCAAAGTACGGGGAACCAAATTGGGCCGGTGATTCATCCAGCGGAGAAACGGTTTTGAACCGGGGACTATTCGAGGTAAAAGGCGAGGACGTGCAGACGATCCATTGATTGGTTATGCTGAATTCGAAATATGGCTTACAAAGAAGTAAATAACGAGAAAGAGGAGGCGTAGTAAAGTGATGCCCTGTTAATTCTCATGGAAATGACTTCATATTTGAATTCCCGTCATTGCATTTATCCGTTCTCCATGGAGCCAGATGCTTGAAATTGGGTTTATAAGGCTTGACGAGTCTCTGAAGCTTAGAAACCACATTAGAAGTATCTAACTCTACAGAGCACTGTAAATAGAAATGGCCGGAATTAAAATCTGAAGTCATTTCCAGGAGAACTAACACCAAATGTGATGAGTTTGCATGCGCGCAGGCAAATGCATCCTTTTCGCGTCCTTACCGTTTTTACAACGCGAACGTGAGCATTTTGCGACCTAGTGGGGATGCTTTTTGAAAGTGGTTGACTGCGTCTAACGCGGATGTTCGAATAATTACGAAATGCTGCGAAAGAGGTTGCATAAATTCGAAGTTAGTAACCGACTACTTTTCCGTGAAACTGTCATCGGTATCCTCAAGATGTACGGTAACCATAAATACATGAGAGGAAAGAACTATGAAAAAATTACATTTTAAAAACAAAGCTATACAATTTCAATGACTTTTTAAAAGCTTTTCGTTTTGCTTCATTCGCTCGATTACAAACCAGTTGCAACACGTACTCATTATCCCTAATCGCTTACTCATCAGAGTAAAAGAATCGATACCACATTCTCAGCCATTACACGTTGACTCAGCTCAACCTCTCGAGACCTCTCGTTGGTGAATGAAGAGACAATGAACCAATTTCGAATTGTATTACTCACTCACTTCGTCACTAATTTCATTCACTCTTGATTACATCAGGCCAATTTACTATAAAGTTGCAGCTTTACTAATCCGTAGCGTCATTCCCAGTCATAGCTACGCTATATCTTTAGCAAGTCCCCTCTATTCTCAGCCAATTTTACGCCCACTTTAAAAAGTTCAGGTGTTAGTGTTTTCTTTTTAAGCGGATAAAAAAGCCCAAAAGTAGTCTTCTGTGTGAGCTTTACACTCCCCCGCCTCCACAATTGCCGTTCAACGATAAGCCCCAATTGGGTCTGTTACTCGCATGAAGCTTGCCCTCCTCCTCATCACTTTCTCCTCGACCGTACTCGGATTTTGGCGCATCCCGCCCCCATTCGACGTCGCATCGTACTACGAGGAGCTGGAAGCTCAAGAGGAGGCCGAGAGAGGCAAAATCCATCATCATCACCGAGAGCGACGCTCTGATGATGCTCCTGTACGATTATGCGGAAGGCAGCTCGTTCAACGCATCGTCGAACACGGATGGTGCGACTGCGAGGACAAACAAACAAGTAAGTGAGATTAACCAATTACGCCTCTAAATATCGAATTTCAGGAACGGATGTTGCTGTTGAATTCAACGAGGTTGTAAACTCGCCCATCACTAGAATATTTCTCGCTAAACAGAAGCTCTCGGCCATTTGCTGTTCTAAGAGTTGCCGGCCGTCAGAAGTCCGAACACTATGCTGCGGAAATGATTGACTTGTGCCTTGTGAGCAATTTAGTTATCTATATCGAATAAATTATGCTCTTGAGGCTAATCGCAATCACATCCAACTCTTACTTTTAAAATGAATTTTCCAGAATTGGAAGTTTACGGGCTGTCAAAACACTGTGATTGATAAGCCCACAAACAAAAAATCGTGGGAAATTAGTGGGAAGTACCTATGACATGCGGCTCTCTCGTGAGAACGGGGATAAGTTACAAGGCGAAAACTACGCAGACGTATTAGTTGCGAGGTGTGAACAAATGCATATATGAGTGACTATCTGAGAGTGACTATCTGAGAGAATTGATCAATTTCTCCTATAGGCCGTACAGCAAAAAATAAAGTGTTGATTTTAAGATGTCCCTAGGAGTAACTTTTCACGTAGAGTTCGAAAATCGAAATTAGGAAGCCGTATCTCTGACCCCTGATTTTATGTGGCGTGCCTCAACGCGGAGGTCGGTTTTTGTAAATCGTGAACGGTTGATCCAAACCCCACAGATATATAGTAATTCTTAAATAACTCGACGAGATAAGCATTTTTACCGTTGGAAGTGAAAAGCTAGCTCATCTGCTAAAAAAGTTGTGGCCCTTTGAATTTTCAAAATTTATGTCCTGAAAAGGTGTTTCAATGTGTGTCATTTTAATTATGATTATTAGATTTCTCGTGAAAAGTTACCCCTGGAACCAACTTTTAGTGAAAAAATTCGTGCCCCATAGGGGTCTCCTAAATCAAAGAAAAGGAAAGTTGGTTCTCTTTTCGCAAATATATGAAATTTTAAGCCGAGCAACAGCGAAATCCGATCAACTCTATGCAGTTTCTAAGAATACTAAGGTAGGGTAAAAATATAATACAGGAAAAACGACCATAATCTCAATTCGAGAAAATTCGATATTCTGAACTTCGATTTTTTGAATGTTCAGACTCATATATCTTTTCCATTTCGATACGAATTTCCAATTTTCTAGGTAATTCTAGTATCACAGAGGAACATACGTCAGAAAATATTCAAAGTTGGGTCACTACCTATAAGGGAGGTTGTCATATTTGTCCTTGAAAATGCACCGCAGGGTTGGAAACAAATATGTTTTTTAATGCTAACAAGCGAAATTTCGAAGACAATCGGTTCCATTTATGCAGTAAAATACTTTTTCAACATTGGCGAACTATAATTTAATTGTGAAATTGCACATCCCCTTAATCTAAAAAAATATGATTTTTCACACCTGAAAATCTACATTTTTAAAAAAAAGTCTCATATTTCGCAGTAATACAAAAAATATTAATAATTCTGTTTGGAAAAGTGCCATAAAAATATAATTTAGCAGAATTGCACATAACAGAGCTTACAATTTAATTTCGGTCTTTTCCGATGCTCTAAATTTTGCATTTTTAAGGACAAATATGACAACCTTCCTTATAGGTGATGACCCAACTTTTCATATTTTCTGACATATATTCCTCTGTATTACCAGAATTACGTAGAAAATTGGGAATTCGTATCGAACTTGAAAAGATATATGAGTCTAAACATGCAAAAGTCGAAGTTCAGAATATCGAATTTTCTCGAATTGAGATTATGGTCGTTTTTCCTACGTGAAAAGTTACTCCTAGGGACAACTTAAAATCAACACTGTATTTTTTGCTGTACGGCCTCTGGGCAGTTCTCTCAGATAGTCACTCATATTACCAAAATCACCCTTCAATAATATGCGATCGCCATATCACCGTATTGCGTATCTTCTTCTTCTCGGCACTTATCAGATACGATCTTTATCTAGATGGCAAGCAAAGAAGATCATAATCAAGGGGACACTGTGTGGTTGCACTAGATCAATAGATACTATGCATATCGATGGTATGGGATAATGCGGCTCCGTCCTCTTACTTCTCTTAGAACCATTTGAATTGCAGTGCCGCTTGTTATTTCCCGCTTTGGATTAGGCTCTATCTGCTTAACTTGCTATTACTTCCTCTGCATGGAAATAATTGTGTTTAGATGCCGATCCGAGGTTTTGCAATGTCACTGCTGCTAGTAATCGAATGGTGGAGACAGGGATTGTCCCACGAGATACCAAGTAATTTCTATGGAGTCTCAAGGCCTCATAAAGCAACCTGCTATCCGTTTGTATCCCGTCTCTTCAATGGGTTTTATTTTTGATCTCACTTTATTTTCAGAATGCTTTCCTACTCCCAAGGAGTTCTTCGGAAACCCATCATCAAACTCCTGTGAAGACAAGTAATAATTTCAAACAACGTTTAAGTTTTTGTTACTCGCATACCACTACAACAGTTCAGACAAAGTACAAGCTTTCTGCACCTACTACATCATCCGTTTCTTGAAGACTATAAATTCGATTGACGTGGCTTTCTATTTTTACCCTTTTTCGTTCTTTTCAGATGCACCCCGAAACTTCGTGAGATTATTGAAGGATCAAAGTCCGCCGAGGATCACGAAACGATTTCCCTGCTCTGCACGTGAGTATACACGATCACTGTTATTAGAGTTCGATAAGCGATACCACGCTCTCTTCTCGAACTCTCTTCATTCTGTACACTAGTACAACCAGTAAAATACCATTGCTGGGAAATAACATTGGAATAAGGTACATGACGATTCCATTAAAGCGTTTACTGGGAACCTTTCGACCGGTACATAGATTCGGATGAATGAGCCGGTGACCCGAACTAAATAAAGAGAGCTTCCTCGAATTTGGCTTTGAAGCCAGCATGGAAGTGTCAGATTGATCGAATTCCATTCAGGCAATTGAAACACTTGTCAAGCTGCGACGAATGTAAAGGGGAGGTTAAACTCCTTTCTATGGGAAATGCCTTGCACAAAATGTACTGCAGGGACATGGTAATAGGTAAGTTGAATCGGCACTAGGCTGTATGAGAAATACGTCATGGCGACCTTTATACATCAAAAGCGGCATAACGTCATAGTTCTCATCCAACCTAGTGCTGATTTTGGATTACATTCGCTCTCTTGAGCCAAATGTGTATTGCAACTATCAGAAAACACCTTTTGGTTAACCCGAGCGATTTTCGGAAATGGCTAGATAGTAGATGTGCATGTTTGCTGCATCCCGGCCTTTAATCAATACGTTGCAAGCACAAATTTTCCAATAATTCTGTTAAATATTAAGTCAATTTGCAGAAGGGATGGGAGAATCATTTGAATGCGCCAGAAGGGCATTTGAATATCGAAGATGCCAGTGTGAGAAGAATTGCGAGCGCAAACACGAGTCAGGCAAGGACAGACGATGCAAGTGAGTACTAGTAATGTGCAATTCATATCTTTCTTTTTTTTCGGAAAAATATGGTATTTTGTTGTGGCACTAGGCCATGCCGCCTTTGATGACGTCTTAGTTATCGTCCGACCTAGTGTCTTTGCAGTATATCCTAGTTTTCTGAGAGGATTCAATGTACAGTAATCTTCCAGTCCTTACAAAAAGGATATTTCAGAACATGCACATATCTCTGCATCCAGGAAGCCATTGATATGGAGTGCGCAAGGGAATCGAGCGAGACCACTAAGGACGAAGGTAACCCTACATATTCTCTCTATACAGCGCTCCTAACAGCGACAGGTTGTAGATGTGTTTTCAGGAAATTTCAACAAAAATTTCATTTCAGACTTGTATTCAGGCAAAATTTCCATCGTCCTTCAGTACATGATGCCTGATGAATGCATTGATCCGATCCCAAAACGTCGCTACAACCGCTACGGCATTACTCTCGTAAATTGATCTGCTATGAGAAGATTGTCTTCCCATTCATCTTATCATATTTTTGATTTAACGTTTGATACACATTCTTTGATTCGAAGATTTTAATAGAATCGTTATTGTGATTCTACAAACAAACTCATTGTTCTAAACGCTCTCTTGCTCCAATTTTAAATTCTTATAAGATCACTGGTTCTGGAGCAGTGTTTGCCCTTACTTGCACCTGATCAATGTGTACAATCTCGATGTAAATATGACAAATAAAGGCACGACGGCAATACATACTAGACCTTCAATGAGTAGAGATAAGAATTGTTCGAGATTTTGTTTTATTTCAAAATTAGGTATTTTTGGACTGATTTGAAATTCCAATTTGTATAGCCCATAAATCCTACAACGAATCCCCTGGTTCTCCTAGCTAATGGGGAATACTGTAAGAAAGCTCCTCTAACTTAGACCTACTTTACGGACGCGCGCCACTGGTTTCACACCACGAATTTTTGTTTTTTGCGTTGTTTGATTCAAATTGTATCTTTCCGATTCAACTATATTGTTTGCACCCAGTGTCTTTCTCACTTCCGTCACACAGTCAACAATTAATATGATTTACTTTATCTTCCCTAAAAGGTGAGTATATTGTACTAGTTTAATAAGTGTCGATGGTCTGTATCAATTGGCTGAAACCATCGACCCAGCTACGAGCGACCGTGTTGTTCTTTCGCGTAAACAACACGGTTGGCCAACCCCGAAACACCGGGGATACACTGATGAGCTCGAGCTTACCATCAAAGATGTATCTGTATTCGTTGAAAGACTGCAAACAGTAGTGCTCGTTTGAGAATGAACTGAGCCATAGAGAATGAGATGCACTAGATGAAATCGAATAAAGGAAAGGATTGTTAGATAATAGTGGAGGCGGATGATGGAATATCGGCATTGATCTGCTCTTCCAACATTCAACGATCACCGATCGTACTTACATTACTTACCATAAACCAAATCTTGTATTGAACGACATAGTAGTGAAAGACAATGTACAATTCTGAGGTACAGTGTAATGAATCTAGCTCAATTTTGAGTTCTACTCGACTTTTCGCTTGCTCCCACCAGTACACCTGCGAACAATCGCTCTCGCACAGAGGAAGAATCCGGCTAGAACACCGAAAACGATTGAAGCGAGAGAAGCGAAGACGTCCAAACAGTAATATTGGAAGAAGTTGAGCTGCGTCCCGTAGTGTTCGAATTGCCTGCAAAGTTCGATATTCAGGAATCTGATTTTTTTGCAGAAAATTCACAAAAACTGCAAGAGTTACCCTGAAAGAGAAAGTTCTAGATCTTTAGCAAAAATCAGCATGCGAAAATCCACTCACGACCGTACCTTAGAGGGCCGAATCTTGCCATGAATTCCATATTCCGAACGAATGTGTCGCGAGCGGTAAATGGCCTTCCTCGAATCTGCTCGCCAACTCTCTTCGCCTTTAATGAGTACCTGAAATCGATATGACGCCGGTTGCCTAAGAATCGAGCAAGGTCTGGCACATCGATTTTTCGAAAACTCGTGGAAAGGGCTTCTTGAGGGTGCTGATCATCATGGTCACCTTCATTTTGCACCAATTCAACCGGTTGGGCCAGGCTGCATGTAGGCTGCATCTACTTTTCTGTTAATATCTTAGGAACCGATTAACGAATCGACTTCAAACTTGCATAGTGGTAATATAAGATACCTTCGACTCCGACGACTCTAAATTAGCATATTTAAATTTATGCAAAATATATTAAAATTCGTTTCTCGAATATACATGAAAGTCCTGCGACGAAAATTGCACGGGAAGATGCGCCTTGTTCAGGGGATCATTTTTCGTATGCTATGTATGGTGTCATGTGTCCGCGTTTTTCTGCTATTCATTTTTTTCTAACCCTTTCAACCCATTCATGGCCTCTGCACCGCGCACTTCGCTCGCAAAGTGAGGAATGATAATGAGTTTCACTCTCGCTCACTTTGAATTATTGCACTTTGAGACGATAAATGGGTAAAAAGAGTTAGAAAAAAGTGAATAGCAGAACAACGCGGACACATGACACCATACATAGCATACGAAAAATGATCCCCTGAACAAGCCGCATCTTCCCATGTAATTTTCGTCGCAGGACTTTCATGTATATTCGAGAAACGAATTTTAATATATTTTGCATAAATTTAAATATGCAAATTTAGAGTCGTCGGAGTCGAAGGTATCTTATATTACCACTGTGCAAGTTTGAAGTCGATTCGTTAATCGGTTCCTAAGATATTAACAGAAAAGTAGATGCAGCCTACATGCAGCCTGGCCCAACCGGTTGAGTTGGTGCAAAATGAAGGTGACCATGATGATCAGCACCCTCAAGAACCCCTTTTCACGAGTCTTCGAAAAATCGATGTGCCATGCACTTCAGGTCGTTGTTCGATTCTTACGCGACCGCCGTCATATGTAGTGAACATGAAGCCCTTGAGAAGACAATGCTAGAGGCACTGTGGGAAATGCCTAAGCGTAAAAACCTAAATTACTCCAGCAGGTTTCTGGGAGCCATGGATTCAAGCCTAAGCTTGGTCTAGCCAAGTATCTGAGAAGTTTAAATTTACAAGTTGTAACGTACTTATCATTGCCTAGCACTTCTCGGATCGTATTTTCCAGTGTGTCTCCCTGAGCGAGAATGGTCTTCTCGAGCACGATGCCTGTTTCGATGCGCTTGATCGTCTGCAATTTGTTTATTTTTCAAAAAAACGTTTAAAAAACATAGTGATAATACAGTGATAATTCCACTCAGTTGGGCGTTTTTACGCAAACGAGGTACTACGTCGGATGAGAACCGGAAATGTACCATTCTCCCTTTTTTTTGGGTTTTCACAATGAAGTCAATAATTCTGTGAAAATTCCGAGTTGGACACTTTTTGGTTCTCATTCGGTGAATTTTCACCCGATCTAGCACCCGAGAAAGACCTATTAGTTAACTCGCCTGCGCATTCCTCTGCTGATCTCCGAGCACAGGAATCACGATGAGCGGCATTCCAGCGGTCGTCGACTCGATGGTGCTGCCCTGCCCGCAGTGCGTGATGAAGAGCGAGAGACGAGGGTCATCTGAACGGCCGGAATAAATTATCTTTTGAGATTGATACACTCCATTACAATTTTGAAAATGTATTCAGTCATTGGACGAGGGAAAGAAAATAATGGTTAGATTCTCTAATTCTACTCTTTATCGATTTGTGCACATCCTATTGCTTTTTTCGGGCGAATTTTTTCAGTTATTTGGAGGACAACCTCATCAGAACTTCAATATTTCGCCTCACTTTGACACAGCAATGATGCAATCAGAATCTCAACAATTTTTAAACGACGAATCATATCATACGCAGCATGTCGTTCTGTGGCACCCAGGTGCTCTCGACGAGGTTCTCGATTCCCTCGGAGATGCCGTCCTCCGGCTTCTCGTACTTCCAGATGAACGTCACGTCGGGGAACTGACAAAAATTCCTTCTTTCTTTTTTGTACTTATCGTTCAAGTTACCTTATTGAAAGGATGACTTAATTTATGAGCAAATAAAGTGAACTTTTATTTTTTAATCGTTTTCTGGTTATTTCGCTTACCTTCTGTATGGTTCTCCTAATGGTCTGCTTGTAGCTGTCGGGCATGAGATAGCTCTTTGCGACACTACCGAACGAGAGCAGTACCGTCTTCTTGCGGAGGTCCAGAATGTCCGACCAGGTCTAAAGAAATTTTCACATGTGCAAGCACGCTTTTCGAATGCTGTTGTTCTTATCGAAATCGATTTTTTTTTCTTATTCAGACTACATCTTGTTGTTCCTTGTCTAGATTTTATATGAGTTGAGAGATGTTGAGGGATTTCATACCTTGTTCAGCGGCTTGTGCCCTCCCGCCACGCTGATGCCTCCGATGTCGATGATTTTGTGCGTGATCACACGGGGAAAGTCTGTGATTGGCTCGGAATTGATGAAGAAGAGCGACGTCTGCTTGAGCAAATCCTGCAATAATAATTGTTCACCTCAGCGTATATTTACTTTCCGTGAATGTGGAATACTTTCTTTTATATTTGTGCATAAAATTATATGCTAAATGAATGAATACATGATTAAAATGGCTAACCGCAGAAGTCGGAAAGTCTGCGCCAAAGTTCTGCTTGAACATCTCGTCGAATGGTGCCTGGAAGGTTAGTTTCGAATGTAGTGAATATTGAATCATTTGACTCGAAAGAGCTTTCTGCAAGGACTAATCACAACATGCCTAATGAAAAGATATGAAAAATATAAGGGGGATTAAAAATATTCCAATAAATAAATAAATACCTGAAGCACAGGCCAGAAGAGCAAGGGGGCGGCGGAGCCGAGAGTGTTGCTCACTCGCTCGAGAAACGTCATCCGATCCGAGTGCTTGCCCATCACACCTGATGAAGTCGAGGAATTCAGGAGGACAACTAATCAGTCTGAAGAGCAGACTTACACTTGGAAACTATGGAGTCCTGAACAGCGCTACTAGCGATTTCTGACAAATTTTGCTTCTCACGTTACGCAAATTCAGTTCACATGTTCCATTTATCTCACAATCTAATTTGCGTTCTTCGTACCAGGAACATAGCTGGGGAACGATGGAGCGCCAGTGGCCCAGAACGAGCCCTCCGAGGCAGCTGTGGAGAGAGCGCTTGCGACGTTCTTGATGCCGAGCTTCTCGAAGAGACCTGGAATGATTGTTTAACCTCTACAATACACTTTTGATTTCGCATGGCGGCTGTCACTCAAAATGACATGCCATTTAGTGCGCCTGATACGGAAGTAACCAAAAGTGAATTCCCTCGTCGATCTTAAATTGTGATTCATAGCTGAGCAACGCGTGGTGCTACGAAGTAAAGTACCTTTGCTACGATGTTTTTAGTACAAGCGCTTGTGAGATTTCGTGGCTTATCAAACCCAAACTTGCCTACCAATGACGCTCGTGTTCATAGTACGATTTTTAGAGAGACTACGTTGTTATCTCCGGTCAAACGATTAAGCGTCGCACGAACCGTAGTCAAAACCTAAAGATCGACTGCACAGCCACGGATAACGGGATGTGCATTGCATTTTGTGTAAGTATTTACAAGTCTAGTTGAATATATGGTCATAACCTAGTACAAAATCCTTTCCTGAGGATAGTGACATAGTCTAGACGGAGATTGTCAATCATCAAGATCATAAGCGTACCAAAGCCACAGAAGCAGATGGGCTCGGAGATTGCCGCGTCGTACTTCTCCTTGGCGAGTTGCTCGAGCAGACCAGGGTGCTGGAGCGTGACTAGAAAGACGATAGTTAAACATAACATAAAATATTATAAACAACACCCCCAAACGAACAGCCTCGATAACTTCCCTCAACGGATAATCTCAAACTCCCTGATCGGATGGAATAAACATTTGTATAAAAATTGAAATAATATAATTTTAAAACCACTCACAATTACACTGTCCGTGCCACGCGTACATCAGCCGCTTTACTCCCTGAAAATATATGACATCATCGTTGAAAACAGCGTTGTTTCATCGGATTTTTACATGGTAGTTTTGTGCTTTTGTCTAGCAAAGAAACCAATTTCTTCATTATAAACCCTATCTCGACCGGTCGAGATAGTGTATAGAATGAAAGAGTGTGACATATTTTTCTAATGAAATCGAAATCTAATAAAAACTCACCCCGAAAGCGCCCAGGACTCCTTCGGTGACCCACGAGTTGGAGATCATGTCGGCTTCGAGTCCTCCCTCGAAGGCCAGCGAATAGGAGGATTGAGGAATGATGATTTCCTGATAGATGGTTATGTTTTCATTGGAATGTTTGTTCGGTACTTGCTTTTTTCACCATTGCTAATTTCGAAACACAGTCAACTTTAGCTGTTCCCTCACACTTAGAGTTTGGCAAACGATACCACGATCTCATCATTAACCTTCTCTAGTACGGTCAAGTGACGAGAGAATGCATATACGAGACTGTAGTTTCGCCCCTTGAATTCTACTCGCAATACTGCATCGAATTTTCTTTCATTTCGCTTCTATGCATTTTTCTCTCGTCCCTTATCGCTCTAGATGTACTCTAATCTATTCTCAGGATTCTCACGTGAAGCGACTTTTTCCACGATAAATTCAGGCTACAAAACGAAAAAAAGCGAACAGATCAACCTTCGCACGCGTTTTCTCCAGCTTCAGACGAGAGTCGATGATAGGTGTAATGACATGCTGAAATTGCTTGTTTTAAATTTTTAATATTGTTTTTATGGAAATTCGGGGAAAAAAGTACACAAACCACTTCATGGCCAGCATCGATGAGGGTTTCGTGCAGTGCGTGCATGAAAGTAAGGTGACTGCGTCCGTAAACCGGGTTGTAAGAGAGGAATCTAAAGACATGCTGGTATTTTCTCATAAGTGTAAACATATTCATTGACTTTATGGCCGTGAACTCTGGAAAATAGTAAACAAGCTACTTACCTAAAATACCAAACTCCACAAAACGTCAACAGATGCACTTACTTTAGGGCAGTGAATACGGGAAGGAAGCATAGTAGCAGTGGAATGATTCGCATGATGGCAGGACTAGTACTAATCGTCCTCCACCCTTATTTCTTAAACGCGCTCTTATCAGTCGAAAACTGTGCGATTCCTTGGCATTTTCTGTCGTGACGCGCGCACGCTTCCTTGTCTCACAGAATATTACAATGTGCTGTTAAATTCACATAATTTCACCACAAATTCGAAGGCACAGCGTTTCATCCGGCTCCTTAGTGCCTCTCGCATCGGTTCTTATCCACTTTCAATGAAAGCGCTTCCTTGTCTCACAGAATATTACAGCGTGCTACTAATCCGCAGAATTCCAACACGAATTCGAAAGTGCATCATGTCATAGCTGGTATTTGGCGACTTCAAACCAAAAAAGTGACTGCATCTGTGACAAGACTCTTTCGCCGAGCATGTTTATGAACGATGAAATAGTAATTGACATAATGTGATTATGATTAGGCAGTTCCAGAGAATCCGGCAACATTGGGTCGAGATATTAGGAGTATTCTAAACAAACCGATAATGACTGCATTGATGAAATGCAAGACATTAGATTGTTTATCAACGAGTAAACAAGGATTTATATTGTGGAAGAGATAATAAGCAGTCCCGGAGAATCCCGCGTCGTAGGGCCGAGTCTGGCAAGCGAAGTGCAGCGAGTCCGAGCACGACGCGGAGAACCTCAATTCATGTTTAAGACTATGTTTCTGAATACATGTGAATTCCCTCAACTTTGAGCTAATCAACATTTCTATTTTTATTATCATTATAACATGAAGACGACGTATTCAATAAAACCAAGTGATATTGACACGGAAGAAGTGCTTCTTGCCAGATAATGCCAATTATGTTGACCGATGAGGTCGATAATGATTTTTGGAAGAGTTGACGTTCAGATTTACCATGCACTGTTGAATCCAACAGTCTGCTGAGCGTAGACGCAGTCGAGTCCCTCCACAGGATTTCCCATCGCCCACCAAGTGTAGCCGTCATTGGACTGTAATTGCGGCACTATGTCGGATGAGAACTATGACGTCATGCCGCCTTTGATATATTAAATGCGGCATGGTGTCATAGTTCTCATCCGGCCTAGTGCTGAAATCGCACATAACTCCCTCGTCGCAGGTAAACCCATGACGATATTTGTGATGGAAAAGAGAGAAAAATGCAACATATAGATAGGCCGTTGATTTTTTGTGACGCTGATGGTGCTGTATACCTATGGCCACAATGAATGTTATTTGTCTGGAAACAATACCAAGATTTTTCAAATAAAGCTCCTTCTTGTGAAAGGTCACTAGGTCGGATGTGAACCAAAACTGCCCTTCTCCAGTCGCATATAGCAAAATCATCGCAGGGGGAGGGCGTAGCGAATCGCTCGCGGCGTAATTTGGCCAACTCTATGGCTCACCCCATCAGACCACACGAACTCGCTGCCGTGCCTTCGCAGTCCGAGCCAGTGACGGTCTCTAGTCGGAAAGACTGCAAATAAATTAGGGGCGAATCACTTTAGAAACCGTCATTTATTTTTTGAATACGCCCGAAGGGGTTACGAAACAGTATTAAGTTGGATACGCGTGTTCTCTGGTGGACAGCCTCTAAGAGAAGCTAAAAATCACCGCAATTATCGGATATTTGTCACTTATTCTGCTTAAAAGGGGCTCTAAGATCCGATATTTGTTGTGATTTTTAACATAATCCTCACGTGATAGCAGGAAGATGTTCTTGTCGTCGTCGTGAATCGTCGAGACGAATCCGCCCTGGGCGGCGCACTCTTGCTGCGCGTCGTCGAAGATGGCACGGTCATTAGAGACGCGATAGCAACCTGGATGGGAGGATTTTAAATATTTGACGGAGAATTGTTATTTAGATGCAATTTCGAAATTTGTTCGATTTTTTGTGTGTAAATTATGTGTGATTGAGGTTGTACCCATGGGAAGAAAACGGCCGTTAGCATTGGGAACGAGGTCGGCGTGGAGGTCTTTTGGGCAGAAACAGTTGGCTGGAATCGATTGTTGATTGTCACGAAAAGGAGAATCTCCCTTATTATTTGAATTGCAACTAAGCAATCGATTGTATGCCATACAAATTATCCGCTCTGACTGAGCTAATACCGATGAAAAACAAACTCTCTTAAACTAACCATCACATAGAGATTGGAGGGTTTCATTCGTGTCTTCTTTGAGATAGTATCCGGGGCTGGAAATATCAGCGAACAAAGGATTGCTTCCGAGATCTGGAAATATTATACATTGTATTGATTTGAAGAAAACTGTAAGCGGTTACTTACCCACGACTATTATGATTCCGCCAGAGTTTTTGAACAACTCTCCCTGGAAATTCGCCTGGGCATAGTCAGTCGAGCTGAAAATATTGATTGACGAAGCTTTAGCATTGAGTTTGAGTATCGATCGTGAGATTGAAGTGGTACTGTTTCAAATCAAGATTGTAAGATGTGTAGAAAGAAGGCATGATTAGGGTGAAATTGTATTGAATGAAGAAACAGCGGTATTGATTCTCGAACTATGGATGATAAACCTTACTCGGATCACGAGAACGCTCACGAGAACGATCACTTTTCGCGTCACTGTTCTTCCAGTTGTTGACAACATCTCCGCTGCTTGACTGATCGCTCTGAATATTTCGAATGGCAAATGAAATGGTGTATCGCAAACCTCTAGAAATCGGGCGTTTCACCTCCCATGTTGGGAATTTCCAAGTTGCTGACATCATTAGTGTTAGTTAGCTCGCCAAAGTTGCGAATAACCTTAAAATCGCATTTGTTTAAAAATTCTTGCATTGATGAACTCACCTTCACTTCGTTTCCAATCGCTAGCGCTGCGACGTTTGACTGGTGTGCTACCGTACCGAGTGGAATCGCGAAGAGAATCGATCGAATGAATGACGTTTCCTTGAAATTTCCTCAGTTCAATTTTAGCACCATTAAAACAGGTCAGCGAGTGTGCAGATTGGTATTTTTTATTGTAGCCCCATCAAGATAACATAATCCACTCATTGTTGCACTAGATCGGATGAGAACCGTGACGTCATGATGTATGGGGCATATCGTCATGCTTATCATCTAGTGCCCTCACTTTGGCCAGTAGATCAGCGCTCAACGTTGCGTCCGCAGCGAACACGATGTCCAGTTCGATGGCGCTGAAAAATTCAAATACCCATTTATGCATTTTACATAATTTTTGACTGGTTCAATTGTAAAGTAAAGTAAAGTGCTTGAGTCGTGAACGCATTTCGCATTGTCGACTACCCCATGCCAATGCAACTTTGGGCCTATCCTGAGATGAATCAGTGGCCTGTTGCTAGGCTATACTCCATGTTGTGTGCACGGGCATAGAGGAATTTACTTCGTGATTACTCACTACCAACATTTCTTAACCCCCTTGGTTTCGGGTGGATCTGCAGGCGCGGGGGGTCGAACTCATGACCTTCGGATTCGCATTCTGTCACACAACCACTGCGCTACCCGGCCTGCCTGATAGAGAGAATACATAATGAAGAGACCCTGGTGAAATAGAGATATTAAGAGTCTTGAATGTAGTGGCTACTATGATAGTTCGAGAAACGAAACCATGCCCTCTTCATTCTACACTCTATCGACCGGTCGAGCGGCGAGTGAGTGTGTAGAATGAAGAGAGCGTGGTATCGTTTCACGAACTCTGATGGCTACCTTGTATTGCACTGACAGTACTCAGCATTGACATCGAATGGCGCTGGTTCGGAAGCCGGGTAGACTGGGTATACTGAAGATCAATATGCGGAAACAGTATCTCCACTTTCGCATGCTCTAGGCCAGATGAGTTATGAGAAATTTAATAAAATTAAAATAGAGATTATCTTTTCCAAACTGTCAAATCACCAGCGTTATGCTTATCACCAGCATGAAGGATGTGGCCCGATGTAATCGCAGCAACATTGGTGAAAAGTAGAAAGAACGCGCCCATTTTGCGTTGACTGCTCTCCGATTTGTGTGGGGCGATCTTTATAGAGCCACATGTCATCATCGCGCGGAGGTGACGGTGACCAAAGTATGCTGTGAATGTGATAAACTCAGATGAACTCAATTAATCACCATCATGTTCTTTCAATGATGAAAGAGCACTTCTCGTCTTTTGATTGTTCAGGAAAGCATTTGGGCATTTTTTCTAAGTTGTTTTTACTATAAAATTTGAAAGTGGAACTGTATTGGTTATAGTTTATTGTTGCAAATCGAGTGCACAATAAGCAACTCTTGTACGAACAGTTTTTTTAAATGCACTTTTTCTTCTGATTCTTCTGACAACAAGGGCGGTTAGCCACAACCATGGTCGCTTCAAAATACAGGGCTGTCTGAACGGTGAAGTGGCTCGGGGTTGCCCACTTTCCTTTTATTCTTCAACATACATTACTATGAAAGGTTGATGCAAAAATTAGAATACCGGATTTCTTTTCTACGACAATGAATTTCTATCGCAAAGCACGGCACACTCATGTATTGTATGCGGGGGGGGGGGGTGACAAAAGCAAAAACGACAAAAGCACAACTCGTTGCCGTTCGATTGCGATTGGACGAAGCCACTTGGGAGTTGGTTCACTGTAACCAGTATGTGCTCTCCTACATGTGCATATGTAAGTCTTGCTACCAGGCGATCTTGAGTTTCACTCCATATCTATGTATAGGGGTTCATGGTCCAAAATTGGCAATTTGAGTGTAAAAGCATGAATAAATAAACACCAAATGCCGTAACCAATCGATACATATATTACTTGGTTACAGTAGTTACTGGTTTACTAATATATCGATCGGTTACGGTATTTGGTGTTTATCTATCCATGATTTTCCACTCAAATTGCGTATTTTGGACCATGAACCCCTATACATAGATATTGAGTGAAACTCAAGTTCGCCTGGTAGCAAGACTTACATATTCAAATGTAGGGGAGCACATACTGATTACAATGAACCAACTCCCAAGTCGCTTCGTCCAATCGCAATCGAACGTCGACGAGTTGTGCTTTTGTCGTTTTCGCTTTTGTCACCCCCCCCCCCCTGTATGCAACCGATACAAGGATTCTGAAAATTTTCGAGAAAACAAGGGCACATGCCCGTTCCAAACCCGTATGCAGTAGGACGCAGAATATTCATTGTGTTTGTCGCCATAGCTGCTTGTCAAGCGTATTATAATATTTGTGTTTATGTGTGGACTTGCGGAAACGAATTTGCATCTAGCATAATCTCTTCATTGATTCCGTCCCAATCATGTAGACCAGGAAGCGCATCTCGTCTATCCGATCTCTCTCTAATTTCCATCCGATGTGTTCAGTCACACGTCCCTGGCATTCCATCACTCTGCCAGTCTAGACCATCTCTCCCTGGGCCGACTTCTAATTCCCTTCGAGAAGGGTCGAAAAAATGGAATGTGCCAGATGTTCGGCTAAGACAGCAGACAGATCAGAGAGTAGAGTGTACTACAAACGGCACTATGTCGGAAGAAAACGATGACGTCATACCGCCTTTGATATATCCAAGACGACATGATGTCATGGTTCTCATCCGATCTAGTGCCACTACATACACTAGAATGCATTTGAATGTTATTCATTCATTCAAGAATAAATCTCGAAAATATTGGTGCTAGACTAAACTATTGTTACGATTGACTATGAAAAATACTGCGCAACTTGAGCGGTTGGTATTTTACAGTACGAATCACTTTGAACAGATCTCCTTATAATCTTCCGGATGAACTGCACTCTGCATTTCCTCACACTAAACTGTGCTCTGTGTTTCCTGTCTGGCACCTTTCCCAATAAATTATGTTTCCCCACCTCAGAGGTGCAAAAAGTCACCAGATGTGCTCGCGGCGGGAGAAGAGAGCAGTGGATCTTTCGCTTCTGCGTCTCGTTCTCTCTCATTTCAAAGAGATGTTCATCGATCTAGATAAATCTCCCCTGTTTTTCCAGACAATATTTTTCGAGTTCCCGATCAATATTTGTTTACAAACTTTTTCAGGGAATTGAATGCCCTTGCCCGTTTCCCGAATTCATCGCAGCAGCAACGATGGTTCCTTTCGTAAGTCATTCATAGGGTCGTACAGAGTTAGCGTTCGAGATACGATGCCACGGTATCTTCATTATTACTATTCTCTTGCATCTCAGTTGTAGATAATGTTGGGAAATGAAAAGACGGAGATCAGAATTTAAAAATAAATTATTTGACCTCAGACAACTTTGAGTATTGGTTTCTCCTATTCGTCGTGTTGCCGGGCAGTTTGATCTTATCCACCGGGTTCTTCATAATTCTCGAGCTACCGAGCGGCTTCTTCTCCAATCTCTTCGGAGGCCCAGCTGTGTGCAGTGAGGTGGGTGAAACGAAACGACCTGAATTAGAAATAGGAGTCATTTGGGATTCGTTAGTTTGAATTTCTTATTTACACAGACTCGAGAGAAACGATTATGATAATGTGATATCGCTTTTACCGTATACATGGTGTGACGTTTCGATGAGTGTATGTATACCTACTGATGATGAACACAAACAAATTACATAAACTATGTTTTTATTACTCCATAGTAAATCCAACAATTTTGATTTCAGAAAAAGCTGGTCGGTCATTTGAGCATCGAGATCGAAGGGTTTAACTTCACTAGAAATGGGAATACCAATTGTTCAGTTCGAGGTAATGCATCGTGCTTTTCAGCAAGGAATCCACTTACGAAAATGCAAAATGCTAAAAAAATTGCCGTTTGAGGCAGGAACTAGTATTTTACTCTTGAATTTCAGCAAACATGAATTTTCAGGTGTTTGCGATAACAGAAGGAGAATTACGATATGGTTTGATGATCTCGAGCTTCTCACTTATGTTGTGAGCATTTATTCGATTAATTTTCTAGTAAATGTAAATCGATTTTATTGTAGTACGACCCTGAAGTCGGTATTCACCAGCTTCAACGGGACATGCTCTACAATCGACCTCCTCACCGATTATTATACGTTAGTCTTTCTAATATTTCTTATCACCTCTTTGTTGTTAGTGTACACTAGTGATGCCAAAACGGCGCGCGCTCTCCTCGTTTTGGCATCACTAGTTTACACTATCTTCTCCGTATTTTCCCGGTAGCGGGATTCTATCTCTCGACAGTTCTAGACAGAGATGGTAGAATTACAGATCACATGTTTACATGTTCTCGAATTTCTGAACCACATTTCTTTGACATCTCGGTTCAAATCCTCCCATTCCAGACGCTTCGACTAGTCATCGATCATCGCACCCGCCAAGAGAGAAATGCCGGCAAGCGGATGCTCAGCCGGCTTTTCTATCTGAACCCCGACAATATCACCGAGCCATTCCGAGCCCATGAATACAGAGTGTTTAGATGGGTGAGCTATTTTTCAACCGGGATCGCTGTGTACTATCGGATTCCACGTTGATAGTAGCATCTTGTAGTTATGCGGACATCGTTATGCGAGACTTTTCAGTTAGACCCGAATAGCACCACTGTGATCAACGAAGCGGATAAGATTACGGACGGATTCATTACGGTTCATCATGTGGAACAGGTTGGAGTACAGTTCATAATCGGAAGAAGACAGACTATTCAGGAACTCAAAGAATTCGCTATCGATTGTGATGCAGTTGAGAAAGCGGTTCACTCTTCAAATGAGCTTTCTTGAAACAATTTATATTGCGTGTCTCTGATATTTGTCCTGATGACAGATAAAATGTGCTACATTGATACTGGATGGTCAGATTTCACAAGCAAGATCACAGAAACAACTGTTTATCTTTACGAGTTCATCAACATATATCAACAGAGTGTTAACTGTCTGCTATCACTTAGGCTGAAGATCAATCACGAAATTAACAATTGATCTTTGATCTTTAGTTGTCGACGAAGCAGTCGTACTCCGTATCGCAGGGACGCAGCTGGCACGCGTACGACATCGAGTTCTTCAGGGGATCAGTGCACGGCGCGGAGAACCTGCAATTAGAATCGAATAACTACGGACTCTTCGTTTCACTTGCTGCCTGGCCAGCCAAGCCTGTGACAGAGCAGGCAATAGGTCGGATGAGAACTATGATGACTAGGATGAGAACTCTCATCCGACGTGGTGGCCACAGAGCCCTAACCTGCAGTCATCCACTTCGATGGCAAAACAACCAAGAACTCTCGAACTGCCAAGCACTGTCATTGCTAGGGTTCTCTTATTGGAAATTTTTTTGTATCACTTTCAGATATGTTTCATGTGCGCTATATATATGAACTATGTAGTGTACTTGAAACATATCTGAAAATGATACAAAAAAAATTCCAATAAAGTGAACCCTAGCCATTGCGAAACAACACAAAATTCTAGCTGTCTTCACTAATCAGTACCAGGATGAAGAGAAGCCCTGCGTTTGCTGTGAGTACACGCAGTCTTGACCAGCGACGGGGTTGCCGGGGGCCCAGCTAATAGATCCTCCTTGCACCTGAAAAAAATATTTTCGAAAATACCATTTTCGAAAATAATCTCTTTTTAGTTGCTCACCCCATCGGCCCACTCGTAGCCGTTGCCATTATTCTTGAATCCGATCCAGTATCGGGACTTGGGAGGGAACACTGAAATGAAAAATAAAAATATCTAAAAATAAAAATAAATATAATTAAAAAATATAATGAAAAGAAAAATGAAAAAAAAGCACGAGGGATATTGCACACTGGGAAAATTGTGAACAGCTCAGTCAACAGATAATTTTTTTTTGCTGAAAAAATTCGCTTACGTCCCATCAAGAAGACTTGCTTGTCATTGTCGTGAATGGTGGAGACGAATCCCTTCTGCCCCAAGCAATTCTGCTCGGCGGCATTGTACACGGAAGCGACCTCGGCGACGTGATAGCATCCTGAAACGCTCAATCATCCATTAAATAGTCGAAATTGGAAGCGTTTTGGAAAGTAAAAAAAACGAACCCATTGGCACTTCGCGACCGGTGTTCGGATTGGCCATGCCGTACGGGTAGAGACCGTCGGGGCAGAAGCAGTTGGCTGCAAACATTATTTAGTTTCCTTGAAATCGAAATCTCATGAAAACCATGAGCAAGCTTGCCGAGTCCTCATTTGCATCTTAGTCACTAGATTTCGAAATTCTGGATACCATATTTTTAATCAATATTCATGCTGTGGTCCGCAAAGAACATCCGCAAAGCGACCAACCTGCGCGACTGGAATGAAGAAGCGCTCAGAAGGAAGACTAAGTGGGCTCGGAAGCTGGGACGCATGGGATTTGACCAGTGGAGCCGCGCATCTACAGACTGGGTCCCTTACAACAAGACCCGCCCCCAAGGACAACCTAGAGCGCGATGGAAAGATGACCTAAGAAGATCCCTTGGCGCGAACTGGTGGCATGCAACTGCCGAAGAATAGACCTATTCCTCATCTGGTGTTAATCGCCTGACGTGATAAACTTGATTGATTGATTGATTGATGCTGTGGTGAGAGTGCATTGAATGAAACAACCGTGGTATCGATGCTCGTTCTCCACCCATCACTCACCGTCGCAGAAGGCGTAAAGCATGTCGGCGTTGAGGCTGTCCGGTCTCGACGACGCGTCGTTGATGTAGTATCCTTTGGTAGCGATGTCCTGCAGACCCTTGATGCCCTGGCCCTTCGAGTAGTCTGGAATACATCATTTGTCTGCATTTTGTAATAAATAGCACAGATTATTAGACTGGGATCGCGTGGGTTGGAAATTCGACGTCAAATGCAAATTCGTAATTGCCTCCGCCTCCTCGGATTTCGCAATATGCGAGGAGAGACGATTTCGAATTTGCTATTCGATTTCGATAAAGTAATGTCACATTTCGAAAAATTTAGATCATACTTACCGATGGTAATGAAGACTCCGCCGTCGTACTGGAAGGCGTCAGAGGCCTCTCTGATGTTCGTCGCATCGAGTTGACTGAATTACTCAACTTATTTCGAAATTCGTATTTTCATATTGCCATTTCATACGCCCTATGATAGCTAGAGCAGAAAAGAAGGCGTGATAAAGGATAAGGCGTCAACCTCATTGCACACTGATTCGAAGTGAACATTGCAGTTCTCACTTGAATGACTTGCTCATCAGAACGATCACTCCTCTCGTGAACTCTCTCTCGACTACCGAGATCATCGACGAGGCTTGAAGGATGGCGCTGAAAGGTGGAAAAAATCAATAATTTAGGAAACCGAGTACGTAAGTAGTTGTACAGAGGAACCCGTGTGATCTGGTCCGGTCTTCTGCTGGTGTAAAAAATCAGTACTTACTCAGTCATCTTCGTGGCCTTTCCTCCGAGATAGGGCAGCGAGAAGGCGAAGATGTCGTTATCGTTGCGGAAAGTGCCAAAATCCTTTACGGTCTGAAAGGAACATCACTAGTGTTTATCTATTTTTTAAATATTATAATTAGAAAAACCAGTTTTTCACTAATGTAGGTGGTTTCAGTGATAACAATGTTGAAACCATACCTGCACTTTGTCTCCATAGGCGAGCACGGCGACGTTCGACTGGTAGAATTCCGTGCCGAAAGTGAGCCCGAGCAGCGTGGATTGGATTGTAGCGGTGGCCTGAACAACCACATTTATACACTATGAACATCTTTGACACAATGTGCCCAATGGCTTCAGCCCGGAATAATGAACAGTAAGCCATTAAGTCCGTTTTTTTCATACCTAATCTGTGTTAATTCGAGACAATAAGGATACTACTCACGTCTCCGACAGTCTTGCTGGTCATGTCAGCCGAAGCGTCAACGATGAACACGATGTCCAGGTAGATCTTCTTGGGAGTACAAGCACAGTAGTTCTCGCTGGCCGGCGTCGACGTCGAGGCATCATTCCCATCGTCCCAGCTGGGACTTCCAGTCCCGGTGTAGTAGTCTCCATCAGTCTGCGCGGCAATAACTGCAGCAACGGCTGCCAACACCAGAGCGACGCGCATCCCTGGCAAAAGGTAATTTTACAAACAATCAACGGAGAGTTCCACAATGATCACGGAATTGGGAGGCATGCATATGGAGAGTAGCGAGCGAATACATCCGCACCTATGGATAAAATGATGATAACTGATAGCAGATACGAAGAAGCGATCGCAACGCCCATGATATCACGATCGACAAGCGATCAGAGGAGCAATACTTTATCAGGCAAACTTATCACCGGAAGTTCACCTGGTCCCCAAAGATCTTCACCGAAAATGACATGCAAGTGACGAAACTAAGGTATATGGATGCTTACAAATGACATTTCAGTAGCTGATAGTACAGCCCCAAAGTTGATCCCAAAGTTCCACACATAAATGACATTGAGTGGAAGAAAGTGAGGAACCAAGTACTTGCAGGCTATCAAATGACATTTACTCAGCCTGATAACACAGTTTGGCGCTAATGCGAGTGCATCGACAACGGAAATAAGCCTCTTAGCGAGCAGTAATCCGCAAAGCCTTGGCAATTGCTCCTATGAACGTTACGTGAGCTCTCAATTCTTCGAAAGAGATTTAGACATTACTAAACCAAGCCATGAGAGAAGCTAAAAATACTAAGCTGATAATGCAAAGGACACAAATTGATCATACAATTCAAAAAGGTTCAGTGGTTCCATTATTGAAGTCTTCACTTATAAATGAAATATATTAATTTATGAATGTGCATTGGGAGGTTAAATTACATTGTGCAACCCAAACGAAACAGTCGTGCTCCGAATCTCGAGACTAAAGCAGGCAAGCGATGATCACCGATTTCTTCAGATAAACGGATGCGGAGAACTTCAACCTTTTGCGTCAACTATTCAAATCAGCATGCTCGTCACATGCTCGTGCACTAACAATGTCTCTGAAAGACGCCACTTGTAGAAAGAAAATGCAAATCGATGCATTGTGTAAAGTCGATTTTGGCCTGACATTCGGGCATTGCAGAACACTGGCTAAACAACTCAAGCGATGCACGAGTAGCAGCATTTCTCATCCTCGCCGATCCCCCGAGAGACCCACAGCAAGTTTTCGCTAACGAAACATCTTGACCAGCACGTCATGACTTTGCACAACCGGATGGCTGGATTGCGTTTGTATGCATGGACGATAACAACATTTTGAGATATCAGGTATGGAGATGCGAGGAAAACGCCAATGACCAGAAAGATTAGCACGCATTGAGAAGCACAACTTTATCAGCAGAATCTCGAGGATTAGTGCCTAAACTAGAGTTCAAAAATTCAAGAAATCGTCTCTTCATGTACCGAAGGGAAATAAAGAGGCGATTACCCGAAATTCGAAAACCAGTCTAAATCCAGCAATTGTAAGTCGAGTCGCACGGTCGCAGCTGACAGGCGTACAGGTGAGAGGCGTTGATCGGATCACGACAGTCGGCCGAGAGCCTGGGAAGACAATATTTCTTAAAATGCCGATGCTGTAAGAGCAAAATGAGTGGCATACTATGCAATTTAGTCGGGATGGTTTTGCAACAAAATACTTTCTTCGTGTTCTATCACCGGTCCGACAAGCGACAGGCCCAGCAAGTTAGAGAGAGAGATGTTAGAATCTTGCTAAGCCATCCCTAACACTTAGCGAAGACGTACCACTGCGTGTTGAATCCCGAGGTCTGCTGCGCGAAGACGCAGTCCTTATTTGAAACGGGATTGCCAGGCGCCCAGTTGGTGTAGGTCTCCTTCGACTGAATGATTTGAATTAACGAGGGTTCACTTTAAATTTTTTTCAACACAGAAGACAATGCATTTCTCTATGTTTTTATGGTAAAATCTATAAACTGCTGCACAAAAAAATGAATACACGATTTTCGAAAGTGAAATCTCACATTATCCTCCCACTTGAAAGCGCCGTTCGTGCGCTTGTAGCCGATCCAGTACTTCTTGCTCTTGTCAAAGACTGAAGTGAAATTGTACTCAAGTTTTGACTAAATCAATGACTGATCGAAATTAGCCATTTTGGGTTATTGTATCTTCATAACAATTGCGCCTCCGCTACTTGTGACAATTGGCCTCATCTAAGGTTGGCTTGAAATGAAGCAAATACTCACGTGACAGCAGGAAGAAGTTCTTGTCTGCATCGTGCACAGTGGCGACGAATCCCTTCTCGTTCTGGCAGTTTTCGTCGGCTGCATCGTAGACGGCGGCACTCATAGCCGCGTGGAAGCAACCTGGAATTAGTTTTCTCCGTTATTCCGTATTTTGCACAAAGTATCAGGTTGGTGAGAAAGTAATGCTCGGTTTTTTAAATTTTTAATTCTGAGTTACCCCTCCTTTTGTTGTCGTCTGACTATCATATTGTTATATGTAGCCGTTGATTGCCTGGATACACTTTCCATCGCACATTGGTTCAAACCTATCCAGCTACTATTGAGACCACATGATGAAGACAGAAGTACATGAACAAAGAGTTGGACCGATTACGTTTTGGCCCAGCATTCCATGGAGAGCTATGATAGGGCAACTGTTATGTCACAGCCGAAAAGTACGCCATTCGTAGATCACAATGTAACATTTGAATCTGGTCCGCTGCGAAAGGCCTGTCAGAAAACACGCCAATTTATGAACTTGACCCTCACTGAACATCAAAAGAAATACTCGTCTTTACCGTGTATCCACAACAATACATGTATCCATCTCAAATGTACTAAAACGAAAAACACTCTCGATTGTTAATTTAAATTTGTATTTATGTGAGTATACAATACACCCATCAAATTATGTAGCATTCATCACCCTGGCAATGGAATTTGAACATCGGAATTCGAATATTGCAAAAATCCCTGCTTCCAGCATTGGTGAAAAGTCCTCATTTTAGAGGGTATCTGTTGATGCTACTCCTTACCTATCACTGCTCGACTAGACTTAGTCAGGGAATAGCTCCTGCTTGAGGAAATTCAATCATTCACCGGACACCAAAAATCAAAATTTTGGCCATTTTGACCTTTAGTCAACACTACTGAAAATGAATGTTTTCTAAAGCTTGGAAAGGCTTGAGTTCAAATGTGTCTCTGCCATATGTAGTGCCTTGGTATACTATGAAAACGCACTCACATATAAACCAGTCTGAACAATCCTAGAAGCATGAAACATCATCACTAGAGAAGGGTTACCTCGGAAAGGCTCTCATTCAATGGTGTGCAATTCGTGCTTTAGTGAACCAGACATGATATTAGACGTATTATTAGAAAGCACTCCCAATGGGCTACACATTCCACTATATGCAAAGTCACGACTATGTTTTCCCGCAAAACACGAGAAGCAGAAAATATTTTCAGAAAAGTGTCAAAATCTCACAATTGATAAATCTTTTTTTTTCGGATACCCAAAAGGCCTGATGCGATAGAAACACATTCATATAAGGACGAAGTAAACCCCTACTATGTGCCATCGAGCTGACTTGAGATCCTTAGCAAAAAGGATTTTAGGCGAGCTCAAACATCCTGCCTCAAATCGAGCATTACTTTCTCACCAGCCTAATAAATGGTATAATTTCCGAATGTAAACATATTGTTAAAAAGGTATTGGCATACAGAAAATGCCTGGTGTTCAACTCAATACCTTGAGGAGTTCCCCGCTCATTGGTAGTATCGTAGGCAGTCAGCCCATCGGAGCAGAAGCAATTGGCTGAAATGAACTAATTAACCACTGGAGATCACAGTTTGAGCGAACCATCACAGAATGCGTAGAGAATCTGAGCCTCGACGGAATCGGCGTTCTTATTGTTGAGATAGTACCCGGGCGACGCGATCTTCTTCAGCCCCGCCAGCTCTCCCTTGGTTGAGTAATCTGAATTTTTTTCATTGGAAGATTAATCATGATTCGATGACACCTTTTAGAAGGAAACGATTGTGTGGATACATTTACTAGAGAATTTCGTTATTCGGGTATTCGTCTTTTCATTGTATCCAGCCTATTATAATCAGTTATGAGAGAGGGAATATCGAACAAACTGATGTATCGTATTTTGCTATCTAAAGATCCTCCCCGTAATCCCCGAGTCGATACCGATAGAGATAAAGACTCCGCCGTCATCTTGGAATGCGTCCGAGGCCTCCACTAGATTAGCGTCATCGAGCTGGCTGAAAACTCAGAATTTACCCATCAATTTCGAAATATCTAGACGGAAAACTTAAAATGGAGTAATTAATTTCGGGAAAAAATCCCACTTGTAAGAGTTGCTGATGAGCACGATCACACCACGCGTGAAGTCTCGAGCTCCTTTAGACACGATACTAGTAGCTGTGTCGATGGCGCTGAATTAATCAATATTTACGGTCATTAGATCCATTTCAACACCTTGACATCTTGGTAGACTTGGCCGTGCTATGCGGTATATTCCAGCTGAAAATGTCGCTTTGGCTCTTCAAATCGCCAAATTCGACAACCACCTGAACATGGCGAAATATATATATATTTTTAAAATTATTCTTTATTAGAGTTGGAATTTTGGGCCACTGTTTCAACAATCTCTCTCAAGAAGAGTTGATAGTGTATGCATTCCATGAAGATTCAAGTGTTATCGTTTCTTTAGCTGTACTCACTTTGACGTCGCTAGCAAATGAGACGATGGCGACCTGCGTTTGGAACATCTTGTCGCCGAACGTCACTCCAAACATCGACGACTGAATGGCGGCGACAGCCTGGGATGCGGCAGAAATACATTAGTTCGAATTCGAGCACTCGTATCTTCATTACCTAAATTACGAACTCTTTGCAAATACTCAAGCTTCATGCCTTGCGGCAACTGATACGAATTATGTATGGTATTCAGAATATTAATATATTTTGAAATTTGGTAAAATAATGCTAACCGCTCCGAGCATCTGGTTCGTCATATCTGCCGAGTTATCCACGACGAAGACGACGTCGAGATAGACGGTCGACGGTTCGCAGTTGCAGTATGCCTCGGTCAGGTCGGGCAGCGGCGGCGTGTAGACGGTCGTCGTCGTGGTAGGCCGAGTGGTCGTTGTGGGCGTCGTCGTAGTCGTTGTCGGTCGCTGAGTGGCCGTTGTTGTCGTCGTCTGCACTTCCGGTTCCGCAGTCGTGACATCATCCGGGTCCGCTACCTATAGTTTGAAGTTCTCCAAATAGAATCTTCATGCGCTTTAGACAGTAAAGGACATACCATGATTTCAACATTGAAGATTAGATTGACAAATATTCTCTAAAAAAATATTCTTCTAGAATTATCTATTCTAGACCGGTTAATGAAAAGAACGTGGTATAAACTGTACGTTACCGTTGTCGTCGTGACTTCCGGCTCCGGGGTGGTAGTAAAAGTGAAGGGGTAGGCGCATAGGGCGGGCGCCGCGGAGAATTGTTCGCTGCTCGAGGTAGGATCATCGACGAGGGCGAACAGCACGAAGCCGGTGTCGTGTATGTGGAAACCCGTGCCCTTCTTGCACGAGAGCAGCTCTGAAACCGGAATGTCGCTGGGATAGTTAGCACAACAAAAAGTCCCATTGTGGGCTCGAAAGCTATTCAGACAAGTCATCATGTTATTTGGCAGAAATATATGAACGGGTCAATCAGAGCTCACAAGCAACACTTGCATAGACAAAAATTTCAAATTAGTCAAAGCAACGCCGAAAGTTGCAGTAAATAACTAGCCCTTGTTCGGTCCGAAGTAGTCTGTTCGGCTCTTGTCCGTCCACGTGTACGGGTCGCTCTCGTGCGGGCAGTTCGTGCCCAGCCAGTAGTGACCTACCCCGGCAGTTACCGTCATCCCCGACCAGTAGTCGAGTTGCTGCAAGTGAACTGTTGCGAATCTGACTGCGAAATTTTCACATTGGAATTGTGAAATTGGACTGATTGCCCATTCAGTTTTCTTCACATTTGATTTAGTATCGAACGATTGCGATAGATTTTATAATTATTATTGATTTATTTGAACGGAAATGACGGCTGATTTTGCAATTAATCAGCACATGATGATGAGACTACGAAATATTCACATTGATTCATTCATTAAAAGTTTTAATGTCATAGACCATTGAAAAGAAGTGATTGATTAGAATTGGTACTGACCTTCTGATTATGAATGGAAGGCGCGAACGCTCCCATTCCCTCGCAGTACTTAATCGCCTGAGGCCCATCCAGCAGGAAGTCGTCACTGTACGTGACGCAGTAGCCATCCTGCAAAGCGAATTTAGCGAAATCATATTTTTTGTGCAAAAAATTCGCAGTTAGTCGCTGCGACCTTTTGCAAGAGTTCGAAGGATACCTGGAAGTTGTCCGGTCCCCGATACCAGGTGTAGTTGCCCGGACAGGGGTAATCTGCGAACGATTATTTGCTACTTTCTGCCCGCCCTCGAACCTGCGATCACCAGTGGAGGAAAGAAGAGGAAGAGCGAGAGCAGGAGAGGCAGCATCATCCCTTCTTGCCAGGCTTTGGCCCCTTATCAGCAGGCAGCTCTCGCCCGTTTTATGCTTACAAACGGGCGGATTATCAGTGAGGCGCGGCCCGGCGAACTCCGAAATTCATTCGGGGGATTTGCTTTGGAAATCTCGGAACGTTTTTTTCAGACAGATGAAGAATTCACAAGAAGGTGTTGCAGATGTCCAATTCTCCTCGAATTTCTAGTGATTGTGTTTAAAATGTTTAAGAATTGGAGTAGTTCATGCTATTGATCATCACAGGTACATGGCTGCTTATGCCATATGGTGCATGTTGTTCGTGAAGAAAAAAACGCTGATCCTCTTCTCACTCTCCGATCGAAAACCGTGATAGGGTGGACCATTTCTAGCGTCATACTCACCCCAACTAATTACGCACAGAGGTCATTCGTCAAAGCGGCAGTCGCTCGCACTCGGTCGCTCTGTAGATCGCCAGCGCGATAACCCCAGCTCTCGAGTAGCGCCGAACCCACCCAACTCCTCCCCAACTCGGGCATTGTTTCATCTCGTTTCTGAGAAAGAGAGGCGCAACTAGGCATGATCTTATCTCTCTTTCTATGTCAAACCTGTTCCCCCACCTACCCTCAAGCTCCCCCCCCCCCTCTCTCCTCACGTAACAATCACACAGCTGCTGAATTGGATAATCCATTTCTTCTCCACTCTCCCTGCTCTCTCCATCTCTTAGATGCGCCTCCGATCCACTTGAGCTGGTCCGTTTTTCTCGCACCTTAGAACGCCGCTCTCACTTTCTATGCGTGCTCAGTGCGTAATAGTACAGGGGAGAGTGTCGGCCATAAGTGGACGAGTCAGTAGCCTCTCTCTGTACTTTCAACCGGTTAGATGTGACATCAGCAGCTATCTGAGACAGCTGCCATTTCCTTCTGATTGCCCTTAGGCGTTCGAGCTCTCTTTCTCTCCATCTCAATTCCTCCTCTCGTCCTTTCGTTGTAATGGCAGAGGCCACTGCGCTACCCCGCTCCCTTTCCAATCACCGCCTCTCTCTCGCTCTTTCCCTCCCCCTCTCTCTCTCCTTCCCGCCTCTCGTATAACTATTTTGCCCCATGTCAGCTTGTTCCAAACTTTTTCGGTGTTGCCTTTCCCCTCCTTCTTCGCCGGGTATTTCGCATTTGCTAGCAACCCTTAGCAATCCTCTGGTATTTTTTTACCAGTTGGATCCCAGTGGATTTACCAGTGGGGTCCAGGCTTGTAAACCACTGGTAAATCCACTGGGATTCAACTGGTAAAGCAAATCCACTGGGATCCCACTGGTAAATCCCACTGTGTTCCCACTGGGGATGATTCCTCGTCGATTGCCATGAACCCCAGTGAATGAATGAATGCTTCTTTATCAACAGGAAATCAAAATTGAATAGAAGTAGCTTCTAACAATTGAATCCGTAGTGGAAACATCAGTAACAGTAACAATATGATATAACAATGGTTATCAGTATTTACATCTTTTGGAGAGTTGCGAATTCGCTCTTCGCATCACAAATCTTCTTCTCGAATGGGCTTTCATACTTTACAGGCCTCAACACCACGCTACCACCTTCTGTATCCGCATTTTCATCCAAATTGCAACTTTTGGTATTGTGATCCTCGCTAAAAGAAAATACTTTCAGACGTTTCTTGTCAAGTTTCTAGTCATCTTACTGTGTTACTGTATCTCTCTTCTTCCTCTTCTTGGGTGCAGGTCCAGAGTGTCCAGAGTGAAATTTGCTGCTCACACTGAATCATTCTATATGCATATATTCGATTATTTTATTGCATAATCAAAGTTTTCTAAATTTTTTTCATACAAATTAAGAAAAAGATCATTTATCAACTTTTTATTGAACATACTGTAGAACCGTACCTAAAGAGGGGCTTCAATATGGTCACATTTTGTTTGTTTTCATTTAATTAGTTTTGCCTTTTTTATTGTTTTGCTTTGTTTACTTATTGATTGTGCTATTGCTACTCTTCCATTTGCAGTAGTTCTGAATGATTTGCGCAAATATACCGCTCGCGATTCTCGACGACGGATGTGCGCCACTTCGCCAAAGTGGCGCACATCTATCGTTGAGAAATCTCAGTATCTTCTTCATTTCAGCTTATATGCTTGGGCGAATTATGAAGGCGCATGGTCGGCACCGGCGGCGGAATATCAGAGAAGTGTTTACGTCCTTTAAATATAAAAACACCGGATTAGGTGTATACATGAAGCAGTTTAGTTATTTAGTTTCGAAAACGGCAGCATTTGAGCAAAAGTAGTCCTCTAAATATACTGAATCAATTGATGCTCGTTGCAAGATATCCCGAGTTCATCCGTAATAGTTTTGAAACTCCCGACACTGAGTTGGATCTTGGCTGCTTTCTCTTTGAATGCTCTTTTCTTGGATGTAGTAAGAAATAGTGCAAAATTAGACTCCGTAATTCATTTTTTGAGCTCTATTAATCTATGTTAGTCATTTTGTATGAATGTCAATAATAACAACGTTTCTTGCTAAATTTTTCAGCATCGTAAGTAAATCTGTAACTATTTTTTCGCTGATTTTAGAACTTTTTTCGAAGGAAAAGCGCAGGGAAAGCTTAGTAAAAAAGTCAGCTGTTATTTTTTACATATTTTTATCAAATTGACTTATAATGAAAACTTTCCAATTTTTCAGACAAAATACCTACATAGATAAAGAGCTCAAATAATGAGTTGGGACCATTCATAGATCAGTTTTGCACTATTTGTAGCTATCTTTGCGAAAACAGCGCTCAAAAATATGCTTAAAAATAAAGAATGAGGGGGGGGGGGTTACGAAAACAGTTCCTTTGGTTGTCTTGGATAGATAAGCGAAAGGGAGCGAGGAGAGAGAAGGGAAGAGGGGGGAGTTGAGGTTAACACTGGAAGGGTGAGTGGATGGTACTGATTAAACGTGAGGTTCGAGTCTATTGATTTGATCTGGCCAGAGGGAGAGGGAGGAAGCACATGGGGGAGAAGGGAAGAGGGGGGAGTTAAGGCCAAGACTGGAGGAGTGATACAGATTGAAACGTGGGAGGTTCGAGTCTATTGATTTGATCTGGCCAGAGGGAGAGGGAGGAAGCACATGTGGGAGAAGGGAAGAGGGGGAGTTAGACTGGCGGGTGACTGGCTGGCACTGGCTGAGGGAGAAGAAGGTGGAAAGATAAATCTCAGCAAGCAACTAGCATTGATTTGAATACACTTAGCATTATTCCATTTTTGGTCCTTTTATGTCATCAGAAGGCTCAATGTTAAATTTACACCATAATATAAAATTATATGATACTTTGTGGTAAATTTGCCAGGGTCACGAGATGCATGCGAACTTTTGTGCGACCAGAGGTGCAACAAATCTTCATCATCGGATGAAGTCAGTTTTCGTTCACTTAGTTTATAAAAATTCAAATTAATTTTTTAAAGTATTTCCCGAAGATATATTTTTGGTCACTAGGAAAAGTAGTCCACCTTGTTCCTTCCTGCTTCACTGAGAATTTTTGCGGAGGGAACAATGATGTAGGCTTGTGTGATTCGACTCTGGATTCACTGATTTAGTTAGTGTTGATGCTGATCAATCGTACCCCACTTCTGCCATTTCTGGTGTGTCCTCCACAGTAATCTCTTCTTCAATCTCAGCTACATCTTCTGGATAGATTAGCTTGGGAACAACAATTCTGGAACTATTCGTTAGCCGAGCAACCCCCCATGAACAAACGAATTAATATCGATTCCGAAATCCGCATAGGCTTCAGGCAGATTCACTCTGAGAAAAAGTGCTATCAACTATATACACTATTAGGGACTGACCCAGGAGGTGCAAATCCCTCCTCCAGAGCCTTTTTAAACATCGAATCCTTGTTTTCAACGTTTCGCCTTGCCTCATGGCTGAAAAATAAATATAATTATTTCGATGCACATTTCTAGCTGACCATAAATTGATTACACTAGTTCTGACAGTCTCGGCAATTTTTACTCTATTCACACTGACTTGTTCACCACGGCTGCGACAACTGAGGAGAATGGTGTCTGAAACAGCACTTTATGGACGAGTATTTTTCCGTGTGTGATAGAAGAAGGTGTGAGTAACAGTCACCAATTATCAGTTGCTAATAGACTAACCAATCAATGTATCCATGAAGTTCTCTGAAATGGGGAAATAGCTCCTGCAATTATCAGCTGCCGAAAGCATTCGAAGATGAGATATAGGAACAGTCTGAAATAGCGCTCCCTTATTGTTTAATGGTTGTGTTGGCAGAAAAACATGACTACTCACCTTGCTGACAATATATTTAGCAAATTTATTCCACTTTTTAATGATATCGACGCCTCTAGGAATGCGGAAACTCTTCGCCATTTTTGCCAAATCAACTGTCTCTCCATGGGGACGGCCGGGAATATTAACTACCATACTTTTCCTAGTAACATATTCCAAGTCTGTTGCGACAGCGTTAGGTACCATCTAGAATCAATAGTATTAAGATCAATATTAACATTGAGTACTAGACAAATAGTATAAAAAATAGTTTGATAGTATTACAACGCAGTCTCTGTAAGAACGTCAGATCATGGATGGGAAGTGGCACAATGTTTAAATATTATCGCTAGAAGCTCATACTTGATGGGCAGACTCAATAGGGACCACCCAATAAACATTTCCCAAAATCTTGATCTACAATTATCGTTTTTTTTTGAAAAATTTTAATTTTTGATACTGAGACATCTTGTTATGTATCATTCAAAAGAGCATGAAAACTTATGTAAGAATCAATGTTTTCATGCCAATTGATCAATTCGTGTTCTTGGAGCATGCAATAATGTGCCGGAAAAAAACCATTTTTTGCTTTGATCGGTTGAGAGAGAATGTTCCAATCAATTGCATCTCCTGCAAACTTCATATGCTATGTAAAATTCATTAAACAATCCGATGAGACTATTCCCGAGAAGTTACGAGGTATCGAAAATAGATTTTTCCTCAAAAAACTAGGGCACTATTGCGTCGCAGGTTCGATTCTGCTCGGATGCATACATTTTTGCCAGCTTAAAATAAAATTTTTCAACTATGAGATCGAAGGGAATCTACTAATTATTGTCATATAATTAAGAAAAACATTTGAAAAATGGGTAAAAAGAGCCGACAAAAATGTATGCATCCGAGCGGAATCGAACTTGCGACGCAATAGTGTCTTAGTTTTTTGTGGAAAACTCTATTTTCGGTACCTCGTAACTTCTCGGGAATAGTCTCATCGGATTGTTTAATGAATTTTACATAGCATATGAAGTTTGCAGGAGATGCAATTGATTGGAACATTCTCTCTCAATCGATAAAATCAAAAAATGGCTCTTTTCCGGCACATTATTGCATGCTCCAAGAATACGAATTGATCAATTGGCATGAAAACATTGATTCTTACATAACTTTTCAAGAAAAAAATCGATAATTGTAGATCAAGATTTCGGAAAATGCCTCCGACGCTCCTTGGGAGACGGTTTTTTTTAAATAGACAAGATTTCTTACTGATTTTGCCACTGATTTACGAATATCAGAGATCATTCCGGTCTGTCTCGACAATTGCACTTCGTGGGTGGACATCATATAGTTGAACTGCAATTATTAATAAAAAAATACTTTCTCTAATAAAATATACTGACCGCTTCAGCTGTCGCATACACGTACAACTGTGCACTCCTTTCTCTTTCTGCATCTCCAATTCCAGATGAAATGAATAGGGCCGCAGTTAAAGAATTTACTCGAATAGGTCGATTTTGATACTTCTCCCGAAGCTTTGCCTAGACAAATTCTTTCACGGTTGGAAACACCATATTCTTACCTCTAGCTCCCCCTGGCATTGGTAGACTAGTCGTGATCCAACAACCTCCTTAGCGAGATTGTAAATATCCACAGTTGGAGGCTTTACTAGATCTTCTACTGTAGATTTTTCTGTCATTATTTTTCTGAAACTGAATAATATATTACGGAAGAACATTTATATGTTCAAGGTATGGATAAGCGATTCATACGCACGAAAACCGTCATCTATCTTCCTTTGATCATTCTTCTTTATTCATTAATGTAACGATAATCAGGGGCCGTAAAAAGTATGAATGCTTCATCTGAGCTAGTTGAAGACATCACTTTACATCTAATTTGATCGGGTGAAAATACGGTTAGTAATCGCGGGTCAGACTTCTGTGCAATGCGAAAGGAGCTATCACTAATGATCTTAGCAAGTGCGGGCAAAGAGGTAAAAAAAGGATTAGATGGAGCTAGAAAATGTACAACATCGTAAGCGGATTTAGTAGCATACAATAGAACATTCACTTCAATATTTTGACTATTCTCAATAATGGATTGTACTACTGCAATCTCCCCAGTAGTACTTAGAATAATGTCATTCTTAGAAATTGATAAATGGTTGACGACAATTTTGCGATAGGAGTTTACAGTCTTTTCTTTCTTGATTCTAGATAGGAGTTTGCAATTGCCTACTGAGGTGCCATCGTTAATGTCTATATCGGGGAATAGTTGCTTCACAGCAAATTTCTCGGAAGGGTCGAGATTAATATTGCTAAGTCTCCTCCTTAGGAAAGATGCAACCAAGAACCTGCATATTGCTCAATAATATCACAAATTAAGTATATCAGGCCTCTCGCAAGAGAATCGGGACAACGAGTTGACATTGAAAATACAAATATTTAATTTGACATGGTTTTTAGTTTGGGTTTGGGTAGTAGAATATATTCCCACATCGATTCCAACCTATTCGCTCTTGCAGCTGCAGCAGGATGCTGCAAAGTTGAGACGAATGTCATTGGTATTGGGGTTTTCCGCACTTAAAAGTGGTGGTTTTTGTTAACCATAGTGTTTTTATGATCAAATTAACCATTTTAGCTCACTTTGTTCATTTCTCGCTTTTGCGACCCTTGCAGCGGGTGCATGGGAGACTGGTTTTTAATTTACTGTGGTGGCATACATTTTTTTGCTTCTCTCCAAACTTTACCAGCTTGTAGAGATTGAAATTCTGCATATACCCTATTTTTTGCAGATTTTATCTCGGGAGTCCTGATAGTCTCCCAAATCGACGAAACTCTCTCAATGGGCTGCACGGTTCCTGGTCAATGAAATCAAAACCTCAAAGTGGCGGGTTCGAATCCCGGCTCAGGACGAATTGTCTTTTGCAGTTTATTTTCATAGTTCGTGCATTGTGATTGCCCTTGTGTTACCACGTTGGCAAAAACATTTTGGCCAGCTCTGGGACTCGAACCAGCCACTTTGCAGTTTTGATTTCACCGACCATGAACCGTGCAGCCCATTACGTGAGTTCGTCGATATGGGAGACTATCAGGACCCCCGAGATAAAATCTACAAAAATTAGGGTATATGCAGAATTTCAAGCTCTACAAACTGGTAAAGTTTGGAGAGAAGCAAAAAATGTATGTCACCACGGTAAATTAAAAACCTCTATCCCACGCGTCTGCTGCAAGGATCGCAAAAGTTAGAAATGAACAAAATGAACCAAAATGGTTAATTTGATCATAAAAACACGTTGGTAAACAAAAACCACCAATTTTACACGCGGAAAACCCCAAAACCAATGACCTTCGTATCAACTTTGCAGCAGCCTGCTGCAGCTGCAGCACATTATAAAAATCTAAAAATTCGGATTTTGTCCAAACTAGCCAAGTTCTCATTAGAAACATAATAAACAAGATTTTCGAAAATTCGAATGTCAACTGAAAATGCCGATTTGTCCCGATTCTCTCGTTATGGGCCTGATATATGTACCTCGATCCTTGTCCTTTTTCAAATCCTCTGGATGCACCTCGACTTCTATTCATTCCCAAAATGCAATTGATTCGTTCAAAGGGGGACAGGCTTGTATCATCAGGTAGACCGGCTGCGTGTAGCCTCTCGGTGAAATGAGAGAGAATGACCTTATTTTTTTAAATTTACACTGGATATTTATAAAATAACCAACGTGAACTTTCGATGTAAAAAATTGTCTCCCAAGTCTAGTGGCGAGTTCCGAATTAAGCTGCATTTGCAACTGTAATTTGTTTCTTAAAAAAATAAGATTTTGAAATTACCTCATTCAATATTCTCTATAGATTGTCATCAATTTTTCGGGATCGAAGAATTTGAATAAATAGAATCAGAATAAAAATTACTTGAGAAACTTCTGGGATATCACCTGCGACGTCAATTTATTTTCATTGTCAGTCTTGTTCAAACCTAGATAATCTGAGCAGGCAAGAAATACAACTTCTGATGTAACTAGCTGCAATTTGCTCACAATAATTTTTTCCCGAATGAATTCAAACCAAAATTCGGTCTGTCCCTGAAAGCGAGCAACTCGCAAGTCCACGAGGTTTAACTGACGACTTAGGAACCTAAAACGAGAGAGTTTTTTCAACTTTCTTCCAGTCCTCTACTCTCCATGAGCATTTTGAACTTCCCAGTCCTTCAAGATAGCGCTTCTATGTACGAATGAATTTTTGGAGACTCGCCTTTAATCAAATCAGCACAGATTCCCTCCTGAACGAGATGAAGTCCATCAAAAAGCAATCGGTCGAATCTCAGAGACTTAAAATATATTTTGTCGATGCTTATTTTTATACCGACTTACTGAATGGATTTCAGACCTCGGTTTTCTGAATCCATACAAACCAAGGGAAGAGTGCCTCATAATATCCAATCTCGCTCTTTCTAAAAATATGCTTGTGAAATTTTACAACAAAAACGATTCTGATCGTAGTTAGAAGTCACCTCCAGCCCGAGGATCACCGATAGCTAGTGGCGGATATCTAATTGCACCTCCAATATGCTCTCCTGCTCGATATAGTCATTATGAATCAAATTTGTAGCTAAGGTTCTAGCTCGTATTTGATTATATCTAGCTTACCTTTGTGATAGCAGAAATAGCAGCCGTCATATGAGGCCCATCCTCCATGGTGAAAGAGATCTCGCACCATCTCAAAGTCCAGTGAGGTGTAGATGATACGAATGTTTACAGTCCATCCTTTGATTACAAGCGTTCTCCCTTCCACTTCGTTCTTCAATCTCTTCACGAGACTACTGTAGATGCTAGAATCGATCTTGCCCACTCCTCCCAGTAGTGATGACAACACAATGTTGCGGCTATTTGAACGTGTTTTGGCGGAGAGGTCCATAACCATTAGAAGAATTGGAGTTGCCGATCCCCTTGAAATATGCATGCGTTCAAGTATACTATTTAAAAAAGATCAACAACTAAAATTAGTAGCGATTGGAAAGGGTACCGGTTATGCCTGCTATAGGGGAATGAGTCCAAATTGATTGCCAGTTGGATTATTATTTCTTTATTGGCAAATTGATTCGCTCCTTCTATCCCTTCTCGAAACCTGATTTTTTGCTTTATATTTTTGGAACTACTGCTCAATCAGTTGATTTATAAGATACCAGTGCTTATCAAAATTGCTAATTATTCTGTTTTCAATGCTATTTTTTATTGTTAGAAACGATACGCTTACCAGTCGCAGCTATGGAAATCAGTCCTCTCATTGGGCAGCTGTGAAGCAACCGATTGATGTGAATTCGTATGCATTTTAATTAATTCATCCCAGTTGAGATGCAGAATTTCCTGAAAGAAGTAGATATATATTCCTCGACAAAAACTGACCTACTTGTATCTGGCGTAAAGAATTAGCATCGCAAAATGTAATAATCCTTGATCGGGAAGACAAATGTGGTTCCCTGATGGTTAGATTAGCTCTTGAATTGATTGGAAGTAAAAACCTGTTGACGCAACAGCGAGAGAGAAGATTTGAAACTCGTCCAAGGCAATATTTACAGTAAAAATCTTGACTTATTTTCAAATATGTTTTGATCTTATCAATAGTCTTCTCTCCATTATCAAAAAGATTACGAACTTCTCCAACAATAGCAGCTAGATATTGTGAACCTGAGAATGAACTATCCTAATGCAATGTAGGAGACTAGAATATATAAACGTAAATTAAATATATAATTACAGATACGCATATTGGAGGTGCTGTACTACAGGAAGTTGAACTAGAGTAAAAAAAGCAGATGTAGAGGTGATGCTATATTACCTATGATACTGATGACGATAGGGATACTCAAAACAGATCTTTTGATATTGGATGCTGTTACTTTTCTATTACATTTGGCTTGTTTCTGAGCGATAGAGGAGAGAGAGGAAAGGGATGAACTAAAGCTAAGGCTGAGTGGGAAATGTAATGATGTAGAGAGTAAAGAGATCTCATTCATCAAAACAGTTATGAAATGATCTGGGATGAGAGAGAGATGGAATAGTGGGAGTGGGGTGAATAGAGGAAGGAACTCGGACGAAGGATTTGGAAGAGGTCTCATTCAGCAAAACAGTTATGAAATGACCTGGGATGAGGGAGGGATGGAATAGTGGGAGTGGGGTGAATAGAGGAAGGAACTCGCACGAAGGATTTGGAAGAGGTCTCATTCAGCAAAACAGTTATGAAATGACCTGGGATGAGGGAGGGATGGAATAGTGGGAGTGGGGTGAATAGAGGAAGGAACTCGCACGAAGGATTTGGAAGAGGTCTCATTCAGCAAAACAGTTATGAAATGACCTGGGATGAGGGAGGGATGGAATAGTGGGAGTGGGGTGAATAGAGGAAGGAACTCGCACGAAGGATTTGGAAGAGGTCTCATTCAGCAAAACAGTTATGAAATGATCTGGGATGAGAGAGAGATGGAATAGTGGGAGTGGGGTGAATAGAGAAAGGAACTCGGACGAAGGATTTGGAAGAGGTCTCATTCAGCAAAACAGTTATGAAATGACCTGGGATGAGGGAGGGATGGAATAGTGGGAGTGGGGTGAATAGAGGAAGGAACTCGCACGAAGGATTTGGAAGAGGTCTCATTCAGCAAAACAGTTATGAAATGATCTGGGATGAGAGAGAGATGGAATAGTGGGAGTGGGGTGAATTGAGAAAGGAACTCGGACGAAGGATTTGGAAGAGGTCTCATTCAGCAAAACAGTTATGAAATGACCTGGGATGAGGGAGGGATGGAATAGTGGGAGTGGGGTGAATAGAGGAAGGAACTCGCACGAAGGATTTGGAAGAGGTCTCATTCAGCAAAACAGTTATGAAATGACCTGGGATGAGGGAGGGATGGAATAGTGGGAGTGGGGTGAATAGAGGAAGGAACTCGCACGAAGGATTTGGAAGAGGTCTCATTCAGCAAAACAGTTATGAAATGACCTGGGATGAGGGAGGGATGGAATAGTGGGACTGGGGTGAATAGAGGAAGGAACTCGCACGAAGGATTTGGAAGAGGTCTCATTCAGCAAAACAGTTATGAAATGATCTGGGATGAGAGAGAGATGGAATAGTGGGAGTGGGGTGAATAGAGAAAGGAACTCGGACGAAGGATTTGGAAGAGGTCTCATTCAGCTAAACAGTTATGAAATGATCTGGGATGAGAGAGAGATGGAATAGTGGGAGTGGGGTGAATAGAGAAAGGAACTCGGACGAAGGATTTGGAAGAGGTCTCATTCAGCAAAACAGTTATGAAATGACCTGGGATGAGGGAGGGATAGAATAGTGGGAGTGGGGTGAATAGAGAAAGGAACTCGGACGAAGGATTTGGAAGAGGTCTCATTCAGAAAAACAGTTATGAAATGACCTGGGATGAGGGAGGGATGGAATAGTGGGAGTGGGGTGAATAGAGGAAGGAACTCGCACGAAGGATTTGGAAGAGGTCTCATTCAGCAAAACAGTTATGAAATGACCTGGGATGAGGGAGGGATGGAATAGTGGGAGTGGGGTGAATAGAGGAAGGAACTCGCACGAAGGATTTGGAAGAGGTCTCATTCAGCAAAACAGTTATGAAATGACCTGGGATGAGGGAGGGATGGAATAGTGGGAGTGGGGTGAATAGAGGAAGGAACTCGCACGAAGGATTTGGAAGAGGTCTCATTCAGCAAAACAGTTATGAAATGATCTGGGATGAGAGAGAGATGGAATAGTGGGAGTGGGGTGAATAGAGAAAGGAACTCGGACGAAGGATTTGGAAGAGGTCTCATTCATCAAAACAGTTATGAAATGATCTGGGATGAGAGAGAGATGGAATAGTGGGAGTGGGGTGAATAGAGAAAGGAACTCGGACGAAGGATTTGGAAGAGGTCTCATTCAGCAAAACAGTTATGAAATGACCTGGGATGAGGGAGGGATGGAATAGTGGGAGTGGGGTGAATAGAGGAAGGAACTCGCACGAAGGATTTGGAAGAGGTCTCATTCAGCAAAACAGTTATGAAATGATCTGGGATGAGAGAGAGATGGAATAGTGGGAGTGGGGTGAATAGAGAAAGGAACTCGGACGAAGGATTTGGAAGAGGTCTCATTCAGCAAAACAGTTATGAAATGACCTGGGATGAGGGAGGGATGGAATAGTGGGAGTGGGGTGAATAGAGGAAGGAACTCGCACGAAGGATTTGGAAGAGGTCTCATTCAGCAAAACAGTTATGAAATGATCTGGGATGAGAGAGAGATGGAATAGTGGGAGTGGGGTGAATTGAGAAAGGAACTCGGACGAAGGATTTGGAAGAGGTCTCATTCAGCAAAACAGTTATGAAATGACCTGGGATGACGGAGGGATGGAATAGTGGGAGTGGGGTGAATAGAGGAAGGAACTCGCACGAAGGATTTGGAAGAGGTCTCATTCAGCAAAACAGTTATGAAATGACCTGGGATGAGGGAGGGATGGAATAGTGGGAGTGGGGTGAATAGAGGAAGGAACTCGCACGAAGGATTTGGAAGAGGTCTCATTCAGCAAAACAGTTATGAAATGACCTGGGATGAGGGAGGGATGGAATAGTGGGAGTGGGGTGAATAGAGGAAGGAACTCGCACGAAGGATTTGGAAGAGGTCTCATTCAGCAAAACAGTTATGAAATGATCTGGGATGAGAGAGAGATGGAATAGTGGGAGTGGGGTGAATAGAGAAAGGAACTCGGACGAAGGATTTGGAAGAGGTCTCATTCAGCAAAACAGTTATGAAATGATCTGGGATGAGAGAGAGATGGAATAGTGGGAGTGGGGTGAATAGAGAAAGGAACTCGGACGAAGGATTTGGAAGAGGTCTCATTCAGCAAAACAGTTATGAAATGACCTGGGATGAGGGAGGGATAGAATAGTGGGAGTGGGGTGAATAGAGGAAGGAACTCGCACGAAGGATTTGGAAGAGGTCTCATTCAGCAAAACAGTTATGAAATGATCTGGGATGAGAGAGAGATGGAATAGTGGGAGTGGGGTGAATAGAGAAAGGAACTCGGACGAAGGATTTGGAAGATGTCTCATTCAGCAAAACAGTTATGAAATGACCTGGGATGAGGGAGGGATGGAATAGTGGGAGTGGGTTGAATAGAGGAAGGAACTCGCACGAAGGATTTGGAAGAGGTCTCATTCAGCAAAACAGTTATGAAATGACCTGGGATGAGGGAGGGATGGAATAGTGGGAGTGGAGTGAATAGAGGAAGGAACTCGCACGAAGGATTTGGAAGAGGTCTCATTCAGCAAAACAGTTATGAAATGATCTGGGATGAGAGAGAGATGGAATAGTGGGAGTGGGGTGAATAGAGAAAGGAACTCGGACGAAGGATTTGGAAGAGGTCTCATTCAGCAAAACAGTTATGAAATGACCTGGGATGAGGGAGGGATGGAATAGTGGGAGTGGGGTGAATAGAGGAAGGAACTCGCACGAAGGATTTGGAAGAGGTCTCATTCAGCAAAACAGTTATGAAATGACCTGGGATGAGGGAGGGATGGAATAGTGGGAGTGGGGTGAATAGAGGAAGGAACTCGCACGAAGGATTTGGAAGAGGTATCATTCAGCAAAACAGTTATGAAATGATCTGGGATGAGAGAGAGATGGAATAGTGGGAGTGGGGTGAATAGAGAAAGGAACTCGGACGAAGGATTTGGAAGAGGTCTCATTCAGCAAAACAGTTATGAAATGACCTGGGATGAGGGAGGGATGGAATAGTGGGAGTGGGGTGAATAGAGGAAGGAACTCGCACGAAGGATTTGGAAGAGGTCTCATTCAGCAAAACAGTTATGAAATGACCTGGGATGAGGGAGGGATGGAATAGTGGGAGTGGAGTGAATAGAGGAAGGAACTCGCACGAAGGATTTGGTAGAGGTCTCATTCAGCAAAACAGTTATGAAATGATCTGGGATGAGAGAGAGATGGAATAGTGGGAGTGGGGTGAATAGAGAAAGGAACTCGGACGAAGGATTTGGAAGAGGTCTCATTCAGCAAAACAGTTATGAAATGACCTGGGATGAGGGAGGGATGGAATAGTGGGAGTGGGGTGAATAGAGGAAGGAACTCGCACGAAGGATTTGGAAGAGGTCTCATTCAGCAAAACAGTTATGAAATGACCTGGGATGAGGGAGGGATGGAATAGTGGGAGTGGGGTGAATAGAGGAAGGAACTCGCACGAAGGATTTGGAAGAGGTCTCATTCAGCAAAACAGTTATGAAATGATCTGGGATGAGAGAGAGATGGAATAGTGGGAGTGGGGTGAATAGAGAAAGGAACTCGGACGAAGGATTTGGAAGAGGTCTCATTCAGCAAAACAGTTATGAAATGACCTGGGATGAGGGAGGGATGGAATAGTGGGAGTGGGGTGAATAGAGGAAGGAACTCGCACGAAGGATTTGGAAGAGGTCTCATTCAGCAAAACAGTTATGAAATGATCTGGGATGAGAGAGAGATGGAATAGTGGGAGTGGGGTGAATTGAGAAAGGAACTCGGACGAAGGATTTGGAAGAGGTCTCATTCAGCAAAACAGTTATGAAATGACCTGGGATGAGGGAGGGATGGAATAGTGGGAGTGGGGTGAATAGAGGAAGGAACTCGCACGAAGGATTTGGAAGAGGTCTCATTCAGCAAAACAGTTATGAAATGACCTGGGATGAGGGAGGGATGGAATAGTGGGAGTGGGGTGAATAGAGGAAGGAACTCGCACGAAGGATTTGGAAGAGGTCTCATTCAGCAAAACAGTTATGAAATGACCTGGGATGAGGGAGGGATGGAATAGTGGGAGTGGGGTGAATAGAGGAAGGAACTCGCACGAAGGATTTGGAAGAGGTCTCATTCAGCAAAACAGTTATGAAATGATCTGGGATGAGAGAGAGATGGAATAGTGGGAGTGGGGTGAATAGAGAAAGGAACTCGGACGAAGGATTTGGAAGAGGTCTCATTCAGCAAAACAGTTATGAAATGATCTGGGATGAGAGAGAGATGGAATAGTGGGAGTGGGGTGAATAGAGAAAGGAACTCGGACGAAGGATTTGGAAGAGGTCTCATTCAGCAAAACAGTTATGAAATGACCTGGGATGAGGGAGGGATAGAATAGTGGGAGTGGGGTGAATAGAGGAAGGAACTCGCACGAAGGATTTGGAAGAGGTCTCATTCAGCAAAACAGTTATGAAATGATCTGGGATGAGAGAGAGATGGAATAGTGGGAGTGGGGTGAATAGAGAAAGGAACTCGGACGAAGGATTTGGAAGATGTCTCATTCAGCAAAACAGTTATGAAATGACCTGGGATGAGGGAGGGATGGAATAGTGGGAGTGGGTTGAATAGAGGAAGGAACTCGCACGAAGGATTTGGAAGAGGTCTCATTCAGCAAAACAGTTATGAAATGACCTGGGATGAGGGAGGGATGGAATAGTGGGAGTGGAGTGAATAGAGGAAGGAACTCGCACGAAGGATTTGGAAGAGGTCTCATTCAGCAAAACAGTTATGAAATGATCTGGGATGAGAGAGAGATGGAATAGTGGGAGTGGGGTGAATAGAGAAAGGAACTCGGACGAAGGATTTGGAAGAGGTCTCATTCAGCAAAACAGTTATGAAATGACCTGGGATGAGGGAGGGATGGAATAGTGGGAGTGGGGTGAATAGAGGAAGGAACTCGCACGAAGGATTTGGAAGAGGTCTCATTCAGCAAAACAGTTATGAAATGATCTGGGATGAGAGAGAGATGGAATAGTGGGAGTGGGGTGAATAGAGGAAGGAACTCGCACGAAGGATTTGGAAGAGGTCTCATTCAGCAAAACAGTTATGAAATGATCTGGGATGAGAGAGAGATGGAATAGTGGGAGTGGGGTGAATAGAGAAAGGAACTCGGACGAAGGATTTGGAAGATGTCTCATTCAGCAAAACAGTTATGAAATGACCTGGGATGAGGGAGGGATGGAATAGTGGGAGTGGGTTGAATAGAGGAAGGAACTCGCACGAAGGATTTGGAAGAGGTCTCATTCAGCAAAACAGTTATGAAATGACCTGGGATGAGGGAGGGATGGAATAGTGGGAGTGGAGTGAATAGAGGAAGGAACTCGCACGAAGGATTTGGAAGAGGTCTCATTCAGCAAAACAGTTATGAAATGATCTGGGATGAGAGAGAGATGGAATAGTGGGAGTGGGGTGAATAGAGAAAGGAACTCGGACGAAGGATTTGGAAGAGGTCTCATTCAGCAAAACAGTTATGAAATGACCTGGGATGAGGGAGGGATGGAATAGTGGGAGTGGGGTGAATAGAGGAAGGAACTCGCACGAAGGATTTGGAAGAGGTCTCATTCAGCAAAACAGTTATGAAATGATCTGGGATGAGAGAGAGATGGAATAGTGGGAGTGGGGTGAATAGAGGAAGGAACTCGCACGAAGGATTTGGAAGAGGTCTCATTCAGCAAAACAGTTATGAAATGATCTGGGATGAGAGAGAGATGGAATAGTGGGAGTGGGGTGAATAGAGAAAGGAACTCGGACGAAGGATTTGGAAGATGTCTCATTCAGCAAAACAGTTATGAAATGACCTGGGATGAGGGAGGGATGGAATAGTGGGAGTGGGTTGAATAGAGGAAGGAACTCGCACGAAGGATTTGGAAGAGGTCTCATTCAGCAAAACAGTTATGAAATGATCTGGGATGAGAGAGAGATGGAATAGTGGGAGTGGGGTGAATAGAGAAAGGAACTCGGACGAAGGATTTGGAAGATGTCTCATTCAGCAAAACAGTTATGAAATGACCTGGGATGAGGGAGGGATGGAATAGTGGGAGTGGGTTGAATAGAGGAAGGAACTCGCACGAAGGATTTGGAAGAGGTCTCATTCAGCAAAACAGTTATGAAATGACCTGGGATGAGGGAGGGATGGAATAGTGGGAGTGGAGTGAATAGAGGAAGGAACTCGCACGAAGGATTTGGAAGAGGTCTCATTCAGCAAAACAGTTATGAAATGATCTGGGATGAGAGAGAGATGGAATAGTGGGAGTGGGGTGAATAGAGAAAGGAACTCGGACGAAGGATTTGGAAGAGGTCTCATTCAGCAAAACAGTTATGAAATGACCTGGGATGAGGGAGGGATGGAATAGTGGGAGTGGGGTGAATAGAGGAAGGAACTCGCACGAAGGATTTGGAAGAGGTCTCATTCAGCAAAACAGTTATGAAATGATCTGGGATGAGAGAGAGATGGAATAGTGGGAGTGGGGTGAATAGAGGAAGGAACTCGCACGAAGGATTTGGAAGAGGTCTCATTCAGCAAAACAGTTATGAAATGATCTGGGATGAGAGAGAGATGGAATAGTGGGAGTGGGGTGAATAGAGAAAGGAACTCGGACGAAGGATTTGGAAGATGTCTCATTCAGCAAAACAGTTATGAAATGACCTGGGATGAGGGAGGGATGGAATAGTGGGAGTGGGTTGAATAGAGGAAGGAACTCGCACGAAGGATTTGGAAGAGGTCTCATTCAGCAAAACAGTTATGAAATGACCTGGGATGAGGGAGGGATGGAATAGTGGGAGTGGAGTGAATAGAGGAAGGAACTCGCACGAAGGATTTGGAAGAGGTCTCATTCAGCAAAACAGTTATGAAATGATCTGGGATGAGAGAGAGATGGAATAGTGGGAGTGGGGTGAATAGAGAAAGGAACTCGGACGAAGGATTTGGAAGAGGTCTCATTCAGCAAAACAGTTATGAAATGACCTGGGATGAGGGAGGGATGGAATAGTGGGAGTGGGGTGAATAGAGGAAGGAACTCGCACGAAGGATTTGGAAGAGGTCTCATTCAGCAAAACAGTTATGAAATGACCTGGGATGAGGGAGGGATGGAATAGTGGGAGTGGGGTGAATAGAGGAAGGAACTCGCACGAAGGATTTGGAAGAGGTCTCATTCAGCAAAACAGTTATGAAATGATCTGGGATGAGAGAGAGATGGAATAGTGGGAGTGGGGTGAATAGAGAAAGGAACTCGGACGAAGGATTTGGAAGAGGTCTCATTCAGCAAAACAGTTATGAAATGACCTGGGATGAGGGAGGGATGGAATAGTGGGAGTGGGGTGAATAGAGGAAGGAACTCGCACGAAGGATTTGGAAGAGGTCTCATTCAGCAAAACAGTTATGAAATGATCTGGGATGAGAGAGAGATGGAATAGTGGGAGTGGGGTGAATTGAGAAAGGAACTCGGACGAAGGATTTGGAAGAGGTCTCATTCAGCAAAACAGTTATGAAATGACCTGGGATGAGGGAGGGATGGAATAGTGGGAGAGGGGTGAATAGAGGAAGGAACTCGCACGAAGGATTTGGAAGAGGTCTCATTCAGCAAAACAGTTATGAAATGACCTGGGATGAGGGAGGGATGGAATAGTGGGAGTGGGGTGAATAGAGGAAGGAACTCGCACGAAGGATTTGGAAGAGGTCTCATTCAGCAAAACAGTTATGAAATGACCTGGGATGAGGGAGGGATGGAATAGTGGGAGTGGGGTGAATAGAGGAAGGAACTCGCACGAAGGATTTGGAAGAGGTCTCATTCAGCAAAACAGTTATGAAATGATCTGGGATGAGAGAGAGATGGAATAGTGGGAGTGGGGTGAATAGAGAAAGGAACTCGGACGAAGGATTTGGAAGATGTCTCATTCAGCAAAACAGTTATGAAATGACCTGGGATGAGGGAGGGATGGAATAGTGGGAGTGGGTTGAATAGAGGAAGGAACTCGCACGAAGGATTTGGAAGAGGTCTCACTCAGCAAAACAGTTATGAAATGACCTGGGATGAGGGAGGGATGGAATAGTGGGAGTGGAGTGAATAGAGGAAGGAACTCGCACGAAGGATTTGGAAGAGGTCTCATTCAGCAAAACAGTTATGAAATGATCTGGGATGAGAGAGAGATGGAATAGTGGGAGTGGGGTGAATAGAGAAAGGAACTCGGACGAAGGATTTGGAAGAGGTCTCATTCAGCAAAACAGTTATGAAATGACCTGGGATGAGGGAGGGATGGAATAGTGGGAGTGGGGTGAATAGAGGAAGGAACTCGCACGAAGGATTTGGAAGAGGTCTCATTCAGCAAAACAGTTATGAAATGATCTGGGATGAGAGAGAGATGGAATAGTGGGAGTGGGGTGAATAGAGGAAGGAACTCGCACGAAGGATTTGGAAGAGGTCTCATTCAGCAAAACAGTTATGAAATGATCTGGGATGAGAGAGAGATGGAATAGTGGGAGTGGGGTGAATAGAGAAAGGAACTCGGACGAAGGATTTGGAAGATGTCTCATTCAGCAAAACAGTTATGAAATGACCTGGGATGAGGGAGGGATGGAATAGTGGGAGTGGGTTGAATAGAGGAAGGAACTCGCACGAAGGATTTGGAAGAGGTCTCATTCAGCAAAACAGTTATGAAATGACCTGGGATGAGGGAGGGATGGAATAGTGGGAGTGGAGTGAATAGAGGAAGGAACTCGCACGAAGGATTTGGAAGAGGTCTCATTCAGCAAAACAGTTATGAAATGATCTGGGATGAGAGAGAGATGGAATAGTGGGAGTGGGGTGAATAGAGAAAGGAACTCGGACGAAGGATTTGGAAGAGGTCTCATTCAGCAAAACAGTTATGAAATGACCTGGGATGAGGGAGGGATGGAATAGTGGGAGTGGGGTGAATAGAGGAAGGAACTCGCACGAAGGATTTGGAAGAGGTCTCATTCAGCAAAACAGTTATGAAATGATCTGGGATGAGAGAGAGATGGAATAGTGGGAGTGGGGTGAATAGAGGAAGGAACTCGCACGAAGGATTTGGAAGAGGTCTCATTCAGCAAAACAGTTATGAAATGACCTGGGATGAGGGAGGGATGGAATAGTGGGAGTGGGGTGAATAGAGGAAGGAACTCGCACGAAGGATTTGGAAGAGGTCTCATTCAGCAAAACAGTTATGAAATGACCTGGGATGAGGGAGGATGGAATAGTGGGAGTGGAGTGAATAGAGGAAGGAACTCGCACGAAGGATTTGGAAGAGGTCTCATTCAGCAAAACAGTTATGAAATGATCTGGGATGAGAGAGAGATGGAATAGTGGGAGTGGGGTGAATAGAGAAAGGAACTCGGACGAAGGATTTGGAAGAGGTCTCATTCAGCAAAACAGTTATGAAATGACCTGGGATGAGGGAGGGATGGAATAGTGGGAGTGGGTGAATAGAGGAAGGAACTCGCACGAAGGATTTGGAAGAGGTCTCATTCAGCAAAACAGTTATGAAATGATCTGGGATGAGAGAGAGATGGAATAGTGGGAGTGGGGTGAATAGAGGAAGGAACTCGCACGAAGGATTTGGAAGAGGTCTCATTCAGCAAAACAGTTATGAAATGACCTGGGATGAGGGAGGGATGGAATAGTGGGAGTGGGGTGAATAGAGGAAGGAACTCGCACGAAGGATTTGGAAGAGGTCTCATTCAGCAAAACAGTTATGAAATGATCTGGGATGAGAGAGAGATGGAATAGTGGGAGTGGGGTGAATAGAGAAAGGAACTCGGACGAAGGATTTGGAAGAGGTCTCATTCAGCAAAACAGTTATGAAATGACCTGGGATGAGGGAGGGATGGAATAGTGGGAGTGGGGTGAATAGAGGAAGGAACTCGCACGAAGGATTTGGAAGAGGTCTCATTCAGCAAAACAGTTATGAAATGATCTGGGATGAGAGAGAGATGGAATAGTGGGAGTGGGGTGAATAGAGAAAGGAACTCGGACGAAGGATTTGGAAGAGGTCTCATTCAGCAAAACAGTTATGAAATGACCTGGGATGAGGGAGGGATGGAATAGTGGGAGTGGGGTGAATAGAGGAAGGAACTCGCACGAAGGATTAGGAAGAGGTCTCATTCAGCAAAACAGTTATGAAATGATCTGGGATGAGAGAGAGATGGAATAGTGGGAGTGGGGTGAATAGAGAAAGGAACTCGGACGAAGGATTTGGAAGAGGTCTCATTCAGCAAAACAGTTATGAAATGACCTGGGATGAGGGAGGGATGGAATAGTGGAGTGGGGTGAATAGAGGAAGGAACTCGCACGAAGGATTTGGAAGAGGTCTCATTCAGCAAAACAGTTATGAAATGATCTGGGATGAGAGAGAGATGGAATAGTGGGAGTGGGGTGAATAGAGGAAGGAACTCGCACGAAGGATTTGGAAGAGGTCTCATTCAGCAAAACAGTTATGAAATGATCTGGGATGAGAGAGAGATGGAATAGTGGAGTGGGGTGAATAGAGAAAGGAACTCGGACGAAGGATTTGGAAGATGTCTCATTCAGCAAAAACAGTTATGAAATGACCTGGGATGAGGGAGGGATGGAATAGTGGGAGTGGGTTGAATAGAGGAAGGAACTCGCACGAAGGATTTGGAAGAGGTCTCATTCAGCAAAACAGTTATGAAATGACCTGGGATGAGGGAGGGATGGAATAGTGGGAGTGGAGTGAATAGAGGAAGGAACTCGCACGAAGGATTTGGAAGAGGTCTCATTCAGCAAAACAGTTATGAAATGATCTGGGATGAGAGAGAGATGGAATAGTGGGAGTGGGGTGAATAGAGAAAGGAACTCGGACGAAGGATTTGGAAGAGGTCTCATTCAGCAAAACAGTTATGAAATGACCTGGGATGAGGGAGGGATGGAATAGTGGGAGTGGGGTGAATAGAGGAAGGAACTCGCACGAAGGATTTGGAAGAGGTCTCATTCAGCAAAACAGTTATGAAATGATCTGGGATGAGAGAGAGATGGAATAGTGGGAGTGGGTGAATAGAGGAAGGAACTCGCACGAAGGATTTGGAAGAGGTCTCATTCAGCAAAACAGTTATGAAATGACCTGGGATGAGGGAGGGATGGAATAGTGGGAGTGGGGTGAATAGAGGAAGGAACTCGCACGAAGGATTTGGAAGAGGTCTCATTCAGCAAAACAGTTATGAAATGACCTGGGATGAGGGAGGGATGGAATAGTGGGAGTGGAGTGAATAGAGGAAGGAACTCGCACGAAGGATTTGGAAGAGGTCTCATTCAGCAAAACAGTTATGAAATGATCTGGGATGAGAGAGAGATGGAATAGTGGGAGTGGGGTGAATAGAGAAAGGAACTCGGACGAAGGATTTGGAAGAGGTCTCATTCAGCAAAACAGTTATGAAATGACCTGGGATGAGGGAGGGATGGAATAGTGGGAGTGGGGTGAATAGAGGAAGGAACTCGCACGAAGGATTTGGAAGAGGTCTCATTCAGCAAAACAGTTATGAAATGATCTGGGATGAGAGAGAGATGGAATAGTGGGAGTGGGGTGAATAGAGGAAGGAACTCGCACGAAGGATTTGGAAGAGGTCTCATTCAGCAAAACAGTTATGAAATGACCTGGGATGAGGAGGGATGGAATAGTGGGAGTGGGGTGAATAGAGGAAGGAACTCGCACGAAGGATTTGGAAGAGGTCTCATTCAGCAAAACAGTTATGAAATGATCTGGGATGAGAGAGAGATGGAATAGTGGGAGTGGGGTGAATAGAGGAAGGAACTCGCACGAAGGATTTGGAAGAGGTCTCATTCAGCAAAACAGTTATGAAATGACCTGGGATGAGGGAGGGATGGAATAGTGGGAGTGGAGTGAATAGAGGAAGGAACTCGCACGAAGGATTTGGAAGAGGTCTCATTCAGCAAAACAGTTATGAAATGATCTGGGATGAGAGAGAGATGGAATAGTGGGAGTGGGGTGAATAGAGAAAGGAACTCGGACGAAGGATTTGGAAGAGGTCTCATTCAGCAAAACAGTTATGAAATGACCTGGGATGAGGGAGGGATGGAATAGTGGGAGTGGGGTGAATAGAGGAAGGAACTCGCACGAAGGATTTGGAAGAGGTCTCATTCAGCAAAACAGTTATGAAATGATCTGGGATGAGAGAGAGATGGAATAGTGGGAGTGGGGTGAATAGAGGAAGGAACTCGCACGAAGGATTTGGAAGAGGTCTCATTCAGCAAAACAGTTATGAAATGATCTGGGATGAGAGAGAGATGGAATAGTGGGAGTGGGGTGAATAGAGAAAGGAACTCGGACGAAGGATTTGGAAGATGTCTCATTCAGCAAAACAGTTATGAAATGACCTGGGATGAGGGAGGGATGGAATAGTGGGAGTGGGTTGAATAGAGGAAGGAACTCGCACGAAGGATTTGGAAGAGGTCTCATTCAGCAAAACAGTTATGAAATGACCTGGGATGAGGGAGGGATGGAATAGTGGGAGTGGAGTGAATAGAGGAAGGAACTCGCACGAAGGATTTGGAAGAGGTCTCATTCAGCAAAACAGTTATGAAATGATCTGGGATGAGAGAGAGATGGAATAGTGGGAGTGGGGTGAATAGAGAAAGGAACTCGGACGAAGGATTTGGAAGAGGTCTCATTCAGCAAAACAGTTATGAAATGACCTGGGATGAGGGAGGGATGGAATAGTGGGAGTGGGGTGAATAGAGGAAGGAACTCGCACGAAGGATTTGGAAGAGGTCTCATTCAGCAAAACAGTTATGAAATGACCTGGGATGAGGGAGGGATGGAATAGTGGGAGTGGGGTGAATAGAGGAAGGAACTCGCACGAAGGATTTGGAAGAGGTCTCATTCAGCAAAACAGTTATGAAATGATCTGGGATGAGAGAGAGATGGAATAGTGGGAGTGGGGTGAATAGAGAAAGGAACTCGGACGAAGGATTTGGAAGAGGTCTCATTCAGCAAAACAGTTATGAAATGACCTGGGATGAGGGAGGGATGGAATAGTGGGAGTGGGGTGAATAGAGGAAGGAACTCGCACGAAGGATTTGGAAGAGGTCTCATTCAGCAAAACAGTTATGAAATGATCTGGGATGAGAGAGAGATGGAATAGTGGGAGTGGGGTGAATTGAGAAAGGAACTCGGACGAAGGATTTGGAAGAGGTCTCATTCAGCAAAACAGTTATGAAATGACCTGGGATGAGGGAGGGATGGAATAGTGGGAGAGGGGTGAATAGAGGAAGGAACTCGCACGAAGGATTTGGAAGAGGTCTCATTCAGCAAAACAGTTATGAAATGACCTGGGATGAGGGAGGGATGGAATAGTGGGAGTGGGGTGAATAGAGGAAGGAACTCGCACGAAGGATTTGGAAGAGGTCTCATTCAGCAAAACAGTTATGAAATGACCTGGGATGAGGGAGGGATGGAATAGTGGGAGTGGGGTGAATAGAGGAAGGAACTCGCACGAAGGATTTGGAAGAGGTCTCATTCAGCAAAACAGTTATGAAATGATCTGGGATGAGAGAGAGATGGAATAGTGGGAGTGGGGTGAATAGAGAAAGGAACTCGGACGAAGGATTTGGAAGATGTCTCATTCAGCAAAACAGTTATGAAATGACCTGGGATGAGGGAGGGATGGAATAGTGGGAGTGGGTTGAATAGAGGAAGGAACTCGCACGAAGGATTTGGAAGAGGTCTCACTCAGCAAAACAGTTATGAAATGACCTGGGATGAGGGAGGGATGGAATAGTGGGAGTGGAGTGAATAGAGGAAGGAACTCGCACGAAGGATTTGGAAGAGGTCTCATTCAGCAAAACAGTTATGAAATGATCTGGGATGAGAGAGAGATGGAATAGTGGGAGTGGGGTGAATAGAGAAAGGAACTCGGACGAAGGATTTGGAAGAGGTCTCATTCAGCAAAACAGTTATGAAATGACCTGGGATGAGGGAGGGATGGAATAGTGGGAGTGGGTGAATAGAGGAAGGAACTCGCACGAAGGATTTGGAAGAGGTCTCATTCAGCAAAACAGTTATGAAATGATCTGGGATGAGAGAGAGATGGAATAGTGGGAGTGGGGTGAATAGAGGAAGGAACTCGCACGAAGGATTTGGAAGAGGTCTCATTCAGCAAAACAGTTATGAAATGACCTGGGATGAGGGAGGGATGGAATAGTGGGAGTGGAGTGAATAGAGGAAGGAACTCGCACGAAGGATTTGGAAGAGGTCTCATTCAGCAAAACAGTTATGAAATGATCTGGGATGAGAGAGAGATGGAATAGTGGGAGTGGGGTGAATAGAGAAAGGAACTCGGACGAAGGATTTGGAAGAGGTCTCATTCAGCAAAACAGTTATGAAATGACCTGGGATGAGGGAGGGATGGAATAGTGGGAGTGGGGTGAATAGAGGAAGGAACTCGCACGAAGGATTTGGAAGAGGTCTCATTCAGCAAAACAGTTATGAAATGATCTGGGATGAGAGAGAGATGGAATAGTGGGAGTGGGGTGAATAGAGGAAGGAACTCGCACGAAGGATTTGGAAGAGGTCTCATTCAGCAAAACAGTTATGAAATGATCTGGGATGAGAGAGAGATGGAATAGTGGGAGTGGGGTGAATAGAGAAAGGAACTCGGACGAAGGATTTGGAAGATGTCTCATTCAGCAAAACAGTTATGAAATGACCTGGGATGAGGGAGGGATGGAATAGTGGGAGTGGGTTGAATAGAGGAAGGAACTCGCACGAAGGATTTGGAAGAGGTCTCATTCAGCAAAACAGTTATGAAATGACCTGGGATGAGGGAGGGATGGAATAGTGGGAGTGGAGTGAATAGAGGAAGGAACTCGCACGAAGGATTTGGAAGAGGTCTCATTCAGCAAAACAGTTATGAAATGATCTGGGATGAGAGAGAGATGAATAGTGGGAGTGGGGTGAATAGAGAAAGGAACTCGGACGAAGGATTTGGAAGAGGTCTCATCAGCAAAACAGTTATGAAATGACCTGGGATGAGGGAGGGATGGAATAGTGGAGTGGGGTGAATAGAGGAAGGAACTCGCACGAAGGATTTGGAAGAGGTCTCATTCAGCAAAACAGTTATGAAATGACCTGGGATGAGGGAGGGATGGAATAGTGGGAGTGGGGTGAATAGAGGAAGGAACTCGCACGAAGGATTTGGAAGAGGTCTCATTCAGCAAAACAGTTATGAAATGATCTGGATGAGAGAGAGATGGAATAGTGGGAGTGGGGTGAATAGAGAAAGGAACTCGGACGAAGGATTTGGAAGAGGTCTCATTCAGCAAAACAGTTATGAAATGACCTGGGATGAGGGAGGGATGGAATAGTGGGAGTGGGGTGAATAGAGGAAGGAACTCGCACGAAGGATTTGGAAGAGGTCTCATTCAGCAAAACAGTTATGAAATGATCTGGGATGAGAGAGAGATGGAATAGTGGGAGTGGGGTGAATTGAGAAGGAACTCGGACGAAGGATTTGGAAGAGGTCTCATTCAGCAAAACAGTTATGAAATGACCTGGGATGAGGGAGGGATGGAATAGTGGGAGAGGGGTGAATAGAGGAAGGAACTCGCACGAAGGATTTGGAAGAGGTCTCATTCAGCAAAACAGTTATGAAATGACCTGGGATGAGGGAGGGATGGAATAGTGGGAGTGGGGTGAATAGAGGAAGGAACTCGCACGAAGGATTTGGAAGAGGTCTCATTCAGCAAAACAGTTATGAAATGACCTGGGATGAGGGAGGGATGGAATAGTGGGAGTGGGGTGAATAGAGGAAGGAACTCGCACGAAGGATTTGGAAGAGGTCTCATTCAGCAAAACAGTTATGAAATGATCTGGGATGAGAGAGAGATGGAATAGTGGGAGTGGGGTGAATAGAGAAAGGAACTCGGACGAAGGATTTGGAAGATGTCTCATTCAGCAAAACAGTTATGAAATGACCTGGGATGAGGGAGGGATGGAATAGTGGGAGTGGGTTGAATAGAGGAAGGAACTCGCACGAAGGATTTGGAAGAGGTCTCACTCAGCAAAACAGTTATGAAATGACCTGGGATGAGGGAGGGATGGAATAGTGGGAGTGGAGTGAATAGAGGAAGGAACTCGCACGAAGGATTTGGAAGAGGTCTCATTCAGCAAAACAGTTATGAAATGATCTGGGATGAGAGAGAGATGGAATAGTGGGAGTGGGGTGAATAGAGAAAGGAACTCGGACGAAGGATTTGGAAGAGGTCTCATTCAGCAAAACAGTTATGAAATGACCTGGGATGAGGGAGGGATGGAATAGTGGGAGTGGGGTGAATAGAGGAAGGAACTCGCACGAAGGATTTGGAAGAGGTCTCATTCAGCAAAAACAGTTATGAAATGATCTGGGATGAGAGAGAGATGGAATAGTGGGAGTGGGGTGAATAGAGGAAGGAACTCGCACGAAGGATTTGGAAGAGGTCTAC